>VWZG01000433.1:371721-396300 GCA_013396735.1 Grallaria varia | reverse complement strand
TTGTTTTTTTTTTTTATTTGCCAAGTTAATTGTGTACTCTACCAGCCCCTATGTAAATACATGGATATTTTTAGTTCTGTTCTTCAACTGGAATAACCTATTTTCTGAAATTGCATATGCTTGTACAAGTTCTGCATACCCTTTTTTGGGTAATTAAGCAATGGATGCTGAATAATAGTGAGTTTAATGTAATAAGGTGCCCCTGCTCCCTGTTACTCCTGAGCTCCTAAATCCATGTTAGAATGCAGATCTGTCTCAAGTAACTTCAGCAGCCTCAGTTGTCTGTCTAAACTATCTACTTATTTCTGTCCCCTTGTAGCTCTGGAGAGACGTAATGTGTCTGCTGAGTAATTCATCCCACTCATGCTGGACATCTATCTTAGATTGGGACTAATCACCCTCTGGAACTACCAATCTCTCCTGTGTGATCACTGAGGAAGTTTAAATAATGTAATTAAGAATTGCTGTCGAACTGCAGCCATATGTGTGTTACCCTACTATTGCCTACAATCCTTCCAGGCTTGTAGGGATTACAGCAAGTGGAAGATCTGTGTTCTCCCCTACCCTCTTTCACCCTCTCTTTGGAAATAAACTACCCGGCCATGGGTGACAGACCAGGCAGCTCAAAGGAGAGGAAATCAACAGATCCTGAGTGTTTTCTCCAAGAAGCTACCAGATATCTCCAGTAAATCAGAGCCTACCAGGTCCTACAGTTGATGCCAAATAACTTGACCCTTATGTGTTCTTCCAAGAAAATTGGAAACACTGTAGGAGGAAAAAAAAAAAAAAAAAAAAGCACCTCATATTAATTCCCTTTTTGCAACAGCAATCAAACCTCCTGTTTATGCCCTGCCAAAGGGTCTGCGCCTGTTCTGGGCAAAGCTGACAAAAATTCAGTGCCATTTCCACAGTTAGAATTAGGATTTCCCTTGTTTGCTGAGACTACCAACAAGAGGGTAATTTGGTGCCAGTTGCAGCCACAGCTTTAATGTCATGAATATATTTCTCCTGCAGGTCTCCATTTTGTTTCAGTTAGAGAGTTGATGTGCCATAAATATTCTGAGTCTGTATAGGTCTAAGCTGGGCTTGAATCAGATGAGACTTCCAACCTCTCAACTGAAGTTCAGTAAATGTTGTCCCCAGCATCAGCATGATTACAATAAATTAGTGCCCTCAAGCACCACCAACACAAAAAGCAGTTGCTCCTTAAAAAAATTCTAAAAATATTTCAGTTAATCTTAAAGACAAATTAGGTTTTAAAGGAACAGTATTTAAAGACCTGAATTTAAACTGTAACTTCTTGTAGAAAATTACTAATTAGTCAACCTTCACTCCACACTGTTTATTAGATCTGATTTTAGCTGTTTAACCCTAAAAGCACTTTTCAGACTTTTGTTTAATCAAAGCAACTTGAGATTGACCAAATATTTTTCCAGACTGGCACCATTTTGTCCTTTAGAGACAGTGATAATGACACTCTCATCTCCATCTTTTAATATGTTTCTATTTCACTTTTAATATGAAAATCAATCAAGAAATAACTGTGACTAAAGCAGGTATAATGAAATATGGTGAGCCTCCATCTATCCCCCAGATTTAAGTAGGAGAGAACACCAATTTAAGACTAGAAATTATTTATACATTTTACATGGTTTCCCATTAATCGGTATCAGAACTAGATCAAACTGCAAAATTTCTGTGGCATCTGTTAAACACTTTCTTCTAAGTAAGTAAATGAAAGAGATTTACTAATTCCAGTAGAAACTTCATGGACTGTTACTGGGTGAGAGATACTAAACACAGAGGGACATATTAAATCTGTACAAAATGGAAAATACTTCTCAGATCTCTGCTAAATTAATTTAATCCCTTTTTGCATGTTTTAAGGCCCATCGGATTTTACAAATATTGATATAATGTAGTGGAAGGAGAATATTTACAAAGAAAGCACAAGAATGACAGAGAAATATTGTTTAGCATGACAAGAGTGTCTGCACTGGGTAAGACTTTGGGGCATTCTTTGTTTCCACTGTGACCCCAAATCTGCCTCAAAATGCCAGTTTCACTGAATATTCTGGTGTGGGATGGAATGCCTGTTTTAAAAGTACCTGGGATTTGATTGGCTTTTTTCTCTCTTTACAAGCTATATGAGTTTCTGGGTATCCAGAGGAAATCCATTCGGACAAGATTTAGCCAGTGTTTGTGAGATGAGAAGCAGCACTGGGCGATGGTTTGTTGGCTTTTTGGACCAGCATCATCAGCGTTCAAATTTCCTACTGGATCTATATGAACTTTTGGCATAAAAGGTTCAGTTAATGAACGTGCTAATCTTTCTACTCTGTCATGTGATAGAATCATAAAATGGTTTGTCTTAGAAGGGATCTTCAAGATAGTTGAGTTCCAACCCCCTGCCATAGGCGGGGACACCTCCTACTAGTCCAGGTTGCCCAAAGCCCCATCCAAACCTGGCCTTGAACACTTCCAAGGATGAGGCTTCTCTGAGCAACCTGTTCCAGGGCCTCACCATCATCACATGAAATACTTTCTTTGTAAAAATTATTTAGTTAGGTAATTAATTAATATCCAGTGAAGCCTGTGAAGCCATCGTGGCCTCAGCTACAATGGGCTTTGTGAACCACAGTGCTTCAGTCATGCTCTGTCCTGTCTGGGCCTTTGATGTACTCTGGCCAAGTCAATTTTTTCATTTTTAGAAATGCACCCTCAGTCTCTGGTCTGACTTTGCCGACCTCCCTCGGCTCTTTCCTTGAGTTCTAATTTTGCAAGGAAGAAAAGCTCGTCCATTCTTCTTGTTACCGTTTGTGTTGTTGAGGCATCCAAAAGAGTGGTCAGAGGCAGGAACATGAGAAAACTGGTCACGGGAAGGTCAACAGCACTGACTCTGAGTGGGTCTGTGGCTGCCACTGGAACATAGACGATAAACAAGTTGTGGTTTAATTACAACGACCCGACGGCAGCAAAAAGGAACCTGCAGGCGGGTTTAAGATTAAAGAAAGCTCTGTGCCATGCACAAAGGCAATCCTGGCTCTCTCGTGGGACAAAGATGTTCACAGCAGTTCTTCAGAGGCGAAGATCAAATCTTCTTGCTGAAACCCACATACTGGGACATGTTCACTTCAGCAACCATGCAGAACATCCTTCAAATGCATAAAACCAACCAAATCTTGGTTCTACCCAACGTCGTAACACAATTCCCACAGATTTTGATTCAGTTCCAAAATCTATAGAAACCATGGTGGTTTTCAGTTCTCCTGACTAGAAAAACTGCTTCAGAATTACATTCTATGTCCATTTGGGCCAATTGGTGATTTCAACACAGATCACAGAGTCTCAGAATTGTTAGGACTGGATGGGACCTCTGGGTACCATCTTGTTCAGCCTCCCTGCCAAGGCAGGAGATGGAGATGAAAACTTAATTCTTGCAAAGATAATGAGTTTATTATGGCACAAAACAAATGTAATAAAACAAAAGTTGACTTGAATCTTTACTAGAGGAAGGTGGGGATGTTGTTGCTTCCAGCTGTCTCCCCACACTTTCCTCCATCCCAGTGGATGAATGGCTGAGTTACTGGGGAGACTGAACTGCCAAGCGATAGCACAGAATCCCCTCATAATCCAAAACCAGAGGAGGTTTCTCTGGAACTCCTGCTGGCATCTGAAGCCACTTAAAAATTATTAAGTTGTATTGCAGAAAGGCAGGGAAGAATGGTTGACCTGAGGGTTGTTATCCATTAGTCACGCCATGATCTGATTCCCTCCTTGCCAGACAGAGCAGGACCCTCACACAGGTTTGTGGCAATGACCATGACTGATTTAGGGAAATGCTATCCTTGGGGAAACTAGAAAACAAACAAACAAAAACAAAAAAAGTTTCCCCTTTGCTAGAGTCTCCCAAACTTATCCGGTTTTGTGCAGCAAGAAGTGGACCAAGTGTAAAATTCAGTCTTACTTCATGGTTCTCTTATTTGTGTCATTCTGCTACACAGCTCTGTGGTGCCAAAACCCCATCCCAACTTATGCGTTATTTACTAGTTCATATCTCAAACCAGATGTCTCCAAATAGAATAATTTTTTTCCCTCTTGCTCATCTGCCTGAGGGCCAAATCTGAGGCACACGACACCTCCCTGCTAACGCGCAGCAGACTCAAATCGTGACATCGGGGTCACCAAACCTTTGTCACAGCTGGACCCTGGGACAGTGAGAAATTTGTAGCAATGTGTCTCCCTAAGTCAAGGTCAGTGTTTGTCTGTTCAGGACTCTCTTGTATCCCTGCCTTTCAAACAGTCATTTTAGCAGCACACCTACTGATTTCAGGGTTTATCTATTTCTGTGTGGCAGAAAGTCCATCAAGGGATGGTCTGGCTGGGTCAGAAGAACACTGTTCTCATAGTCTTCACAGAGAAAGGGGGTTTCTTTGATAGTCTTAAATTAGTGTACTAGGAGCAGGATAAATTACTATACTAGGAGAGAGTTTAAGTTTTTCAGCACAGGATCAACCTTCTTAACTGTCTAATTTGATCTAAATGAAGCTTGAGATGAGACATTTTATAAGATGTTTTCACTTACATAAAAGAAATTAATGTATGCAAGGCTTGGTCACTGTACACAGTAAAGAGGTCTCCCAACCCAAGAAGGTAGAAATTTATGGAAAAGAAGGTCATGAGTGGAAAAAACCCCAATTAGTTCTGTCCCTATTTTATAGAGTGAAGCCCAAGAGGGACAAGAAGGCCATGGCCACTCATATGGTCTTCACAGGAGTTCATCTTGTGCTGAGAGAAAGAGGATGTCTTGAGTCATAGAATCATAGAAAGGTTTTGGGTTGTAAAGGACCCTAAAGATCATCTTGTGCCTGTAGGGACTGAAGAAACCCCTACACTTGATTTGGGTGGTAGTAGGAGGGAAGGGCTGATATTCTGAATGCTAGAAAGAAGAAAAGAAAAGCACCCACTGAATAAAAGAAGAGGATGAAAACCAGATGAAAGCAGCGAAGACAGCTTGGAAAAATGTGTACTTTACAATCTACTGCTTTGGGTACAGAGGAAAGCCTTGACGTGATTAATTCATGTGCAAATAATCACAAAGCAGACAGGGAGCAAGGTTAGGAGCAATACCCTGCTGAGTCCCCGGCCAGAGCTGTACCCACAAAGCCATTCTGCTCACAGCAGAGCTCTGCAGCTCTCAATTTGCATCCCTTCCCTGTAGGTTCACTCGCCTCTGCAACACTTGGCAAAGCACTCACTCTGAATCTCAGGGAAATTTGCAGAAGAAGCAAAACATGGCCATTTCATGATTTAAGAGCTTGCTGGAAAAGCTGGGAAAAAGAAAGAAAAAAAAAAAAGAGAGAAAAAAAGGAAAAACAATGGCCAGGGAGGGTACCTGGACACTAACAGCAAATTACCTAACTATAAAGGACACAAGACCAAAGTTAACTAATTTTTCACAAATTTCTCATTCTTACCCTTGTCAGCCTCTAATATATGTGCACCTCTAGCAGCTACCTGGCACTTATCCACAACATTCACTAAATTAAGCAGGTTCCAAATGGGCCCATTATGGGCAGCACATGCCAGTGTTGGCTCTCCAGTGAACCCCAGTATGCTCCACAGCGTTTGGCTGCTCTCAGCAGGTCCATTAGTCAGGGTGTGTGAACCTCATCAGCTGGAGTGGATGCACACCAGGAAACGTGCTTGGAAGAGTGGACACATTTGACTTTCATGAGACATGAGGAGAAAGAGAACTCTGGCTGTTCTGCTTGGGTTTCTCTCCCCTCCCAGGGAGTCTATGCAAATATAATCCCAGCTTTACTCTCATCCAGAGTGATGTCATCTCCCCAGGATTCTATTTTTGTCTCTGTTGAGTATGGCCAGACTAGACAAAGATGGTTAGAAGGGACCTGAAACAGAGTAAGGCAATTACCAAGCATTTTGGGAAAGAACTGCTGAAACTTTAGAGGATGTTGTTGTTATTCAGTCGCCAACTAGAGGGAGAAATGGTCATAAGTATTGGGGAAAAAAAACCCTCTCAACTTGATCGAGACAAGATTGAAATGCCTGTGTTTCAAGAACTGGATTTCAATGTCCAGTCTCTGCTGAGTCAGTTCAGTCTGGTCTGCCTCTAGAAACCACATCTGGTTTGTTCCTGAATGAGTGATTAAAAATGCCTTTGGGAAACTTGACTGTCTGATGCTTCTGGTCTCTTTTGAGAGTTGTGTTGCTCTTTCATGGCCTTGCTAGTGGGTCCTCTTGCCTTTCCTCTTGCCTTCCCTCTTTCCAGAAGGCCCAACGCCGCCACAGAGGGAGAAAACAGATCATTTTTTACCTCCAGCCCAACTAAATGAACATCTGATACTATTTCTGACAATACCTCCTGCTTTACCACTCAGTCTTGGCTGGCCATACCCCCAGCTTCACACACTAGAGCAGTCTCCAGTTAGACTGGAATTTCCTCCACAGGGATGCATTTATTTACCCTGTATGAACACTTGTCCTTCTTTACCAGAATGATTTAGGAATAATCTCAAGCAAGTATTGACTTATGAAACTCGTACAGCTGGAGACAAAAAAGAAAAGTTGTTTGTATCCTTATGTCATATGAAAAATATGGGATAATACATTGAGGACCTCAGAGAGTTGTAGAAGACATATTCAGCACATGCTGGATGCTTTTTCTATAACATTCTTCATCAATAACTACATTGTCATTTCACCATCGACTAAAATCAACCAGATATTAATGTGAGGTGTTCTAATCTCTGTAGTTCCCTAGATCAGAATTGTTTAGAGAACATAAAGGCTGCTAATCCTCCCTCGAGGCAGAAAATTTAGTCACTCTGAACACCAAGATGTTTCTGACTGAACTTCAGAGGAGAATGTGTGGACTATCAGTATCTAAAAAAAAAAAAAAAAAAGAATTGTAAATATATATTCACAACTTGCACCTGAATCAATGCAAACAATGGAAGAAAAAAGTTCCTACGAGAAACACTGCAAGGTAGAGTTCATAGCATGTATCTATTATTTTTTCTGTCTCAAAGTGAGGTGTTTACCGTTGGCTTGTCAACCAGAATCCTTCTATGGTCAACAGAGATGAATAGGCACCTACAGAGAGTGAGTCACCTTATCTATGTCAGGGAGGGATGAATCATCCACTAGAAGTGCGTTTCTGTCTCCATCTTTGGTTTCAGACCTGAAGAGAAATGCGAGCAACAGAAAGATGCGTTCAGGTTTTTCCAACTGCATAAAATGCCATCATAAAAAATATTACCTCTCCTTACAAGCTCTGTCTTGCTTGTGCCTCCAAACCAGCACGATGGCTGTGAAAATGTTCTCCTCTGGAGAGAGTTCAGTTCAGCCTAGACACCCACCTTCCTGGGAGATGAAGTCAGGTGGCATGAATCCCATGTCAGGTGGCATGAATCCCATGCAAACTCTTTACAAAATTTTGCCTAAAAGTTATACATATTTTCCAAAGGTTTTGAAGGATGCTTTGAACACTTTTAAGTGTTTTTCAGATACAGCAAATGTTTATCTGATTAGTTCTCTTTCTGTGAAAGTTGTCTAGGGTACATTCACATTTCTTATCAAGTTTTGCATACAATTGCCATGAGATTCAATGCGATTAAAAATAAAATGTTTTGAAATGCTTTGTTGTTGTTTTTTTCACCCTTCCCCCTCAGAATGGAATTTTTTTCTGGCCGGTTCTAAGTAAACAACATAAGAAATTCAGGGGATTTGTCAAAGAACATATCCTTTAATTCATTATCAGCTCCTAAATAAACTCAAAAGAAAACTGGAATTATACACTTTATAAGTTTCTAATAATAGGAAAGGTATCCTCAGAATGTTTAACATACATGGTCTAATTGAGTCAAATATTCTAAAGGGAATATATTTTTAATGTTTCAGAAATAGAAAAGAATATTTCTAAAATCTGAAGTTCAAATTATGTAACTGTAGTTCCAGGCTATAAAACACATGCGTTATGAAAATGGTCTCATGAGGTCAGCCTGAAATTCTAAATCCTAAAGGCCTGGACACATAAATAAGGCTTCGTTAAGGTAAAACAAGTCTTCAAATCCTTTATCTGACTAAATGGGAATGTGTGTTGACTTTTGGAGAAATATCTAATTTTTCCAGTCAGAGTGAGCTGCTCCAGAATTTGATTGTAGATTTTTTTTTTTTCTAATTGTTTCTGTAGTTTGTGAAATCATCCCTAAAGAATCTTTGCATCTATGGCCACAGCAGACTCTAGCATATACCTGCTTTTTCTTCTGTATGATCACATTTTCCAGTGTGAATTGAAGTGTTCATACATCTGCCTGTGGTTACCAGTGGACCAGAAACCATTGGTCAGCTTTGCTGTGAATGGCCAGGGTGAGAATAAATCCACAAATCCCATGACACGCAGGACAGTACAAAGTTTAATGATCACAGAATCATAGAAGGGTTTTGGTTGGAAGGGACTTTAAGATCACCCAGTTCCACACCATGCCATGGGCAGGGACACCTTCCACTAGGCCACATTGCTCAAAGCCTCATCCACCTGACTTTGAACACTTCCAGGGATGGGGCATCCCCACTGTCTCGGGGCAATCTGTTCCAGGGCCTCACCACCCACACAGCCAAGAATTTCCTTCTGATATCTGATCTAAACCTACTCTCTGTCAGTTTGAAGCCATTCCTCCTGGTCCTGTCACTCTATGCTCTTGCAAATAGTCTCTCTCCATCTTTCTTGTCAGCTCCCTCCTGGTACTGAAACACCACAATATGATCACACAGAAACCTTCTCTTCTCCAGGCTGAGCAATCCCAATTCTCTCAGCCTTTCCTCATGGCAGAGCTGCTCCATCCCTTTGATCATCTTGGTGCCTCCTCTGGTCCCTTTCCAGAAGCTCCATGTCCTCCCCGTGCTGGGGACCCCAGAACTGGAGGCAGCTCGGCAGGTGGGGTCACACCTGAGCAGAGTTTCAGACCTGTTAAGCACAAGAAGAGGAACCACACAACACAAGTGCAAGGAAATTTGCTCTAAAGTTATGAACCTGTTTCTTTAGTTCGTTTTTTCCTATCGTTAGGCAAAAATGAAGACAGTGTGAACAAGAAGTACAGCTCGGTTCTTTTAGACTTGTTAATGAAAAGCACGACGAGGTTCAGCTGGTGAAAAGTGACATATTTCAACTGACTCTGTGGGTGTCACGTCAACGTGTACCATCGGAAATCCTGGCACAACGAACAGAGATATTAAGACATGGCCTGTTCTTTCATGCCTAAAGCCAGGATGAGCCAACCCAATGTAAAAAATCTGTGGAACAGCCATTAAAAAACATTTTAGCACTTTGGAAACCGAGCGACCACATTAGAAAGTTTAGGGGGACTAATTACTTGAATTACATTATGTTACTAACCTAAGCCGAGTTTTTACAGCCTTGTATTTCAGTCCTTGCTGCTTCTTGCTAATGAAGTTGGCTATAAAATAAACAGGATGATGCTCTGGTTTTTACTGACCTGCCAACATAAAGACTTTTTACAGCTCAGAGCAGGGGCAGAATGCAGGGGATGAGCACTGAGTTAACAAGCTCTGTGAAAACTTGCACTCTCCGAGCTGTAGGGAGAAGCAATATTTGTGCACATCACAAAAATTTGGCTCAGCTCACAGTCAAACACGTCTGTCCCCCAACCCAGCAAATATGCAAGTCATGTTTTGGCACTTGTCCCCATGCCAGATGGCTTCACATGTGACAACACTAGAAGCAGGATTGATGTGATCTCTTCACAGTCAGCATAAGGAAGGTTTTGTACGATGAAAGGGTCGGGCATTTAAGTTCACTGTGTCTTGTAGTACAGACTGAGGAAGTTTGTTCTCTTTATGTGCAGCACGGATGCTGTGATAATACGATTCTCACGCAGCACTGTGAATCCTTGTGCTTGGGCACAGGGTCGTGGAAATATAGCCAGGGTACTAAAATTTGCTCCCCAAAGCATAACTCCACTTACGTCCAGCAACATCCTTCCATATTCCAGGGAGAAAAATTTCCTTGCCATAATAAAGACCAAAACGGCTGCAGAGTCCAAGATCCTTTAGCTTGAGGCAAGGGATCTCATTTGTCGGGTTCTGAGGACTTTTGAGAACACAACTGCAGTTCACTGCAACCATGAGCTTTTAGATGCAATTAGTGTAAAAACTCCCACTGTCCCTTAGTGGGTTGATCCCCCCTGATGGATATTTGTTACCCACAGTTGTAAGAGTACCAGGGGTTTCTTGGCCCAGTCTTCCCACAGACAGGGTAAACCTGTTCATTGTTAGATGACATTTCTGTTTTACCCTGATAAACAGGCTTCAACTTTGTGAGTAGAGTGATTAAAAAATAAAAGCACCGCCTGATAGAATTGATTTAAAAGGTGGGGATCACTGCCATCGTTCTGTGCTTGCTGAAACAAATTGTTTTTCTGCCATGGCATTCCTTAGCAGCCTCGGATCCTTGGGAGGTTTGCGTGGATGCTGTATCCACTATGACACATTGTGAGTGCTTAGAAGACTGTTTTCCTCTTTGGGAACCTGCAAGCTTTTCCTCTGAGCACAGTGTAGCTGAGAACTGTCTGCAGCCTGGAGATCTGGGATGATGTTTCTGACAACCTTAGAGAAAATGCCACGATATCTCCCTTTGGCTCTGGCTGAGCTACAGTCATTAGAAGCGCTGATGTGGCACAAAAGAAATCCGTAAAGTAACACCTGAATAACTGGCCTTTAAGGAATCCCTACAAGAAATGCAGATGCAATTATCTTACTGGGATTTGTCTGATTTGACCACAATTACATTTATTTAGCTATTGTTTTTTAAAAAGAGTTCATGAGAGTAACTCAAAGCCTTTGGCTAAAGCATCTGAAACACTCCGCTGGTGTGGTAGCCACCGACTTAACCATAGGGTGGAGGCTGCAATACTGCAATTTAACATCTTGAAACCAAGTTCCTATATGATTCTCATTGCACTTTGTCCGTGATATATTTGATGCCACACTGCCAAGTTTCTGACCATTCATTAGTGGTTTAGTGTAGGTCCAAAGATTACCCATTTGGCTTGGCAGCAAACAGGACTAGTGGGAATGGCTTCAAACTGAAATAGATATTAGGCAGAAATTCTTTACTGTGAGGGTGGTGAGGCCCTGGAATAGGTTACACCAAGGCACTGGGGACACCCCATCCCTGGAAGCATTCAAAGTCAGGTTGGATGGGGCTTGGAGCAACCTGGGATAATGGAAAATGTCCCTGCCCATGGCAGGGGGGTTGGAACAAAGTGATCTTTAAGCTCCATTCCAAACTAAACAACTCTGTGATTCTGTGATTCACAAATCATTTGTTGTATAAAAAACTTCAGATTTCACACTGATGAGGAAATTAAATGTTTCAGATCTTATCCTAGAGCAGTGGAACTGAGGTTCAGAGAGGTCAGGTGCTCTTTAGAAGTTCCTGCCTGTTCTGAATTCAGTGGGAATGCTCTGGATGCAGTCACCCAAGCACTTTGGTGAAGGAAAATGCTGACACCATACTCTGTATGTTCACCATGCTGAGAGATTTCCTATGTACGGAGGTGTTTCTTATTTACAGAGAAATTTTGACCTGTTCAGGGAGTTTTACACAGATGTAGCAATGGGGTTCAGAGCATTTGTTTTTGTTTTCTTTTACTGAGGTTAACACCAAACCATGCTACTATTTAATTAAGCCAATATCAGATCAGTGATATAAGGCAAACAGAGAGGATGTCACAAGAGAAACATCGGCCAAAAGTGCTTGTCCTGAAGAAAGAAATGAACTTAGAAAGCACTGATAATTGTCCATCTTCGAGTAAGTTTGGAGAATCAAGACCATGACATTAAATCTTGAATTTATAGGCAGCTCAGATGAAAGATATAAATTATTTATTAAAAATAAATAAAGAGAAATTCTATTTCACAGTCTCTCTGAATAGATGATTTTGGTTTGAGAAGGTATCCAAGACTTTATGCATTTTGCATTCTTTGGAAAGAAATTTTCTCAAGATAGGACGCTTTTAGGAAGAAGAGCAAAGCAGTAGAATGGCTCTTGTAGGAAATGACAGGAATGGTTTGCATAAATTATCAGAAATATTAATATGTGGATGGCATTAAAATGCTATTTTTCTTCCTCTAACTGCAATGCACAGTGAACACCAAGCCAGCCATCTTCTGGTGTTCATTATCTGCAGACAATTTATTTAGTTCAAATGCAGATGGTAAAAGTAAATCCAAAATCTCTAGACAACCTGTGTTGTGTGTAGTACGCATTATATTCACCAATGAAATAGATCCCACTTGATGTGATAAAGACAACATGCCTAAATGCCACTTTTCCTAATGGTCATGGCGGGGTTGGATTAGAAGGAAGTGTCTTTGGAAATGTGTTTGCCAGTTATAAAGGTGCAATGTGCCCGAAGACTTGTGCATGATGATATTGATCACTGCAAGTGCCATAACAGGGAAAAACAGGACAGTGAGGTCTGCCTGCTCGGGTAAATGCTGCTGGATATCCTGCAGGGAATTCACACTCCACCAGTGTTCAGCTGGGACTTGAGGGGACTATTCCCATTTTGAGGTCTCTCTTCTGAACTCCTGTAAATACAAAGTCCCCTGAATGAGTGTTTTGGTTTCAGGGCTGAACGAGCCTGTCCAGCCACACCAACGCTGGGTCATGCCCTGGCTTTCAGCTGAAAGAAATTGCTGCTTTCGTCTTGCTCTCAGAATTTCTGGGTTCCCAAGAGCAATGACCTCCAAG
This sequence comes from Grallaria varia, assembly GCA_013396735.1. Classification (NCBI taxonomy): domain Eukaryota; kingdom Metazoa; phylum Chordata; class Aves; order Passeriformes; family Formicariidae; genus Grallaria; species Grallaria varia. The sequence continues at coordinate 383,501 of VWZG01000433.1, read as the reverse complement.
AACAGTTTCCTAACATGAAATTACCACAAAGGATGATCCTTGGGATGCCATTCCTGGAAGCACCGCATTCAGGACAGTCAAGATGCAGCCTGTTTGAAAAGAGAAGTTCAGAAGTTCAATTGCTAAGTTTTGCATTCTTTTTATTCCAGGAACTGCCACTTAAACTCAGATAAGCAGACCAACAAGCTGACAATGTGTCTGAACAGACACTTCAGAGGAATGTGAAAAAGAAATAAACACCTCACAGTGGAAACGTTTACCCTGCAGGTTAAAAAAAATAAAAGAGTTGGTTGAAGGATAAGCTTTAAAGTTTTGGAGACGATGAGTTTTTTCGCAAGTGCTATTTATTTTTTTTAGCCATTTCAATTTTTATCCATTATTAAATGGGTTAAAGAAGCACTGAAAAAAATCATGACAGACTTTGTAACTGGCAAAATAAGACTCTGAGAAAGTGTTTTATGGAGGCAGAAGTCTAATTAGTTCATTGGTTAATGAAGTAAATCAAAGGGTATTGGCTACGGAACCAATCTCATTCATCGCTTTCACTAACTCCTAAACCAGGGTGGGATGTTTCTCTTCATGGCCTGGTTATTGTCCCTGTGCAAAGCAAGAGGAATAATGTAATTAGTGTCAGGGCTAATTGGTGACACATTTTGTGACAGGCTGCCCGGGCAGACACACGATGTAGCATAATCCTGTATTATCATGAAAATAATATTACATAGTTCTTTATATTATAAGGAGGGAAAGGAAGAAATGCTCCAGTTTCTATTGTATTCTGCTTATAAAAGGCTGCTGGAAGCCCTCTCCTGTGATTATGTTCGAAACTATTTTTCTGTATCTGTACTAAATTGATTTCTTGGTGTGGATATTGTACATTGTTTGATAATCTACATTTTTGGTAATTAAGAGTTTGAACCAATCGGCAGGGTAAATAATTGTCTCATCTGAGCAGGCTTAGAGATACAACAAAGCAACAGAGTCCAAATGAGGGTGGGGTTCAATTTCATCTGCTTGAACAGTCCCTGCTCAGACAAGTGATCTCCCACCCCAGGGACTTCAACAGCCACCCACCTCTCCAGTGTGAGTCACACAGTGCTAGAGAACAAATGGGTGCTGACAGGACAAGAGGAATGGCTTTAAACTGAAAGAGGGCAAGTTTAGATTAGATGTTGTGATAGAACTTCTTCACTATGAGGGTTGGGGAGGCCCTGGCACAGGTTACCCAGAGAGCCTCTGGTTGCCACAACCTCTGGAAGTTTTCAAGGCCAGGTTGGATGGAGCTCTGAGCAACCTGGTCAAGTGGAAGGTGTCCCAGCCCATGGCAGGGAGTTGGAATGAGATGATCTCTAAGGTCCTTTATTATCCAATCCATTTGATGATTCTGTGATGATTCTGCAATGATGAATCTCTCGTTCATGAGCTAGTGGAAATGCTGCATAAGCTGGGATCGTTAATTTAATCTTTCAGTAGAACTGGGCTATGGAAAAAGGGCAGCAGGATTTAGCCAGAACCAGCTGCTAACTGGCACTGCACATATTTCAGTGGATGGCTGGGGAAGCCCAAGATGATGGATATGGCAGCAACCCCATCACTGCCTTGTGGGCTGCTGAAAAATAAAATAGGCAGCTGCAGCTGCAGCATAGAACAGTGTAAACACAACACTTTAGAAGGACCTTTGATCCTTTTTTAGCAAGAGATGCTTCCCAATCAATTGTTTTCCTTGGAACAAAATCCCATTGAACATGAACCAAGTTTTGCTGCTTGGGAGCAAACCTTTATATCACAGGGTTGGAGTTTGGATCTGAATACAGTCAAGGGTAGGATACTAGTGGGTAATATTGACACAGAAATGACATGTACACTGGAAATTTTGCAGCCTGGACTCCAGGGAATTCATCAGATTTAAGCATTACTGCAGCATTGCATTTGAATGAAAGGGCAAAGAGAGGGAGCATTTATCTTATCAGGATATTGGCTTTCTTTGCAATATTGTTGTTCTACTTTCTGGGGATATAATAACACAATGTCGTGTTTGCATAGCAACAAGGTAAAGGTTTCTTTTTTAAATGCACGATTCTGCCCTGAAAGAGAAAACGTAACACCATGGCAACACACAGTGACTCCTCCATCGAATATACTCACAAAAAGTGCTTTGCTAGATTTAGGAATCATTGTTAAAAAGAAGATAGGTATTAACAAGATTGCTTCCAGGTTTTGGAGTGAGGTTTTTTTAATATATATATTCACAAGCATTATTAGCTTTACTTTATTTATTAGCTAAGAATTTATATCTGCACAGACTCCTACAATATTCTCCCTGCTAACCCTCCTGCTCCTTTACCATCTGTCACTTCACTTCCAACAGTGAAACTGAATTCTTTTTTTTAAAGCTTGCTGAAATACTGTTAAAAGCAGACAAGTTCCACCCATCTGAGCTTTTAGTTAAAAAGCATTTGCAAGCCTTCATGAGCATATCTAAGAATAAGGGAGACACTACGTGCACACCTGCACCAGGAAAAGCAGTTTCTCCCCTGGATCAGTAAGTGCTTCACCTTCCCACACAATCAGTGCGACTGCAGAGCCTGTGCCTCAGTTTGGGAATTGCAGATAAGGAAAACCAGCTCTTTCAAAGGGCTGGATCTTCCTCCAAGTGACTGCCTTCAGAAGGCAGCAGGACCTGTGGTTTTCAGAAACTTCCAATAAAAAAGGAACAAAAAATTCCAATGAATCTCCAAACAAACAAACAAAACACCTCCAAATGAAAATAGAAAACAACAAACACACACATTAAAAGCAAGCAAGCAACCAAACAAAAACAAACAGCTGATCCTTATATCATTTCCAAGCCTTTCAAAATACAGCATCATAAGACTCAGCTTTCCTTTGCCTCCTTCTCCCTCCTCTGACAGTCTCATCTTTGAACCACTGGCAAAGGAAAGAAGAGAAAACAGAAAAAGATAAAAGAAGGCACTTAAATCCACCCCCAAGCTGTCATTGTTTAGCAGACACTCTCCACACCTTACTGCCCTCTAAAACTACCTGAAAAGAGGTTGTAGCCAAGTGGGAGTCAGGCTCTTCTCCCAGGTAACAAGTGAGAGGACAAGAGGAAATGGCCTCCAATTGCACCAGAGGGGGTTTAATTTGGATACTAGGAAAAATTTCTTCACTGAGAAGGTGGTCAGGCATTGGAACAGGATGCCCAGGGAAGTGGTGGAGTCACCGTCCCTGGAGGGATTTAAAAGACATGTAGAAGTGGCACTTGGGGTCATGGTTTCGTGGTGAACTAGGCAGTGCTGGGTTAATGGTTGGACTTGATGATCTTAGAGGTGTTTTCCTACCTTCATGATCTGGTGAATCAAAGGTAACTGTGAGCTAATGGGAGCTCATTTATCCTTTGGTGGAGGAGGTTTAAGCTAAGACAGATCTTTCTGTCTCTGCCCAGCACTGCAACTGCCAGTGACTGAGACGAGTAGAGGTGTGAGAAATTAACCCACCATCAAAAATCTTGACTATGAGTTTGAAACCTTGTTCTACTTCTGTCCCACCCTGCCACCTCCCAGCTAATCTCACGCGCTTCCTTAGTGAATTCCACCTCGTGTAAAAGCTGATGGAAAATCATTTGTGTTGTCTAAGTGGCAGGTCACAAGTCAGGCTCCCTGAAAACTGCACAGTTATTCCCTGACAATTTCTAGACAACTCTGTCCTAACATTAGAGACTGACTTTTAGAGTGGCATGGCATTCTCACATCCTATCAGAGAATGCCAGCAGTGCAAGCCATCATGCAAGCTCTCTGGGATGAGTCACCAGTGGCACCGTGGCGCTGGTTTTGGTGTTGAATTATTCTAAGACCAGACTGGTTCACCGAGCTCCAAACACACATTCTGCTTTTTGAACTTGGATGTGGCAGATAAGCTGGTAGCTGGTCTGTAAATTTGTGACAATCACTTTATACTATAAAAGTCCACCCCCTTCCACACAGTCAGGTTCTTCTGACACAACCCTTCTAGGGTGTATGTGTGGAGGTTCCTCCCTTGGCTGGGGTTGTCCTCCAAGGACACCTCTCGAAGCTGAAAGAAAAAGATCTTCCCACAAGCATTGGTATGGGTGAGTTACATCAAGTTTCTGCTTAATTATTTCTTTTTGCTAGTTTTAATATAATCGTTTCAATAATTTCTTCAGTAGAGTGCACTATTCTATCTTATACTGTTCTACTAGCACTTTTAGCATTTATATTGTGTAGTAAATAATTTGGATCAAGATCTTTGTCTGATCATTCGTAATAATAAATGATTCATTTTATAGAAATATTTTCATTTTGCCAATCATTAAAACCTGTGGGACAAAGTGGTTCAATCCCACTTCTGTAATTCCTTAAATTCAAACTGTTGACATAATCCAAGGCTGAGATTGGGTTCAGCCACCCCAGTCTCCTCTCTGAGAAGGGCTTTAGAAAGCCAGCGAGTCCTTTCTGCACCTCGTGGCTCAACAGCAGGGCTTCTTTAATAAATTTTGTCTATGCCTTTCACTTCCACCCGTGACAAGTGGACTGAGCCCTCAGATCCTCAGCATACCTTCATGCACTGCCTCATGTCACCTCTAGGACAGGCTGTTCATCAACCGGCTCCATCACACCCTCCAGAAGAATTTTCCCTGAAATTATTAAAGGAAAATCTCCTCCGATTCTGAACATCTTTTAAAAATACTTTTAAAATATAACCTTTCCTCCAAGGCAATTGAATTTCTGTGAAACTAAGCAAGACACGCAGCCAACATTTCATAAGAAGGGATCATAAATGAGTCTCCTTTTTAATATAATCCATTTAGAAAGATCTTTTATGGACTATTCATATTGTTGCTTAAGACAATCGTTCTTCTGGTAGGTAGAGCTATAAGATACATATGTGGTAAAAGCAAAAGGACAGAATTATCTCTAATAATGAACAGATTAATTGGCAATTTGAGCCCTCATCTATGTATATGATCAATACTTCCAGCCAAGACTGAGCAGCCTTCACCTCCAATTAAACATCACGGGCAAGGCCTACCAGCACTGAAGTTTCAAGTCTTGTACTCAGCTATTGTAAGGAATTCTGAAAGTCAGAAGAATACTTGTTTCCATACAAGCTTGTCAAGAAGAAAACAATTCCACAGCTTTACCCAAGCTGTATTAGCATTTTTGCAACCATGTAATGCCTCAGAATTCACAAATGCCTTTAAAATGAAAGATTGGCCACATTGCCAGAGGGAATATTTCCATGGGGATCAGATTAAAACACTGCTTAATATAACACCTGGCCTTTTACCATGAGGATGTTTGCATCAAAGTGCTGCATATTCAGTACATTTGTAATTTTTAATCATTGAGTTTTTCCTGCACTGAAATTTTTATTCATCTAAAACTAAAAACGAGCGTGGGAGTCATAAAGAGGATTTAGCCAGTATTCTGAGTCTCAGTTGGAAAATACCATTCGAGATTTTTAGGAGAATCTGCTATTCCAGAAAGATTTAATTCTGTGATGTATTGCTTCACTTCCCTCCCCCTGTCTTTAGGAATGAGCCTTATTCCTCTCTTACAGTTCACTTAAGCAAAACCAGGAGAGTTTTGATTTCTCCAAGTGGAGCCATCTTGGAGTAAATTCACTCTTGACTTGGCCAACTCTTCTGAAGTGGCAAATGCCCCCCAAGCTGCCACTGACCCCAGGAATCTGGAGAGAAGCAGGGATAGGGAGAGGACACCTTGGATGGGAAAAGCTGACGTGCAAGTTAAACTGTCATGTAGCCTCACGTGTACATAACACGGGTATTTATGCTCAACTTCTCATCCCAGGTTCATTTTACAAAGCAGCAGAGAGAAATTCGCACTCTAAGGGTGACATTCAGCTGAACTGTTTTGCATAATGGCTTTAAACCAGAATGAAATGCAACTCATTGCACCTTCGCTGTAACAATTGCCCCTCTCTGACCAAAACTGTTCCAAAAACACATGGATTTGTCACTGGAGGATGTGATTCAATGGTGAACATGATGGTGGTGCTGGGTTGGTGGTTGGACTTGGTGATCTTAAAATCTTTTTCAGCTAATGGAACCAGACTCCAGATTACATACAGAATTTCACATTTAAAAGGATGAATGTGACCAGGAAAGGGGCAGAAGGCTGTTTACAGCTGTGTAGGATGGAATTATGGCTTGCTTAGCTCTGCCCCATGAAGCTCTGCTGTGGCTTTATGCTAAACAAAATGGGAAATCTTTTAAAACAAAAAAAAAGGAGGAGATGATGGAATGATGTGAGTTGGTTTGCCTCACTGCTTTAACCTGTGTCACTTCAGTCAATTTAATTTTTTTGTAGGGATCGGTAGGTTTTAGCCAGAGACGGACCAAGAAGGTCTCTGTGCAGTATCCCTGAAGAGCAGTTCTGGCCTACACCAAAAAGGAGATCCTTAATTGTCTTCTCTTCATACTAGTTCCATGGAAATTACCCGACTTACTTGAATAATGAGAGAATCATAGAATGGTTTGGGTTGGAAGGGACCTTAAAGCCCATCTGACTCCAACCCTCCTGCCATGGGCAGGGACACCTCCCATTAGACCAGGTTGCTCAAAGCTCCATCCAGCCTGGCCTTGAACACTTCCAGGGATGAGACAGCCACACTTTTCAGGATGCTGAATCAAGGGGAGCAAGTGCTGAAACCATAAGTGCAACAGTGCCAGGGTTCATCTCAAGCCCTGAGAGACGAGGATTATCTTTCATACAGGTCCATGTGCCACAGCCAAAGGGAAATGGCACAAGCTGAACAAAGGGTTGACTAATACTGGGCAGAATTAACTCACTTCTCCCTGAAACTACTGTCCAGTCCACCACAGCATTTGGATTGCCATTCCAGAGACACCGTGGATTCTTTGCTGTAAATCAGTGCAACTCCCTCTTCTTTCTTTCCCACACAATACAGAAGATAATTTCTTACTTCACGGTAATTTATTGATGCTCTTAACTATTCTGCTTCGCTACAATAAATTACCTCCTTAAATCTTTTCTTCTCTTTATATCAGCTGCCCATTCTCAAGACAGTGCTGTGACTTTGTGGGTGTCAGCGTGTCACGGACCGGTGTGCATTTCTCTGTGGCACTCCTGATGATGTAAGTGTGGCAGCTGCTTTAGCTTTTGCCATCCAGCAGCAGAATGTGTAAATATAGATCTAGAAATACTCTAGTGGGTGCTAATAAAGCCCAGCACAAACCCAGCTTCACGAGTCCTTTGGAAAAAAAACAGGAAAACAAACCAAAGTCATTCTGTTCTTTCAAAGCACGTGGAAATATAAGATTTTAGCATTTCCTGTCTGATTTCTAACAGTTCAGCTCTGCCATGACCTGCCTTTTAATTTTTAAACAAACAAGGTCAACAAAGCTGGCAGTGGGTAGTTAACTCAGTATCATGGGATTGTGATTGTTCTCCTCCAGCAGGGAGTACACAGGGAGACAGGCACATTGTAATTTTAAGCAAAAGCACAAGACCTATTTCAACGGTTTTTTTAATTGTATTTAAATATAGGAATACCAAGTGATGTTTAAGTACTTAACTACACACATTAAGGTGCACTAAACAGGCAGCCAGCACTAGGGGTTACTAAGAAGAAGATATATTTTTTTTAATAGGGGGCTTGACTCATATGTTGGAGGGACATCCTTCCTGCCTGCATCTGACTCTGCACTTGGCATTGGCTACAATCCCGTTTCAAACATGACCAGAGGTTCCTTCTAAGCAAAGGATTAATTCTTTAATGTAAATTTCTGAGCCACAGTGATTCTCTCCAATGTTGATCTACAGCAGAATCATGTCCAGGCTGACATGAGGTGTCTTTATTTGCATCCCACTATTTCATTTCATTCAATGCAAAATGTCTGCTGTTAAACTACTGTCTTTGCAAAGTTTGTTTGAATCTGAACTTAGTTCCCAGGAAAGACAATATTTTTCTTTTGGAGGCCATGATACAATAAAACTGCTTGAAAACAGTTAATATGGATTATGTTGGAAGGGGAAACATGGAGCATTTCCTTAATCTTGGTGTGAATACTTTGATATGTTCTCCATCACTATTGTTGGAAGGTTTCTCTGCTCCTACACGTGCAGCTTGGAGGTTCCAGGAGTGAAGGGAATTAAAGATTATTTTTTTTTTCTTTATAGCAATGAACAGTTTGAAGGGTTCCTGACAGATTCAGCTGACAAGAAGAAGACCACAGCAAAAGCAAGTTAATATTGTAACATGTACTTCCACCAGTCACAGAGCACTCATGACAGAAAATCATCAATTTATACTTCAAAAAAAGAATTGCTTCTATAGTTAAAATTCAAAGCTGTTGTACAATTTGTTTCTAACAGCCTGGTAAAAGCAAGATAACATGATGTGTAGGGACAACGTCTGAGGAAAACATCAGGGACCATTATTTTTGATTAGTTTTATTTATTTATCTAAATTACTCACATTTTAAGCATCACTTGGCCACTGTTTAATACACCCAATTATGGCTTCTGTTGGTTACAAAAGCCAAACACACGTCAGCACTTGGCATCATATTTCTCATGGATCTAGTGTTATCACAACTTAACTTTGCTACTATCAAAATAAACAACAACAAACTTCTCAGACCATCCAAATAATACGATTTCATAATGTTTTAACCAGCCAACAGGGTGTCTATGATCTTTCCTTAAAAAGCACATACAAGGCAGTCCAGACCTGAATTCTTGCTCTAATTGCTGCAAATTCAGAAGGCAACTGCTCTGCAAAAACTTGTGTTCTTGCCCATTCCCATTCTGCCATGACAATATCTACTGCAGAAACACCAGACAGGGCTTGTCCAGGGGTATTATCATTACAACCATTATTATTACTTGCTTTCTGTTGATTATCATTATTTCATGTGTTTCAGAGCATATTTCACCTGGTATTTTCATTTAGTGGACAACTATGAAATAACGGGGAGGTTTGAGCTGATTTGGGCTGAAGGAAGCAAGAGAACAAGGAGACCTTTGAACAGGACAATCTGCCTTTCAGATCAGTCTATGGATGAGTCCAATGTGGCTTGTGGACTTCTTTGGAATACCCTGAAGCATTCCTGAGGGAAGAGAAGGAGAAATAAGGATAAGGGGGAATGGCTTCAAACTGAAAGAGAGCAGGTTTAGATTAGATATTAGGAAGAAATTCTTCCCTGGGATGGTGATGAGTCCCTGGCAGAGGTTTCCCTGAGACGTTGTGGATGCCCCATCCCTGGAAGTGCCCAAGGCCAGGTTGGACAGGGCTTGGAGCAACCTGGGATAGTGGAAGGTAGGCAGTGGGAACTGGAAGTAGATGATCTTGAAGGTCCCTCCCAACCTGAACCATTCTGTGATTCTAAATAAATACAACATAAATGAAATAAATAACAGTGATGTAGGAACTTCCTGTGAGTGCTCAAAAAACAAGTGGATGTGGCACTTTGCAATATGGGCGTGTTGGTATTCATTTAGAGGTTGGACTTCATTATCTTGGAGGTCTGTTCCAACCTTAATGATTCCATTATTTTTATGTTTTTTTCATCTAAAAGCTTTATTTGTATATTTCACTAGATTATGGGAACTCTTCAAAAAATCGTATTTAGTTGGTATCTATTGGAGTGAAGTTGCAACTCCCTGGAAAGTTGCAAAGATGACAAAGAAATATTTCTGATCAGGCTCTGCTTTATTTTATACTGCTCAAAACCCAAACTCCCCCTTTGTTCTTCTCTCAGCTGGATTTCTGGTTGATACAGAGTAGTGGATAAGTTAGAGCTCTGGGAAAGGCAGATGCAACAATTTCTGCTTTCACTGTTGTTCCTTCCTTGGTGCATCACCTGGAGCAAAAGTTTTCAGCTCCCCGTGACTCAGTTTCTGCTCTTTGTAGTACAAGCCCTGCGAGTTACAAACCGTGTTCTGTATTTTTGCAGCAGGCAGAGCAGCAATGTCCCACTCCAAGCCTCAAGATATTACACCACGGTGAATAATAGAGACTGGGAGAGAAATCAGCTCCAAACCATTTATTTTTTTTTTTAAAAAAAAAGCTCCAATCCCTCATTCTCGTTTGTTGCTGCAGTTTAGGAACCATACGTTGCACAGAGCACTGAGCTATTTCTAATGTGCCCAGCTGTGCAGGTTGAGAGGCTGGAGATAAAACGATGCTGCTAATGAAAAACAGCTGCTCATTAGTCAGGAGAAAACTGGTTGGGCTGTTTAGAGATACAATTATTTTTACTGTTCTTGTCCCTTTTACGCTTATACAGAAATTATATTATTATCAAATCATGTTAGATGGCGTCTCAGGTTGAACGTTTTAAAAATGAATGTGGCTCATTAACAACATGATGAATATTTAAGCAGGATTACAGAGTATTATGAACTTCCTTTAATTTTTTTTTTTTAAGAAGAAAAAGCCCAATAAATTAGGTAATATTTCACCAGTTAATGTTGCAATTAGGTGTGCAGCATCTTTTTCCAGCTTCTGATCATCTCTCTTTTACTGCTGACTCTGAATTTGTCTGATGCACAGGGCTAAAAAACTGCAATTTTTTTACCTTGAACATTAATCAGAACCAGGCTGATACCTGAAGTCACTTCCCTAAGCAGTCACCTCACCCACAAGAAACCCCTGGTAAAGGAAAGGAAATCAGGCCAAACAGTCTGCTCTGATGCTCTGTTATCTCAAAAGTAAAACAGCACTGAAACCTCATCCTCCGATTTACCCTTTTTGTGATCTTACCCTATTTCTAACAAAATTGACTACAATTTCTCCATAGCACAAGACTTTAATATTTAGGATCCTTTCAATTTGTTGGGGGTGAAAAAAAAAAAAAAAAAGCCAAAAAATCCACAAGAAGTAGAAAGAAGCAATTGAATATCTCTATTGGTAAAAATTCCTTTAAACATCCAATATTTTCATTGCCAGAGCCACATTTTCTTAGGGTCTGGACCCTTATGCTGGGAGATGGGTTGTGGAAACTGGAATCTTTCTGCCATGAGCAGAGTGGGTTTAAGTGTTTCTGAGGCTGCTCTGATCAGACAATCTTCAGCTCAATTTACTCGGCAAGGAAAAGCAGCAAAATGAAGGGGAAAATAAGCAGACTGATTGAAGATCTGCCTAGAGGCAGTGGTAGAGTCACAAAGCGTGGAGGGTTCTAAAAGACATGTAATGTAGCACTTGGGGACATGGTTTAGTGATGGATTTGGCAGTGCTGGGTTAATGGTTAGACTTGATGATCTTAGAGGGCTTTTCCAGCCTAAATGATTCTATGACTCCGTAAGTCGGGGCGTGGTGGGGGCACAAATCTTTCCTCTCCAGACTTACAGATTGAAGGCAGGGATATCCCAAAACAGAATTTTAGGCAGACTCAGGTGTCTACATTGGATAGCTCAGCAGAAATTTTTAAAAAAAATTAAATAAACAAACATGGCTGAAAATATACAGATTTAAAATGAGTTTTGGGTAGAAAGCTAAGCAAAGCTGATGCCTCACAGCAGGATTTGACTGTGGTGCAAGGAGAGTAGGAAAACTTTCCACTGAGCTCCAGCTGTTTGGTGACCCATGTCTTGTGGAGGGCTGATAAGAGCCTTTTTTTGGGGGATGTATCATGGGACATGCATAGGTGGAAAGTCCCATATCTAAATGTACAAGAAAATAGAAAGTGCTTTCAAGTGCCTGAAATTCTACAACATAATTTGTAAATAATGTTTGGCACTTTACCCCAAATTGTATTACTTGATGCCAAAAAA
>VWZG01000433.1:327139-371683 GCA_013396735.1 Grallaria varia | reverse complement strand
AAAAAAAAAAAAAAAACAAATTGTATTTTTCCCATAAAATTGTGAATTTAGGGAATTATTTCGCTCACACTCCTTGAAGAAGAAAGTTATCTCCAACACAAAATCAACCCATCAGGAAACATGCACAGCTTCTCTCTTTGCTGGCAACACCAGAACTGGGAAGCAACGCCACTGTGACACTAATTCATTTATCTGAAATTTCTGGAGTTTTCCAATAAACATCTATTGTGGAGAAGCAGTGAGAAACTGTATCACAAGAAATGTTTGCTGCCAATAAATGCCTTGAGGCAAATCCTTTTTTATCCCTTATCATCATTCTCATGGCTAGGCTTCGTGAACGAAGATTTGGGCAGGGCTCTGCCCACGCTTGCTGCAAGCGCTGATGGCTGAAGAGGCCGATGTGAGATGGGCAAGTCCGGTTGCAAAAGGCACAGCAGAAAGTCTCCATAGGCGGTGTTGGTGAGGCACGGTTCTTTCTGCGTTGTCTTTTCTCCTCCAGACTGATTCTGCGTGCGTTCTCAAAGGAATCAGCAGCGTTATGGATGGTGTGTCTCCACGCCTCCCGACTGGAGGCCAGAGTGGACCATTGATGGTAGTCAATATGGCCAAGGCTGAGGTATTGTTTCAGAGCGTCCTTGTATCTCCTCTTCGGGGCTCCTCTCTTGCGGCAGCCGGTGGCAAGTTCACCATAGAGCACGATCTTAGGGAGGCGGTGATCCTCCGTCCTGGAGACGTGCCCTGCCCAGTGCAGCTATTGCAGGCAAAATTAACAAGAGAAATTATCTGCACTTAACTCAAAATCCCAACCCTGGCACAAAGTCTTCATGCAAGATGCTGGGCAAACATCAAATAAGACAAAATTTACACTCCTGGTTATCTGACAGACTGAGTAGTTAATAAAATACAAATGGGTAGAGATGGAGACCAGGGAAGAGTGAGAAGTCAGTGCTGACCTGTAGACAAAAGATTTGTAATGTGGTGACAAGTTCCTACTGTCAAGTTTTTTGAGTTGCATAAGAGTGAAGAGTTTTGAGGCCTAAAGAAACTGCTCTTCAAGTGTGGAGGAAGAGTTATCTCCCCCAAATGAGGGCCAAAACAGTAGCAGGCACAAATGTGAGATGGAAAGTAGCATCCTGGTACCATGGCTGGGGCTTGGATTGGTTCTGTGTCACCAAGGGGTTGACGCATCACTGGTGTCATTACGTGGCTGAAGTTCTGGCCTTTGGGACCACATCAAGTGTCTTTCAGTAAGATCTTGGGATTCTTCCCCAAGCCAGTTTGTTATTACATGATGGCCCATGGGACAATCCAACTGCCCTGGGAATGAAAACACAGTTCAAGGTTCGATCCTCTCCTTTACACAATCCTTCCCAAACAATGCCCAGGTGGATAAACTTCAATAACTCCTCGTGTACGTAGGTGGTACATGTACAGTTGCAACACACAAATGCATCTGCATATGCTACAAATTTCTAGCATACAGTCAAAAAACCCCAAAACCAAACTGAAACCAACACCAACAACCACTAGACACGCTGTTGATGTCACAGGCCTTACCTGCAAGTGTCAATTGAGAACCTAGGACATTGCACAGAGGAAACCACACTGTTGTTGTTATTAGCTTCTCTTCTGATCATTTCTTCTGTGTTTTTCTGTACTCACAGACCCAGAGGACTCTGGTGAGTCCTTGCAGATGTTCCCTCTGCATGCACAGCAGGTCCTTAGTCCGAAGCTGTCAACCCCCTCGTGCAAACTGGAAAAAAATATCCCACTGGCCAACGCCACAAAGCTGAATCAGATATCAGAGGATGCTCTGGGTGTGGCATCTCTCAACAGCCAAAACAACAACAAAAATAAATGGATGAGCATATTTTTTCATTTTGTCACAATAGCTCCATGTAGGAGCTACTTATTGCTCCACTACTTGATAAAAATTGTCATGTTACGTAGAGTGCTGGGTAAATAGCAAATAATAATCATCTACTCCAGGTCCATTCAGTCTTTTCCTCTCCAGGTGGCCTCCCCTTGTATCCCTGTGCTGCAGGATACTGGAGTGGGCAGTCACCAAGCTGAAAGCTTAGCACGGTTATGGCCAATTAGAAAAACAAAACAATTAATTTTGGTACCTTCAAGTCTCCATGGAGGCAGGAGACTCCAGACTGGCTTTGCAGAATTATGCTGCTGAGGTGGGACAGGTTCCTCCCCTCTTTTAAATAAGAGTGATAATCTTTATGGAATGCAAGATAATAAGCAGCATCTTACTCTGATTAAACACCTTCAACAACTTAAATCACCTGATTAAAAACCTTCAGTACCTGGAGGTGGCCCACAAGAACTCTGCAGAGGGACTTTTTACAAGGTCATGTAGTGACAGGACAAGGGGGACTGGCTTTAAGCTGAAAGAAAGTGGGTTTACAGTAGGTTTTAAGGAGAAATTCTTCACTGTGAGGGTGTCGAGATGCTGTAAAAGGCTGCCCAGGGAATGCCCATCCATGGTAGTGCTCAAGAGCAGGTTGGATGAGGCTTGTAATAAGCTGGTCTAGGGAAGGTGTCCCTAGGTCTCTCACAAACCAAACCTTTCCATGAATCCCCAGCATCAACTGGGGGGGGGGGATGTATTTTGGGTAGATTTCTTTTTTTTTCAAATTTGTAATTTGGTAAAGTAGGGGGTTGCAGTTCTGTGCAGTTTCACTACGTCTTAGTTATGGGACCTTCAGGAGCTTTGCAATTCAGCTGTTTCCCTCATTCTGTGTTCTGCTGTCACACTGTCCCAGGTTTTATCTATCTCAGGGCTTGAGTTTATCTTGTAATAATATATTGGCTCATCTAGACCTCGGCCAGCTTTCAAATTGCTCATGTTGAGTTGTGTCAGTGCTCTGAGGGTTGTAGTCAGTCCATCTCAAGCCTTTGGGAATGCAGGGGATGCAGACTGAGGATGAAAGAGAGGTTACCAGGCTCTCTAATATTTCAGGAAAATCAGCAGCGAAAGGTGGGACAAAAATCCTGGAGAGGAAATAAATGTACCAAAAGTAGAAGGCAATAGTAAGGAAAATTATTAGACCCTGGAGAGAAGCTGGCAAAAGTCTGTTATTTGCTCTCCTCTGTTTGCCACACCAGAGATGAATTTTCATAGGTCATGAATACTGTCAGGAGAGGGAAGAAATCTTAACGTAGGCTAAAATAACCTTAGAGAGCAGGTAATCTGAGTTTTCATTCCCTCAAGCAGCTAAAATTCAACCTGATGCTTCCCACAGGTAACAGCTCAAACTGCTAAATTGAATTCAGATTTACTAGATTGGTGCCAGGATCACAGGCCTTTTTTTTTTCCTTCCAGGAGGACTTATATCAAATTACTTTTCCTTATTCATCTCTCTTAACAAATCACTGTCTGAAGGGGAAGGAAGTAAAGTAACTATTTTTGCTCTGAGTATGACATTATGTGGAAATTTCCTCTTAAGAAATAACCTTACCATTGCTAAGAAAATAATGCACTTAAATAAGGCTTTTTCTGTAATCACACGTGTAGCCAATAAAAGGTCAAAGGTGGAAATGGGAAAATATGAAGGGCATGAGGAGATAAAGATTCCTGATTTGTTTATTTACACATCTAGAATTTTGAACGTATCAACTGGAGACTCCGTGAAAGAACATGCTTTGTAAAAGAAGTGGGTTTTTGCAAAAGGACTGCTAAATGAAGCTATCAGTAGACATCTTCTTCCCAGGTGGATTATATTCTCTATTTGTGCTCCCAGAAAGGGAACAGAATAAGCCAACCTCGTCAAGCACACTTCAGATAAATGGTTTTCAGTCTGCTTTTAAATACCTGCTCCTGGGCTAAAGTAAAACTCTCTCAAATTGCAAAATGGGGACATTCAAAAAGAAATACAGATTTTCCTCTTTACTGTAGTCGTGGGTTTGATACACTAATGCAACTGAAAGGCCAAGGAAGAGGCGTTTGAATACAGACCCCTGGTTTGCATTTAGGGTAAGAGGCTGGAATGCCCATTGTGTAAGCACGAGGGCTCTTCAGTCTGCAGGGCAAGGCCACGGGGCTGAAATGCTTGAATTTTACTTGCAAAGCTGACTTAGGGTTAAACCCTCAAGGGAAACGAGTAGATATTGGGCACGGAATCTGGGCAGTTTTGATTTTGTAGGCAGTGACTCATGAAATTCTCATTGGGATATTTTTGGCTATTGATGTGCACATAATAAGGTTTCATTGACAAGACTGACAGGACTAAAGGAAAGGGCTGCTGGGCTGAATTATTATTTTTTTTTTAACTTTTATTATTTTCCCCAGGGGAGCAGAGGTTGTTTCTCCAGTACACAGAGGAAGGCTGTTACTTCTGCCAATTGCTTCAGCAAAGTGGGAGCTTTTCACCCTAAAGCTCTCTCTGGGGGTAACTCTTAGAGAAGAATCAGGGTCTTTCTGCTTTGGTCTCTCTCTTCTCTTTCCCACAACTACTTCCTTTGCAATTCATGCACAGTGGTCTCCAAAGAAAATGAGTTTGGGTTAGGATTCCTGTTCCACCTCAGATGCAAGCTGAGAGGAGCTTAATACACCTCACATTTGCCATCACATCTCTTTAGTGCTCCAGGGAGCAGATGTCTCGTACTAGTTTTATCCTTCAAGACCTGCTCTGCTCCTTCATCATGGAATCTTCATGCAGTAACAACACACCTCCAGGGCTTTGCATCTTAAAAGACCAGAAAAGGAAATCTTGTTGAGCTTTTTTGGATTGAAGGTAAGTTGCCCCAAAAATAGAGGCATTTTGGTTACTCTGAGTCTCATTCAAACCAGCTGAAGATGCTGCTGTTGAGGATCTTTGCAACTATGGCACCTGTTCCCATCTATGCAGTGATTTACCCTCCTCTTTGGGAGAAGAGATTTTTATAGAATCATAGAACAGTTTGGGTTGGAAGGGAACTTAAAGATCACCTCATGCCACCTCCTCTGCCATGGGCAGGGACACCTTCCACAGACCAGGTTGCTCCAAGCCACATCCAGCCTGGCCTTGAACACTTCCAGGGATGGGACAGCCACAGCTTCTCTGGGTGACCTGTGCCAGAGCCTCACAACCATCACAGGAAAGAATTTCTTCCTAATATTGGATCTAAGTTTGTAGTCTTTCAGCTTGTTTTCAACATGAGCATTATCTTATTTCAAAATCATGTAAATGTAGGGGCTTTTTTAACAAACACTTTTTCTGTGTCTGTGCCACAAATCTCTGCAGAGCAATGCTCCCTTTACCAGCACCATCCAAACCTCGACCAATGGGACAATGATAGATAACAAAGAGTTAAAATGTTCCCTAAGAATGAAGCCCATGCCAGTGACATTTCCCCGTTGGATAATTTAGGAAGAAGCTTTCATTTTGAAACTAAATCTAATTGGAGTTTGTTTGGGATTCAGCTCTCCTACTGACTTAACCAGCTGCTGGGAAGTCTAATAAATATTGACATGATGCTTTTCCCTTTGGCAGGGCCTTGTAGGAGCTCCACTTCACAGCTCAATGATGCCTCCCTGTGTTGCCTGTGTCACAATGTCCAGTAGAGGAAAAAAACATGGTCAGCACACACTTCCACATGGAAATTCAATGAGTGTGTTTCTGAATTTCCTCCAACCAGATCAGCTGAGTCATGAACTTCATTTCAAGCAAAGAGGGATTCAAGCCCCCATTTCACAGTGGGCATCTGGTAACTGGGTTGGGTTTCACCCTCCCAAAAGGGGAGGACATGGTGTAAATTGCAGTTAATAATTGCAATGGTTGCACTTTGGTCAGTGCCTACTTATTCAATATGCTTCCTATTTCATCAGAGTCCACCAGAATTAAAAGTTAAATTAACCCTGGGGACGGGAGATGAGAATTCTAATTTCCTCTGGGTGGCTCACCAGGGGTTGAAAGAGAGCTGAGCAAAGCAGAGAGGCAGCAGTTTGTTTTGAAGCTTAATTGAGTTTTATTTACTGATGCTTTATAAGGTATAAAATACAGCCACAAATAAATCTCTAGATAAGGATAAGTTTCTACTCTCAGCTAAAGACTATTCAGTGTCAGTTTAAAGGGATGATCAAAGGTCACAGTATAAGAATAAGTAGAATGAAATTGGGGTGAGGGCCAGCTCAGAAGAACAACAGACACTGTATAATCTTAGGTGAAGATTTAGGGGGAACAAAAGGAATAATCACATACTCCTTAGTTCTTTTATGCGCCAAAGAGTCTGGTTTTGCAGCACAAAATTTGTACTGTATGCCTGAGTTTCCACCTACCAGAGCAGGACCAAGCAACCCTGAATGAAATTATGCTGCTGAACTTGCACAGTTTTTAGGTGAAATTTGAGCCTGTGACACAATTAAGTGTTGCTTCTTCTCCACAGCATGTATGGGGATGGTACAAATCCTGCTGACATAGAGAATGGACATAAAACTCATAAAAGAGCAGCCCAGTTCCCACATGAGCTGTGCTCACAGTGTGGTCATATATATTGTATAAACAAAAGCCACAATCAAAATTATGTTATGCCCCAGGCCTGTCAGTGTTTAAGAGGCATTTATTTGAACAATGCCCTTAACGATGTGCTCTAACTTTTGGTCAGCCTAGACATAGTCAGACAGTTTGCACTGGTGATCATTATAATCCCTTCCAACTGGAACTCTATTCTATTCTATTCCATTCCATTCCATTCTATTCTATTCTATTCTATTCTATTCTATTCTATTCTATTCTATTCTATTCCAATCCAGTCTAGTCTAGTCTAGTTTAGTCTAGTCTCATCTATTCCCTTCCATTCCATCCTGTTCTATTCTATTCCACTGTGTTCCATTCCATTCCAGACACACCCTGTGGAAAAGGTAAGAGGCCAATTGCTGGAGCCATTTCAACTGGGACTGAAGCAAACAGTTTGGGAAGCACTCAAAACACAAGCAGGAGAATGATTTAGATGAAACCAATAATTCTTTTTCATCTTTTTGTCACTCCTACTTTGTTTTCCTGTCCCTCTGTGCTTATGAAGCATCATCAAGGCACTCAGCATGCTGCAGACACAAGAATGTGAATTTGCTCTTCAGCTGGGCACATGCAAAGAAAAGGCATCCCAGAAGAATTCCACGCAGCTGCCTTAGAGGAGCCTGACTATTCAGGGACAAATCCAAGCTCTTCTGCCTGTACTTCACACCAGCCTGATCTCACAGCACTGAATTCCAACAGAGACTGTTCTGAGTCGATGGATTCACCATTTGCCATCACTGCAGGATTTCTACACAGGCACTGGCATGTGCCCAGTAGGACTGGAGTGTGACGGGGAGAGCAACAGAAATCTGCCCTTAGCAGAAGGCATCTCTTTTGGAGGATGCTTGCAGGTTATCCCCAGACCAGTGGGTCTGACACTGCATATCATAGAATCGCAGAATCACAGAATTATTAAGGCTGGAAAAGAGCTACAAGATCGTGGAGTTCAACATCTGATCGACCACTACCCTGGCAACTAGACCAGAGCACTGCGTGCCACGTCCAGCTGTGACACTGGAAACCAGTTTGGTTTTAGCCTGGAAGAACAGTCACTGCCATAAAGCTGGTCTGGGTGCTGCACAGCCCAGCAATGGGCAGCAAAGCAATTTCCAGCCCTTCCTACCCTCTTCTTCCCAAGCACACCAGCAACAGGAGTTGCCACCTCGATTCCCAACAGTTTAAAGTAGTATTTCCTGACACTCCCACTCTTACCTCAAAATCAGCATGAAAAACAGAAATCAGAAATGCCATTTGGGTCCTTTAGGGATGGCTGCCTTAAATATTGCATTTTAAAAATAAAATGTTCCTACATCCAATTTTACTGTTTATAGAGGGTTTTTTTAATGAAAGCAATGTAAATTCTTTTGACAGAATGGATATTGAATTCCCTCTCAAATCTTGTTGTGGATATTCACATAGTATTTTGGTAGCAGAGGTAGGTACTAGTCAGACAGATTGTCAAATCTCCCAGGTTTTTCTGGGGGTAAAATGTGGAGAAAAAAATCAATCCAGATTTTTTTTTATTGTATAAAAGTTGAAATCCTTGTCTTCAAAGAATTCAAAGACTGGAGGGACAATAAAGCAATTTAATACCCAGAAGTGCCTACAAGCAGTGCATCTTACAAAGGTACCCTGTACTGGCACTGATATGCAACCATATTTTCCCTCTGTGTCAAACTGCTGAGGTTTTGTGCTTTGTTCTCATCAGTATCGACCCTTGGTCATGAGTTTCCAGCTGACAAGATGCCTGTGATAACCCAACCACCCTGCTCAGTGCTACTGCCACAATAAACTCTCCTACTCATGGATGGGGTGGGCTACAGTGGATGGTTTCCCATCCTCACTTGAAATACTTAGTCTTGATCGCCCTTGAACGTTTC
Source organism: Grallaria varia (assembly GCA_013396735.1). NCBI lineage: Eukaryota > Metazoa > Chordata > Aves > Passeriformes > Formicariidae > Grallaria > Grallaria varia. Next base: position 363,297 of record VWZG01000433.1, on the reverse strand, counting down.
CAGAATGTGCAGGAGGTGGCCCAGCAGAAGCACCTCTAAGATCAGCTGACTGCTAATTAAAATTACCTCTGACAAGCTCATCACTTTACCCCTCTTGTCCTTACTTAGACAGGGGATACATTGAAGTCCCCATTGCTGACCCTGCTCCCGATCCTTCCTGCATCACTCCCCACATGTATCCAGAGAGAGCCACCCCTCTTTTTCTCACTATAATAATTCCCAGCCCAACAAGTCTCTGTCTCTTCCCTGGTGATGAGTTCTCACAAAATTACTGTGAAAGCTGGAGTCAGAGGTCATTTTCCACTCTGCCCTGTATGCCAGGGAAAACTGAGATCCCTGTGACGGACCACTTGGTTTAATGTGAGCATGAGGCATTTTGTTTCTCAAGTCCATGAAGTTAAGAGCTATTAAAAGGCAGCTGCTTATTGACGAACTATCAAATAAATTTGGACTGCATCCTGCTGTGTAGCCATCTGATGAAGCTGAATGGGAAAGCTAATGACCCTGGCGCGATACTGGCTATAAAATATGGCCTTTATTTCAGCACTTGAGGTTTATTTTGTAGTGGGGCAAGGAAGGCAAATGGAATGCATCCCATTTTCCTCCAGGATGGAATTGCACAGGTACATTTTGGTTACAAACCACCCAAATGACTTGCTCTTTGTATCCTGCCAAGCTTGAGAGCAAAACTGAGCGAGCAGGCAAAGCTGAGTCCTGTGAATTTCTGTTATTTGGAGTTGTTCCTCGAATATGAAGTGGAACATCAATTGGGGTGTATCAGTTAATTAGCTCTGCCAGTTTTCTCCTGCTGAGAAGCTGACCCAGTTGTTATAAATAATTCAGAGCCTTTTCATGCTCCATGTGCTGCAGTGGTGGAACTATCTGTAGAGTTTTGCTGATAGTGACACCTCAGACCCATGTGACCGGCTGGGATAAAATCAGATATTTATTTTCATTAGCATGGCAGTTTACATGGCATTGCCCATGTCCTCTGATTGGATGAAAATAACTGAGAACGTGATTTCCAATAGTGAAGCTGCATTTGGAAATAATCTTCCTGGCATAGGTTAATTTTTCCTCCTTCTCTGTCTGTGTAGCTCCCAACGCAGTGTCAGCCTAGTCCCTGACCATGCCTTTAATGTCAGTAAAATTCAGATAATGATTTTGAACTGAAACACACCCAAGTGCAGAGCAATCTGCTGTTTAAACTCTCCAAGTGAAGGATGTAACCCATTTGTTCTGGCAATAGGATACATTACACGTACTGCAAACCTTCTCTACTACCTGCTGAAGTGTTGACTGTTTTCTTTAACGCTGCTGCACAAAGTAAGAAACAAATACAATGAAGGCATTAGGCACATTTTACACATAGAACCAAACAGACAGCGACAACAAACACTCCTGTACATGTAACTGGTCATCTGTCTCCAACCCCATACAGTCAATAATCCTGGCCCATAAGGCCATGTGTTTCTGATTTCAGAAGTCAGCTCAATGGAAGATCAACAAATTACACTGTCCTATGCAAAATGACTGAACAAACTGACTTATTTTTATATTTCATAAATAACTGAGCAGTTGATGAGGAGGCCCCAGTATCATTGAAAGAGATGTCAAGCATGGAAGTGAGATTTTGCAGAAAGATCATTTATGGGGAGTGGAAAGAAACATAGGGGAGAGATAAAATTTGGAATATTTGTCTGTCCCTTTTTGCCACCAAGCCTCATATTGCCTCAAACCCACCCCATCTTCTCTCATTAACATGAACTTCTCCTTATCATACAATTATAGAATGGTTTGGGTTGGAAGGACAGTAAAGATCATCTCGTTCCAGCCCCTGCCATGGGCAGGGACATCTTCCACTAGCCCAGGCTGCTCCAAGTCCCATCCAACCAGGCCTTGAACACTTCCAGGGATAAGCCACCCACAGCTTCTTTGTGCAAACTGTTCCTGGACCTCACCACCCTCACAATAAACAATTTATTCCTACTATCTAATCTAAATCTATCCACCTTCAGTTTAAAGCCATTCCCACTTGTCCTGTCACTGTATGCCCATGTGAGAAGTGCCTCTTTGGCCTTTTGTTGTTCCCCTTCAGGTACTGAAAGACCACAAAAATGTCACCCTAGAGCCTTCTCCAGGCTGAACAATCCCAATTCCCTCAGCACTAAACCTTTTTCGCCAGCATCCATTGTTACTACTCCCCTAAATGAAGGCCCAACATGTGTCACTGTGCATCTTTGGGGTCACAATAACCAGTTTACGTCCATGTCTGGATGCAAAAAAAAGCAAGTATGGTGAAGGGCAAGCCCATTAGACTCCATTAAACACCATGGTCTGAAGGAAGTCACTATTTAACACATCTCCAAGCCATTTGTATGCAGCAGCTGGGAGGTTTATACCAGGGAAGGAATATTATATATCAAACATGTCTTGCTTTCTACACATTTTGTCCCTAAGTGTGTATTACCAGCCACAGTCAGGGACAGCCTTGCTGAGCACTGCACCCAGCTGGCCATCCTGAGCTCTGTTATTCTCACATTATGCAAAGTCAAGTTGGTGCTGAATTAAGCATTCTTTCAGTCTCTATAAAATACATCTCAGCCAGCTCTGGCCATCCAAGCAGACTTTTAGGACCTTGCCTGTTTCTCACATGACAACATATGGTCTCTACAGCATAATCATCAACACCCACAAACCACCAGAGGATCGTCCTAGAGACAGCTGGAGACTATTCCCCATGCCACTAGGGAGGGATTCCTGACTTCCTAAGTAGTTCTGCATGTTCTAATCAGAGCTAAAATCACTCTCACTGCGACTAAATCTCTTACAGCTAAAATGGGAATTTAGACAGCCTAAAGTCAGATGACTTGTGTTACCCTTAATAAAGAGGTATTTCCAGAGATCAAGACACCCCAGCTCTGAGGCTTTGCAAAGGATGGAATATGGATGATATGGTTATTTGGTGTCCTACAAATCTAGACTGATTTTTGAACGTTAATTGTATTGTTGTTAGCGGTTATTTGTATTGGAAGGCTGGAGATGGACTTTTTACAAGAGCATGTGCTGATAGCACAAGGGGGAATGGCTTCCTGCTGAAAGAAGGTAGATTTAGTTTGGATATTAGGAAGAACTTTCTTATGATGAGGATGATGAGGCCCTGGAACAGGTTGCTGAGAGAAGCTGTAGATGCCCCGTCCTTGGAAACATCGAAGACCGGACTGGATGGGGCTTGGAGCAACCTGGTCTAGTGGAAGGTGTCCCTACCCATGGCAGGGGGGTTGTGGTGAGATGACCCTTAGGGTCCCTTCCAACCCAAACCATTCTGTGGTTCTGTGATTCCCTTTGTTCAAAATAAAGACCATTACAAGACTTCTGACCAGAGATATCACTGCAGAAGTGGAAAACAAAGGCGGTTAAGAACAGTACCCTTTAAAACCTTATCATTTGAGTAATAGAATGAACTGCTGAGATCTTTCCCTCCCCACTGAACATCCTGCGTCACATCTAAAATGAAATGCATAAGCTTTTCTCCAAAAGTCCTGCTTTGGGGCTAATTTAAGATTCCACTTCTTGGGAACGGAGTATTTATTTTTACTTCACTGCAGGCTAGTCAAACACAAGTCAGCTCTTTTTTTGTGCGTGTGCTCCCTCCATGTTGCCATTGCTAAGCACAACTTAATAAACCTGGCTGAGAGGCTTCTTTCTCTTGGGTAACACCTCAGGGCTATGAGGGTGAGCAGAGGCTCCAGCTGGTTCCTGCACTTCTTCGCTGACCATCTCATCCCTGGAGGCAGCACACACTGGAAAAGGCTTTGTCACTCTCCTGAGCTCCAGGTTGCCCCTCTCGGTGTCCCAGCAGTAAATCCCAGTGCTGTAAATCCCTACGCCCCCACTCTTGGCTTTAATCTCCCAGCAGGCAGCTGCAGAGCAGCAGCCCCTGCCCAACATCCATCCATCGCTTGTGCCAGGAAGCAGCAACTTTACAGCCCCTCCTGGTCACTGGGGGAGTGTTTTGTGCCTCTGCTTTGTGCCAGTTCCAGCTGTAATGACTTTGCATACCCTGGTGACAAGGGCTGCAGCGAAAATCGTGTCCTGCCTGCATCTGAACTTGTAACTACATTTTTATTACGATAAGGCGACTTCTCTGCAAATAAAGTGAGGAAGGCTGAGAGCGTTTTCCAGTGCTGAGGCCAGTAATGACCTGTGTTCATACAATTAAACTCTTTTTAGACTGTGAATTGAAGTGGCTGCATGCAGACTGCCCACTGGGAAGGATTTTGGGCCTGTGCCAGCTATCAGGCAGCATCCAGGAATTGTAAAGACAGTGCCCAAGGCTAAAACCACACCAGGGATCATTGGAAAGGGGTTCATCATCAAATTCCAGTGCCCAGCACTGTTTCCTGACACAATTTTTTTTTATTCCTTAGTACAGCAGCAGTCCACTTACAGCCACAGTCTATGGGGACCTGTGTTCTGGACACGCTGGTGGCAGGTGGGCTGTAACACTCCATGTCTGTTTGAAAATCAACATTTTACAGTAGTTGCACCAATAAACTGAGTTTTCCTGCACAAAGGGTGGTGCCTGCCTGCGGGTGTTGCCAAACTCTGGGCTTCAGGAGTGCTCGGTGACTGTAAATTCTACCAGGCTAATGGGGAATTTCTGAGGAAGGAGGGAGATGACAGTATTTTATAGCTGCTTCACATACTGGGTGCTGCCTTCAGAAAACACTCCTTTTTGCATGTAGAACATTAAGTGATCAAAGCATCTCAGAGCAAATGGATTTGCAAGTGCGCCCACTATGCTGCTATGCTATTAACATGCTGAAAGGCCCTTCTGTCATCAGTTTTGTTATAGCTGATTGGAATTAAAGCACGACAGAGTCAAACTTTGAAAGAAGGTGGCTGTTTATTTTGTTTCTTTTTCCACAAAATTTTGTTCTAGAAACTCTCATGGCGATAACTGTTAAATAACAAAAATATATAATAAAAATTCCTCTCTCTCCTGTGTCTTGAGCTTTATATAGCACAATATTATGAATATTCTATGTGATTTTTTTTTGTTTGTTTGAATGTGATGGAAATGTGAGGTAATCTTAAGAAAGCACAAAGAGGCACGCATTGTTATTTTTAACCTCTGTGGGGAGACGGAGCAAATAGCCCACCCACCCAGAAGGAAATAGCAATGCTCCTTATGAAACATAATTGTTTCCATGGGATTGCAGGGCTGGGAGTGTAGAGACAATAAAGTTCCAAAACGTCACTTCATCTTCATGCTTTATAATCGCCCATTGTGCAGCTGTTCTGCTCACCATGTGGGTGGCAGATGTCTATAACAGGGCTTTAGAATCTCTAAATTTGCTAATGAAAAGTGTTTAATCCCCGCTCTCCAAGACGAATCTTTAATTGGTGAGTCTGCTGGTGCTGCAGGCGCTCAGGAAGGAGCCAGGCTGTGCTCGCAGGCGTTGGGACACCATGGTTACAGCAATGCCGTGCACGAGGGTGGGCAGCGCCAATCCCGGGCTTCCACCAGCTCTGGAGGGATAAGTCAGTGATTTGTATCCTTGCTTCATGAGTTCACTTCCATCTCCTCAGTGAGACAACTACTAAAATCCCAACAGAGCCCTCAGAACGGAGCCGAATCACCCCTGAGTTAGGGGCTCATCGTTACACGCGCCGTCTCCCGGCTCCTCTTCTGCTGCCTTACTCGCACCCCCAAAAACAGACAAGGTGTTGAGATCATGCTGAAAGTTAAAAATCCTGCCTGTGAAATGGAAATTATCATGTGTTAGGTTGGAAGGATCGTGAATTTCCAGCAGCAGCAGCAGGATGAACTGGAAGGTGCCAATTTCCCGCTGAGCATTTCATGGAGGAAAATTGAGGAAATAGAGACTTTGCAGACTTGAACTTAGCATGGTTTCTTTCTGAGAGGTGGCGTGCACCCTACACCATCCTCCAGGGCTTTCTGTGGCTCAGGAGATGACACGAGACATCCAGAGGAAGGGGAAGAAATCTTTAATTTGTATCTCAGGGAGTTGTTTCATTCTGGTGGCTCAAAAAAGGGAACTGGTTGGTGGCAATTGGACGCTGTCAGGACTCATGGCTGGAAGTCAACAGATCCCTGTGAGCTCTGGGTAGGAGACTGCTGTTAACCAGCCAGCCCTGATGCCCCTGAAGACAAAGTCTTCTTGACAGAACTGGTAACATAGCCAAGCATCCTCTGAACTCAGATCTAAATAGATTTGTGGGCTACTTCTCACCAGATCTGGGATCTCGCCTCAGACCTCTGTGAGAAGAAGTCTCTTTAGGCTGCCTTCTCTCCCAAGTTCAGTAAAAGCTCAGCACCCAAGCCCAGAGACCATTCGAATTTTTTCTTCATTTCAGTGATCGCATGTGAAGTATAAATATATTTTTGCATCGTATTTTAGAATTAAAAGCACCGATGAGGAGAAGGAGATGTGGAGAGTGGAAATGATGAGTCTTTTTGCTCTAAAAGCAAGAGTCTACTTATCACAAGATGAATTCCAGTCCCTCAAGTCTAGGAATTAAATTTCTGCTCATCAGAATGGAAGCCTGGACAGCTACTGACAGAGTTCAAGGAGCATTTGGGCAACACTCTCAGGCACCTGGTGGGATTGTTGATGTTTTCCTGCGCAGAGCAAGGAGCTGGACTCGATGATCCTTGGGGATCCCTTCCAACTCAGGATATTCTGATTCTATGATTCTAACTTAATCCAGACGGAGGCATTTTCTCCATGGACACCTAAAACCGGGGGAGGTGAGTCCCACCTTCCCCACCACCATGTCTTCATTGCAAAAGAAACTTATTCATTCTTTGCAAGTGACTCCCTCTCGCTCTTTCTCTTTTAGACTTGGTGTCTAAATAGCCTGACCAAAGTGAAGCAGCTCTTCCAGGAAGGACCATGAGAGGACATGAACACAGACTGTTCAACAGCTTTGTGAAGACTGTCTCTGGGCCTAGGTGGGGATTCAAGTTCCCACAGGTAGAGAACATTCTGAACCTACACCTCCTGCATCCTCCATGAACATCTAAACTAGTATGTCAATAGACTTGGGAATCTCCAGATTTCACTGATATCAAATAAAGTCTGCTCTGCCATTGTTTCAATAACCGTTTCATTTATCACCTGTTTATTTTTTACATTTCCTTTGACATTTACAGGTAGTTCTCCCAATTTAGATGACCATCCAGCTAAATCCAGCTTTACATCATCTTAATCAAATGTAAAAATAAGGAGAAAAAAATGCCATGGATTCAGAAAAGTTATGCTGGGTTGACTAGTTAGGAGTAATAATGTGCTATGGATAGAGATGTACGGACAGAGATGCAGCAACATTCATTCCCTTACCAAAAATGATCAAGTGGAAAATAAGGCAAGCTACTCTTCTATCACAGATAATACTTTAATTTTTTCCTTCAAAACTCAAGAGAGTATTTCTGGGAATAAACTGAGAATGATTAAAAGTCCCTTTCTCTCTCTGATTACTCTTTACTGATACTGCATCTAATATAAAAATAGCCCATAACATTTATAAAATTCAACAAAGTGCAGATTTTTGACAGCAACCATTTCCAAATATAGTAGTATTCTCTTTTATTTACAGGCTGGATTGAAACAAGGCAGGAAAAAAAAACCCACCAGAGCCTTTTTTATAAAACCCACAAGTTTCACTGCAACAAAATTAAATGATACAGATTTGACATGGAGGCAAAGACGTGATAACAATATATATGCATTTTTTGGGGATGGGGGGAAATGAAAGAATGAACTAATTGCATTTTTATCTTAAAAAGAAGTTAATGTATTACCATTTCAAAGTGGGATTTACATATCCCATCACTTTTTGAAGATTAGCTCTTTCTTTGATAGTTTTTCCTTTCTCATATTATTATTCTGCCTTGTGGATGAGATACTCAAAAAAAAAAAAAAAAAAAAAAAAAAAAAAAAAAAAAGAAAAGAAAAGAAAAAAAGAAAAGAAATAAAAAATAAATTCCAAAGCCCATTCCTTTGCAGTCATTAAAAGGTCCTGTGGCACTTTCCATAAGAGCTGGAAGTGTTCTAAACATCCTGGCAAAACTCCAACTTGGGTAATTACATTCCGTCCTGCCTCAAAGAAATCCTTTCCTCCAGCTATAATTTCATTTGGAGACATTGTTCCAGACTTCTCTGCCTGGAAACGATGGCTCCGTGATCTCAGCTGCCACACTGCAGGGAGGAAAGAGCTGCATTTTAGTGCAAGCAAAGTGGTTTCCACTGACCCGCCGTCACTCGGACCTCCCCACTGCTCACCTGAGTCCCATACACCCTTCACAGGTTGCCTGCTCACAGTGAAGCCCTCAATGTACAGCTGATTTCTATAGGAAGGATGCAGAATTATGGGCTGTATGTCACAAAACAGCAGCTGCAGCCGTTTGTCAGCTGCTATGTATGGGCACCTTCTGGCTGCCATGGTCTGCAGCAAGAAATTCAGAGGTAAATGTGGCTGACAGTTTCTGTCGCTAATTTCCTTTAGGATAAAACATTGTGATGAATGATACAGAAGTGCAAAATTGCCACGAGACTTCAAAGAACAATGTTATCCTAAAAACAGAAGGTGCATCATGAAACTATCTTTGATTTCTGTCACAAGATCTGAGTCCTCATCGCATTGAACAGGATGAGAGCAGATATCCTGGTGTCTTTTCAAATTGTCTCCATGGAATTAAAGGTGATGCTTATGTTCCTCATCTGCATAATTTTTTTCCTCTTGTGAAGTGGCAGCATCTTGTCTAATTGTAGGCAATTAAAAAATCTGCATCTAAAGTAGTTTTCAAGATCTACTCTGCCATCAGTGGAGAGCAATTGTCCCATAGGTAAATCATCCCTTCCAACTATGGGTCTCCAAGAATATGAATATGCTGTCCAGCCCCTGAAGTCACTATGGAAAAATGATGCAAGATGTGAGACTGCTCCTTGCTGATGTTGGATGAGATGAATTGTACCCAGAGTGGAGAAAATTTGAACGTGAATCAAAACACGGGGAGTTAAAATTAAAAAAAAAAAAAAAAAAAGACTGTGCTGTAGTGCAGCAAGAGTAAAAGGTGATGAAAGTTGTCTCTTCCAATGAAGACAGAAAACTACCCAGGAATATGGTCCTGCCTTCTTCAGGGGGCTGAATCATAGAGCATTTTTATCAGTTTTCTTAAGGGAAAGTGTCCACTAAGCCCTCTGATCCTAAGATCCTGCAGGCAGCTCAGCAGAAAACCTCTGGCTGAGGCAATGCTGAGCTTCCAGAGTTTCGTCAGGGGACTGATGTAACCACAGACAAAAAGATTCAGCATCTAAAGCAATATGCAAACTGAAGGGCACATTTTCACAGTCTTCAACAGGTGCTACATCAAGACCTAACTCAGCTTTATATTTTAAAGGGAATCTTCCTTTTCCTGGATGGGACTATTCCAGGAGGATTAAACTCTGACTTGGCCGGTTTGGAAAGAGATTATGTCCTTGACTTGATGTCGCTATTTCCTTTCCTCTTAATTAAACAGAAAACTCAGCACAGGGGTAAGAATGAGAGAGAGAGCAAGAGGGAGAGAGAAAAGAATTAAGAAGAAGCTGACCGGAAAAGCCAAGCAGTTCAAGTCTTTTAATTTAGTATTTAAAAGCTTTTCTGTGAGCCTGCTTCCCAGAGATATGACTGTTAAAGAAAATGGATTTTCCTACTTCCAGCCAACCAGAATATATGTACATATTTATAAACACCCACAAGCACACACACACGAATGTACAGAGAGGAGGAGGAGAAAATATTGTACTGAAAAAGATGTTGAAGTTGTATCAAAAGAATAAGACCCAGAAAGAATCTTTTCTGAGAAAATCCATTTTGTGAATCCATGACTAATCCCTGCAGAACACACACCCAGACACACAGAAAGGTAACAAATGAAGCAACACAGCTCTACTTAAAAACATATGCAGCTCTCGGCACATACACTCGGGATTTCAGCAAACCCCTCCAGGTTGTAAGATGCCCATCCTTTTTATGAGCACACTTTTAAATAAAATATTTTACGACTCTGTTAGGAAAATAAATCAATTAATGTCAAAACCCCAACAAAAACCAACATAAGCATCTTGTGGAGAAGATTTGAGCAAACTAGAGTGGGAAAAGACCTCACTGTAGAGTTTTATCAGACATTCATGGTGCCATTCACAGCTTGAACCTAAATACACCCTTAGGACTTTCTTCTCCCTCTCGGCTGCTGGCACCATTGAAGGAAGGAGGGATGTGCTCAAGGAGCAAAGTGTGGGGAGGTGTCAGAAGAAGAGAAACGTGGAGATGATGACTTGGCTGATACTCAGATGCTCAGGCCACGAATGTGTCTGTTCTCCAAAGAAGCCCTGAGTTATTCTGCATCCCCTCTCGCCCATGCAAGTGCTCCTTGGGATTAATACAGATTTTACTGATCAAAAAAACAGCCAGAAAATCAAACAGCTTGGGTTGTAAGGGATTTCTGGAGGTCTCTGGTGCAACCTGTCGTGTGGAATAGGGACAGCCTCAACGTTTTATGCAGCTCATATCCCTCTTTGTTGTGTTTGGGTTCCATGAGAAGCCCTAAACAGAGGCAGGAGGGAATAATCTCTCCCTTTGCCCCAAGGCATTCGGTTATTTATTGCAGTTGATTGGCCGTGACTTCTCCAGCAGTGATTTTAAATTAACACACAGTTTCATACATCAGTGTATGTACGCACAGACGTAAATGTGATGCATTTTCACTTATCCTTATACACATCAGGTCCATAATTAACTTTGCCACAGTTTGGTTTCCTGTACAAAAGGAACTGAGTGTTCAGACAGAAGAGAGACTGTGGGATGATCCAGGGTCACCAACACTCCACCAAAACTCCATGGAGTGACCAGGCTGATGCTGCTGTGCAGGGGAAGGCAGCTGAGAATGATGTGGTTGTGAAGTGCCATCACAACAATTGCTCACACACACAGGTAAAGGTCTCTGGCCAGTTTTCTCCATTTGCAAAACTCACCAGCTGTGGCCATGTTGTTCCTCCTCTGGGAAGGATCAGTCCCTAAATCTACATTTTTATCACTTTATCTGAAAAATTAAGATTTCCAGAAGGACTGGAAAGTAGTGAGTAAATAAACACAGCACCTTCAGGGAAGAGGGACACCAAGATCTGACTTTTTCAAAGACATCTGGAAATGTAGGTCACCTATTGCTGGGCTTGGATGGTTTCCACCCCAGCCCTTTTTCTGCAAACTTTTTAGCTACCCCCTTTCTTTCTCCTTTTAGATCTTGCTTTTTCAAGCTCCAGCCCACCTCTTCCCAGCCAGCTGTGTATATGAAATTACTTTGGGACATGCTGGCAGGGAGTAGTTTTAAAAATAAACATGGTGTTATTCACCAGGAAGACACCACAGGCTGCAGACTCCTTTCTGGGTGATAAAGATTTAATTATTGCTTGCTGGCCTTCCTTACCATCTTCCCAACAGTAACAGGTGTCTGAGTTTCATCTTTCTTCCAGCTTTTTCACAAGGTAATTAAAACTTTGTCCTGGAGATAGGTATATGCAAGTATGTGAGCCTCTCCCTGCTTTAAAGAGAGGCATTTTTATTTTTTATTAACTCTGCTAATCAGCAGAGGAATTGTATATAAACTAAGCTAGGGAGGCTACAGGGAATTCTAGGTTTTATCTGGTGCTGTGTTTGCCTGTAAAATAATCCCATTCTGGGGAAACCTGCTATGGTTTTGATTTTAAGCAAAGGTTGTGTTCATTTTGTGCTCCTGATGGCTTTATTCCATGCAACCCTGGGATTTAGTTCTAATCCTGAACAAAATGATTTTTCATGGGAGAGAAAGAGGCTGCAGCAACGAGGACAAAGCCCTGGCCTGCAGCAGGATTTTCCCTCAGGCTCATTAAGGGACTTGGGGCAAGACCCTCCGTGGTACATTTTATAATGGATCTCAAGTCACTTTGATCACGGTGTGATCAAATGCTCCTGAAGTCTCTCTGTACTCCCTTTTACCAGACATTGTACTGCATGGTTTGTGAAGAAATTTGTGAAGAATTTACAGAATGTAAAACAGCACCATTAAGACATCCGGACCACAGAAATGTTACGTGTAGCACTTTGAAGGCTGGACTTGATGATCTTGTAGGTCTTTTTCAACCCTTTTGATTGTATGACTCTATGAAGATAACAACAGTAAATCTTTATAAACTTTCTAATGGCGAATGGCTGGAAAAAGTTTTGTTGGGAGATTCACACTGAGCAATTCAGGTCAAAGACTGAGTTTGGGATTTGGGTACTTTCTTAATTTAACCACACACCGCCTTCTTTACATACAAAGGAATGGCTTGATATAGGATGTCCTTGCAAAAAGATTTACGAAATCAAATTTGAAGTAGTAAATACATGAAAGAAATCACACTTACTACAGAAAGTCATAGAATTACAGAATCATAGAATGATTTAGGTTAGAAGGGACCTTCAATGTCATCTCGTTCCACCCCCTGCCATGGACAGGGAGACCTTCTACTTGACCAGGTTGCTCAGAGCACCATCCAGCCTGTCCTTGGACACTTCCAGGGATGGGGCAGCCACAGCTCCTCTGGGCAACCTGTGCCAGGGCCTGCCCACCCTCACAGGGAAGAATTTCTTCTTGATATCTAATCTAAACTCCCCTTCATCAGTTCAAAGTCAACCCCTCTGGTTCCATCACTCCCTGTCCTTCTGAAAAGTCCCTCTCCAGCTCTCTGGGAACCCCTTCAGGCGCTGCAAGATGCTTTAAGTTCTACCCAAAGCCTTCTCTTCTACAAGATGAACACCACCAACTCTCTCAGCCTGTCTCCATAGCAGAGCCCTCTGAGCATCTTAGTGGCCTTTTTTGGACTTGTTCCAGTCCATGAACCTGAATATTCCCTCAGAGGAAAGAGCACATGAGCTCTTGTGATGCTGTCAGAGACAGAGAACAAGCTGAACTGATTTTACTCATTATTCATTCTATGAGAACTCTACTATTAATGGAAATCAGGCAGCCATCCTTACATTATTTCTTCTGCATGAGGAAACAGGGGTGGGCTGACTTTTGGCAGGTTATTAGGCAACCCCCCAACTCCAGCATTTTATATTTATGCTTTGAAAATCCTTGTTCAAGTCTTTAAGGTATATGCCAAATGAAGGCAAATGACTCTTCTCCCTTACTGGCCCATGCTTGGGGAAAGAAGCCACTGGCTGAAAAAATCATTCACATCAGAGACAACCAGGCTGGGTAGGTCAGCTGTGGAATTCAAGTGTTTTCATATGCAGGCCTGGGAAAGTTCAGCTGAGAAAGAAACTGCCTTTGGTTCCTTTTGTGCCTGTCAATAAGGTGTCATATTTGTACTGGCCACTGAATTTAGGCAAAGTTGTAGATCAAGAAGATTCAAGGAAATATGTTCCTTATATTTCTTCTTCAATGTACTTGCTACTGGGTCTGTAAACTCTTCAGTTATAGAATGTGGCTTTTTACTGCTTAGAGCCTCACTGAAATGTGTTCAGCCGATGCACATTCAGTATCGAGGTACCAGGTTTTACCACCTGGATTTTCTTCAAGAGTTGTTTCTTTGTGAAGTTTCTGGCAGTTTCCTGAGACCCTCAGGATAACAGAATCTCATACTCTTAGTGCAAGCCTGTATCACCTGACTCCTTGCAGATATTTATCAAGCTCCATGAAGCCCCATTCTGGCTTTCATTGTTCCCACTGAAAATCTCTTTCCGGAACATGAGTGTGTTAATGATTATGAAAGTTCTTCTAATTGCCAGCTTTAATTTATTCATGGGCAGTTTAATGGTCATATGCTCCTCTGCAAACTTTGTCTCTGCATTTATTTCCTTATTCTTACCCCTTCTAGACTATGTATGTAGTTCAGAGCTTGTAATGAACACTCCCTCTGTTATGAGCATCATTTACAGGATCCTTCTCTGAGCAGGATCTCCACTTTGAGCATGCCACTGGGACTTCACCAGGTGCTTAGGCACCTTCTGAATGGGAGCTTTAAATGCCAGGGTTGTACCAATAACCACAGGAAAATGTTCTCCACTAAGTGTTTAACCCTGAAAGGCAGAGAAAAAAAAAAAAAGTGAAATAAAACAATTGGAGCTTGGGGAAAGGAAGAAGGTGCTGAATTTCTTGCTGTTCTTGCTAATTTCTCTTAGTTTAACTTTGGTGCAAGTCACGGGTTGTTGGAAGGTTAAGTAGCTTCGCATCCATCCAGCTCTCGGGTCCCCAGCACAGGAAGGACATGGAGCTGTAGGAGCAGGTCCAGAGGAGGAACCAAGGTGATCAGAGGGATGGAGGAGCTCTGCTGGGAGGAAAGAATGGGAGAGTTGGGGTTGTTCATCCTGGAAGAACTGGGATTGTTCAGCCTGGAAGAGAGAAGGCTTCAGGAAAACAGGGACACCTAAATTCAACCTTCCAGTTCCTGAAGAGAACCTGCAAGAAGGATGGAGAGAGACTATTTACAAGACCATGGAGTGACAGGACAAGGGGAATGGCTTCACACCGCAAGACAGTAAGCCTATATTGGATATTAGGAGGAAATTTCTTATCATTAGACTGTTGAAGCACTGGCACTGGCTGCCCAGAGAAGCTGTGGGTCCCTCATCTCTGGAAGTGTCCAAGACCAGGTTGGATGGGAGGGATTTGAGTAACCTGGTCTAGTGGAAGATGTTCCTGTCTATGGCAGGGGGATTGGAATGATGACCTTGAAGGTCTCTTCCAACAAAAACCATTCTATGATTCCATAATTCTATGATTCTATGATTCCATAATATTGCGAGGGGAGAACTAGGGAAAACCTAGGGACACCACGTACTGACCAATATGATCAAGGTAATGCCGTTTATTGTTGTGAAAACACCCCTTAAATAACCCAGATAGCACACACACTGCAAACCACCCTGTGACTGGTTAATACGAATAACACACAACTCTATTGGTGTAAAATAAAGTCCTTGTGACTTCTCTCTGTGGCCGATGTTTTTCAGTTCTTCTGCTGCAGTTTCTGTAAGTTTACATTCTTGTCCCTGTTGATCTCCACAGAGGCTTCTTACAAGCAGTTTCTCACTGCAGTCTTAGAGGCCTGGCAGCATAGCTGCATCTAAAGCACTGAGGTCGCTCATATGTCCATTTTCTGCAAGATGTTTCCCAACACCATAATTCTATGATTCTATGATTCTAATATCAGCTTACACAGTTAAGCCAAATATAAGGGAACAATAATTCTATTGACATCAGAGAAGGGATTTCCTTAAAAAAATAAGTGCTAAAAAAAACCTCACTTGGAGGTAAGTTGTCCACTTTTAAGGAAAAAAAGAGACTTTTTTTTTTAAGTGCTACTTATGCTTCCCAAAAGAACCATCATTTTTAGGCTTAGTCATAAATAGCACTGAGTTCTGATAATTTTTTATTACAGTGTGGGGAAAGATGTCATTTTCACATGAGGTTTTCTCCAGAGGTGGCTGGGAAATAGAATTTTTGTAATTTGGGAAATTTTGGCCACTCAGAAAGCAGTTTTCATTTGTTGAAGAAAATTTCAGAATTTAACACATAGTGTACATTGCCCATCCAAACTGGTTCAACCATCAAATATTTCAGTTTGTGAAGTGGAATATTATGTCTAATCCAGAAGAAGAAATAATGTTAAACATAACTTTGAGACAAAATTAGAATGATTGAAATAATTTAGCAAAACAAGACAGCCTTTATAAAAATAAGTAGTACTGGGTTTTGATTTGGTTTTGCAGTTCAAAATTGCAGTGTTTTGACAAAAGTCAAAACCTCCATCAAAACCTTTCCATCAAGCTCTGTCCATATGCATGGGGGCCAAGGGACAAATGTACAGATGGCAAGGTGGGGTGGTCACGTACAGAGAGCTGCAGAATATTGTTGGCTTTGGCTGAATCCTCATGTCCACTTCAACTACAGCCACACCAGGGATGGTTGGTGGCCCTCATGCCTGGCAGTGCGGTGTGGTCATGTTCTCCTGCAGGGCCAGCTCTTTGCAGGGCACACTGGCCACTCCACAGTTGATCATGCTCGACTTCAGGTCTTCTCCAAGCGATGGACCTCTTTGGTCTTAGGATCTATTTGTACATTTGATGTGGCTTTGCTTTCAGTCCAGAGAGTGCAAAATAATTTAAGAGTTGCGCTACAGCACATCACAGTCCTGTATTTCTAGGGTGAAGCTGAAAGCGTGTGCCAGGCAATGGGACATGGATTGGTGCCAGGACAGTGCTGGGTGACACTGTGTGACCCTCTCCTACGTCATCCTCAATCCCCCCCTCCCTGGCAGAAGCCCCAGGTGTTCTCTGCATCCCCACAGGCCTTTACTCACTCTCCATCAGACTCTCCCCGGTAGCACCAACAGGCAAATTTGTCTCACCTTCCAGCCGTACCACTGTCTAATAAATCCTTAAATGAGGAACCTTTCCCAGGTAAACCTTGGAAAGCTGCTTTTTTTCTTGCCTTACTCTTTATTTCACAAATCCTGTGTTCATTTGCACTTGAATCCAGGGAATTCCTATCGGGTCCCCATTATTCCCTGTGGTGGGCTGACCCTGGCTTGATGCACGGTGCCCACTGAAGCCTCTCTATTACTCTCCTCCTCAGCTGGATGGAGGAGAGAAAATACAATGTGAGGCTCAAGGATGGAGATAAGGACAGGGAGAGATCACTCAGCAGTCACCAAGGCCAAAACAGGCTCGACTTGGGGAAATTAATTGAATTTATTGCCAATCAAATCAGAGTGGGATAATGAAACATAAACCCAAATCTTAAAATATCTTCCGCCCACCCCTTCCTTCTCCCCAAGCTCAGCTTTATTATTGAATTCTCTGGCTCCTCATCCTGAGCTGTGCAGGGGACAGGGAATGGGGACTGTGGTTAGTCCATCATGCAATGTCCCTGTTGCTCCTTCCTCCTCAATGAGGTGTTACCACTGTCTCTGATGGGCTTGGCCTTGGCCAGTGGCAGGTTTGTCCTGGCTCTGATGGACATAAGGGGACCTTCTGGAAGCTTCTCACAGAAGCCACCCCTGTAACCCCTTCCACTACCAAAACCTGGCCACACAAACCCAATACAGCTTTCAATGCTTCTTTTTTAAGTTGTTGGGAGTTCAACTTTTTCCATGTTCTGCAGCTTAAACAGAGGTTGAGCTGTTCAAGGCAAAAATGATTACTGGCCTGAGGAATAATATTGCTGAGTGGCAGAATAAGGGAGTGATGAAAACATCCCTCCAGCACTGGCAGATACTGATGGAAGAGAGTCTTGCACACAGCCTTCTCACAAATTTACCCCTCCCTGACACGTCCATAATGCCCTGTTGGAAATAACAAAATCTACCTTAATAAAACCTGGAAGATATTTAAGAAATCCATCAGCATCACATTATCAGATCAGAGCTCTGAATCAAACCCAGAGCAAGGATTTCACATCCTGCAAATGCTACATGGAAAAAAAATTGGGGAAGGTGATTGCAATTTTTATCCTTATTTATGAAAGATCATCTTAAAGCTACAGAGAAAAGCATGAGCTCCTGAGTTCACAGAAACTTGAGTTTTTCAGAGAGAAAAAGAGTTCTCTTAATGGTTGTCTCTGTTCATCATGACTGCCAGTTCTGGCATAAGGAACAGCAGGAATGTCAGCATTTTTTCCAGCCTCTGCAGAACACACAGACAGGTGGGAGGCAGGATTTCCTCAAGGACTTTGACTATGACCATCTCGTGCTTTTCCAGGTTGCTGCTCATCATCTCTGAGCCTGTCTCTCACCTGTGTGTCCTCTCATGGCTGCACTAAACAAGAGCAATAGCCATGGTGCACACCTTGTCTTCTCCTGTTTGATTTTGGGTGTTACTGATCCTGCTGGTGGCAATTCACTGACTCCAAGCCAGTCCAACACTTCCTTCTTCCAAAATATATACCTTCATCTTTGCTGTTGTCATTTCAGGAGATAACCAGGGTTTTGGCCCTGCTCTTTCATCCTCTGTAGTTGTTGTTTGGTCTGGCAGAAAGAATGCCAGCTTGGAAAAGGACAATTTTTTTCTCTCTCTTTGACAATTTGAGCTTCTAAATATTTGTGTTGTCTCTTTGGGCCACCAGTGAAAGCCATCAGTTGGATCTGGGCTATTCACCCACATGCTAATCTGCATTTTGGTGTATCCTCTCCTCCTGCAAACCACTAGCACAGAAAATGAGCCTCAGCACTAAATTTGTCCAGAATCTTGTTTGAAACTCAAAAAATCTGCCAAAAACCTGCTCCAAACACCCCCCATTAGGGAACAAGCCTATTGTCAGGTGCTTATCAGGAGCTGACCCAGATTTTTTGCCCAGAGCTTTACATTATAATTACTTTAATATCCCTTGTGTCTGGGAAAGAGACTACGAGCTAAAAAGCAGTCTTTAAACCCCAGAATGGAAAAAGGAGAAAAAAAAAGATAAAAGCAATAGTCCTTTATACTCTCAGCTGAGTCCAGCCTGTGGTAGAGTGACAGTGGTGTTCTAAGGTAATGACCCTGCCTCTGAATCCAGAGTGGTGGCATTTCCTCAGGTGACATCAGGCATGGAGATTTCATTGGACAGCTTCAAGGAGAAGGCCTTCAGCTGTCATTTTGATGCTTCTGTCACAGTGTGGGGTTTTTTTTCCTTTCAGAAGCCATTTCTTCTCTTCCTCCTCACACCCTGTTTGTACAGGTGGCTTGGGCTTCCTCGGAGCAAAGCGGAGGGGATGCAGCTCATTTCCCCTTGGTGCAAATACTGGAAACAGCTGGAAGCTGTTGGGTCAGAGGCAACGTAGGATTGTTGCACACCACCTCTGAATGTGCCTCGGGATGGCATCTCCACGTGATGAGGACTTCTTACACACTCTTAATTGATGTCAGTTTTGCCCACTTTCCACTGATTGCATTATGCTGTTTCAGTCTGGCAGAACCATTCCCAGCTACAGAACCACAGAACTGCAGAATGGGTGAGGCTGGAAGGGAAGGGTCCAACCTTCCTGCTCAAGGAGGGTCTTTCCAGAGCACAGGATTGCAGAGGACTGCATCCAGATGATTCTGGAATATCTCCAGTGAGTGTGGATATGGTTCCCAAGAGCGAAGGTGTGGCACTGGGGCTGTTGTCCCTCCTTCAGTGGAGTCTGCTTTCTGTTCTGCACTCTGAAAACACCCATGGTAAATATAACTGGTACCAAACGGTAACCTTATTCGGGCCTTAACCATATAAGATTTTTTTAAAAGACAGGAAGAAAAATTACCTTGTTGTTGCTCATGCACAGTGAGATGTAGCTCAAAGTACTAAGTGACTTGGGCAAGGTCCAAGTCTTTGAAAAGTTCTAATAATTTGATGAAAATGGACCCATTTTCCATGCATGACCAAATGAGAGGATGAACAACCTCAGCTCTCTCACTCTGCCTTCCTAGGAGAGGTGCTGCATCCCTCTGATCATCTTGGTGCCTCCTCTGGACTTATTCCAACAGGTCCATGTCCTTCCTGGGGACAGTTGGAGGCAGCTCTGCAGGTGCGGTCTCACCAGAGTGAAGCAGAGGGGCAGAATCCCCCCTTACCTGCTGCCCACACTGCTTTGGATGCAGCCCAGGACACGGGTGGTTTCTGGGCTGTGAGTGCACCTCGCTGGGTCATGTTGGGCTCCTCACCCACCCACGTGCAGTGTCAGCATCATGCTTACAACCAAACTGGTGAGAGTTGAAGCTACAGTTTAAAAATGCAATTCAGCAGGTGGAGGAGGCAGATGAAATAACTTGAGCCTCAGCCATGCTGCTCTGTGAAGACTGATTCTGCAGACTCCTGCTTTCCTGGGGGACTCAAGATGCTACATGTAATTTCATGCCCATTTTAATATTGAAAGGGAAGCTTCTTTCCTCCAAAAATATGTGTATCAGAAACTTCAGCACTTTTGCCTGTGTGGAGAGTGTTGAAAGTACTCTTTGGACTGATTCCTCAGTCAAAACCATTTCTGGTGGAACTTTCTGGGGAAGAAGGTTTTTTTTCCGCCTCTAGTTAACTTCCTGTCAACCACCAGCAAGGCAAAAGGATAAGTATTTTTTTTTTTAATTTTTTTTTAGCAGAGATAAGTCTGAGAAACAGAAAACAGCTTATGCTGACAGGTATTAGGCACTATTAGACTGATCTATCAGCCTGAGTGATGATGGCCCCATGGAAGCAGCGAATTCATCACCACTTAAAACATTTAAAACTGATCTGGACACAGCACCAGGGGGATATTCTGGCAGAAACAATCCCAGACTCGACTGACATCTGAAGTGCATGGTCTGGAGATGTTGGTGTGGGTGTGTTTTGCTTTGGGGTTGCTTCTGTTTCATTTTTAGGGGGTGTTTTTTGTGTGTATCTAAATGCCAGGAGCCACATGGAGAGAAACACTGAGCTCCTGCCCCTTTCACAGAAAGACCCCAAGCACTGTGGATCTGTAACAGGTCCAGGAGCAAAGGAAACCCTCCAACACAGGGTTAACTGCAAGCATGTCAGACATCCCAGTGGAGGATATTTTATCACCACATTTAATTGAGTGTGTCACAGAGCATTTACTAAAGAAACTAAGAACAGACAGATTAATCCCTCTGAGGATATTTGTGGCTATTTTTCAAAAAATACATGTAAAAGCCCTCCATGAATGTTTTCTGAGCATTAACATCTTCACATCATCTCATTTCCAGGCATAAAACTCACTACTTGCAGTGGAACTGAGATGCAAATTTTGGGTTTAGCCTAGATAAAAAGTTACAGATACATGGGAATAATTGACACTGGTACCTTAGAACATTCTAGGCATGAACAGGCCACTGTATGTCTCAAGAATATTATCATTACTTTAAAGGGACTCCTTGGAAAAACAGTTGCCCCAAATTTAACTGTCACGCAATCAGCTTCCCAACCTCATTTTGTTGAGCTCTACACTATTGTGTGAAAGAAAAGGAAAATGAAGCAGGCAAAAGGGTTTATCTGGTGAGAAGTTGCTTAGGAAGGCAATCTGACTTAGCCTGAGGCACCTCAATACAACCATAACACGATAGATGCTATTAAGGCAAGAACATTTACCTCTCTAAAATTCGCAGTTTTCTTTTGCTCATCAAGGCAGTGATGTTGCTGGATAAAGAGTTCATGCAGTTTGGATAAATAAATAGTTCATGCTGTTTATATCTTCTGACTTTATGGTAGCAGTGTTTGAAGAGGCCTCTCACACAGAAGACAATGATCTCTTTAACAAAGCCTTGACTTTCAGTCAGGTGAGAAGACAAATCAAGTCACATACTGATGTTTAGTTCATGTGCTCTCCAGAGCCAGAGGAGATACAGCCTCTCTTTGTATTATTTATACAGAAATACCTGAGGAACCTGCAGGGAGTGTGTATCTTCCACCACCGGGGAATGAACACTCCTAAAAAAGTGTCATTGCTCTGCTGGGAGACACGACCAACTTTAATTACACCTCTCAGTCAGGAAAAGAATCTGACAAATCTGCTGTGTGCAGGAGAAACCCAAGGAGAATAAAGCTTCTGACGGCAGAGAAGATGGTTTATGTAACTGATGCTGATCATGCTTTTACAGTTTTTAGATTAATTTAATAGGCCCTAATTCAGCTCTTCCTCCAGCAGTTGCAAAAAGCATGGGCACAGCTTTAGGCATTTGGACACACCAGTATATAAATGCTCTCCTAAATCAGGATTAGAACTTCATTTAGTATTGATAGATTGTGCTTCTGTGGGGTTGTTTTTTGCTTTTTGTTTTCAAAGCCTGTGGTCACTGCCAGTCAGAATAGTTTCAATGCCAGCCAAGTAAAATCTAAAACCCGAGATGGGTGTCTGCCGTTGTAAATGAAGAGGGAGTCGTGAATCACAGCCTTAAGTACTTGTTTGGCATAGGGCTGTAGGACTGAACAAGGTCATTTTATCATTCCCAAGGTTGCAAACTTTTATGTTATTTCCAGCAAAGACAGCACACTGGGCCCATCAGCCACACCATGGTACTGAATTTTGGATGCCAACAGCAAGTTATGGGTCAAGTTCAGAAAACCCTTTAGTTATTTTAAAGAAGTTGGTGGAAAGAATAAACCTGTACTACCCTCATTTTGCAGTGAATCCCACCAGAGGTCTCCAACATGGGACAATATTATTCCTGTACTGATTTTCATCCCTTCTGGGTATGATTTCTACTTTTACTACTATAACTCCCTGAAAGGAAGTTGTAGACAGGTGGGGGTTGGTCTTTTCTCCCATAACAAGAGATAAGATTAGAGGAAACAGATTCAATTTGCACAAGGGGAGGTCTCAATTGGATATCAGGAAAAATTCCTTCACTGAGAGGGATTCTCAGGCTTTGGAACAGGATGCCCAGGGAAGTGGTGGAGTCACCACCCCTGAAGGGATTTAAAAGGCATGTAGATGTGACACTTGGGGACATGGTGTAATGGTGGACTAGGAAGTGCTGGGTTAATGGTTGGACTTGATGATCTTAAGGGTCTTTTCCAACACTGATGATTCTATGATTCATATACCTATACACAGCTCTCTGGAGCCATTGGAAGTGCTCATGGTTATCTCTCCTGACTCTCCTACTGGTGCTCCAGAAAGATTTTTCTCCTGTACATCCTCTGTTCTACCTGCCAGCCCTACAACGATATCTCAAGTGTCCTAATGGGACTCAGTAAATGCTGATTTTCAGACATATCATTAAAGCTCCCCAAGGAAGGGTTAGTCTGTCCTGACCTTATAGGGATCTTGTGAGAAGGAGACCCTGAGACTCCTGTATGGGGAACAATAGACACATCCACCAGAGCCAAAGGGTGATGGTTGTCCAGAGTTAGTACCCAGCTCACTGAGAGCCTCTGTGCTTTTTGCATCCTCAGCAATTAGAGGAAATTGCTTTCTACTTCTTCTGTTAGCAACGAGATAGTGAATGCAAAGAGAAAAACTCCTTTCACATGACAACAGAGGAAACCCCATTCACTTCATCTGTGCTTCTGACTGTGGTGCCTGGTCCCGAGCTCACAGGCTGAGGCTGTTCCCTCTGTCAGAGAGGGGAGACTGTGAATCCATAACTTCCTTTTATCTTCATTCTGGCCATGCTTTTGCCAGCACAAAATCATGAAGGATTGGGTTGGATGGGGCCCTGAGCAGTGTGATCATCCCTGCCCATCCCCTGGGGCGTTAGAACAAGTTGATCTTCAAGGCGCCTTCCAACCCAAACCCTTCCATGATTCTGTGACTCTTTGATGTCGTGGTAAGGATTATTAAGTGTGTTGTCAGCAAAGAACGTATTTGTTTGCAAAGAAGAGACACTTTTGAAACTGCCACAGAAAAAAACCAAACAAACCATGAGACAAACAGAACAAACAAACAAACAACGCCCCCCAAAAATCCAAAACAACCCACAAATAAACCCATGAAATTCAGTGGTAGAACTTCTTGATGTCCTTGGAAGACGCAGGGCACAATTACATGGTAATTTATGCTTGTAAGAGTAATGATCTCTCCTCCAAACTGGAAGGCAGCAGTTTTCCTCTAAGCCTTTCCACCAGGGTGCTGCTTAGGGGATGATGTTTGCCAATATCCCATTTTTAACTGCGCTCCTCTCTGTACTGCCTTGAGAGCACAAACAGCATTTGTCACACAGAATCCGTAAGTATTCACAAGGTCCTTAGAGTGCCTTGTTACAAAAATTGCTCGGGCTCTTTCACCCCTCAAAAGGGGCCTCAGCTTTTGTCCTGTCCTTTGCCATCTCCTGATGATGTATCATATCAGCTTGAGGGAAATTAAGGGCTGATGGAAAGGAACATCTGAAATCCTCTTTCCTTTTACTTGCTCTGATGTTGTGAGAGGGTGTCTGGTTCTGCCCAGTTAGGAAATAATTTACCTTTATGGCTGGAAGAAGCTGTGGGTGTAGATCCACACCTGACTAACTCTCCTATTAAAAGACGCGTGTCAGCTCCAGTCAAAGTCATGCAGCATCTGTAGTTAAAGGCAGGTAATAACAAGATTATAAATCTACGGAAAAGAAATACCATCAATTTAATGTGAGGTTATAATGGGAGAAGAGTAATAGAGCTTAATTGGCAATAGGTGTTGAAACAGCATCTGCCACTGCCTCTGTTAGACACACACTCCTGGGATAAATGGACCGCTGGTATCAGCCCACAGGAATTTCTTCACATCCATGACTAACTCCTGTATGACATTTCATTTAACATTTTAATAAGAAAGTGGAGAATTCAGAAGACAGCGTGGCACAGATCAGATGGAACAACTGTTGCTCAGCAGATAGTTCATATCTTGCAATTATAATGCAAGACTATTTTTAGCGTGCTATGTTTCCAGTAGAGTCTTAAAGACTGTCTTTCATGCTCATTGTGCAGTGACCTGGAAGAAATTCTTACTGATAAGGCTGTCGGGGGACCTTTGAAGAGGAAAGGATGAATAATGTGGACTGTCCTCAGGGAAGATATGACTCTGAAAAAGATTTGTCCCAACCTCACCCAGACTGAGGAAACAGTAACAGGGTCTAACCCTTGCCTGGCTTTTCCTTCACAGAGGGATATTTCAGAATGTCATTTATTTCACCCAACCACTCAGACATGTTCAGAATATCTACCCTCTCTCCAAACATAAATATGATTGCTGAAAGGGCAAAGGGTTCCTTGAGTGCTTGATGGGGATTTTTTAGGGTTAGAAAAGTTTTATAACCTATTGCTTTCCACCTAGTGTGGTTCCTACTCAAAAATATTTTTCGTTTACTATTATTTATGTTTTAAGGATGTTGCCCAGTTGGAACAAGCTATTCCATGATGCATTTGAAACAAAAATGCTTCAATGAGCAGCTTGGTCTCTTTAATTTATCAAGAAAAAGTCAAGAAATGGTATAGCAGGGCCACACAAAAATTCAAAGGGGGGCAAAAGTTATAACAGCAATAGTGTCTTCTGCAGAAAGTGTAAAGCAGCAATCCAGCTCCGGAACATGTAGACAAAGCCAATATGACCTAAAAGTAATTTGTTATGAGAAAAATGTAATAAACGCTCTCACTAATAGATATTTTCAACTCTGAATCCGTTTATTGCTGTGTTGTGGTTTTGGTTTTGTTTTTTCTTTTCCCTAAAGGGTGTATCATGCTACAGGCAAAGTTAATACACTGCATTCAGTTCTGGGGCCGACTCAAGAAAGACGTGGACCTGTTGGAGCCCAGAGGAGGGACACCAAGCTGGTCAGGGGGCTGGAGCACCTCTGCTATGGAGACAGGATGAGAGTTTGGGTTGTCCAGCCTGGAGAAGAGAAGACTCCAGGGAGACTTTAGACCCCCTTTCAGTGTCTGAAGGAGCTCCAAGAGAGCTGGAGAGGGACTTTGGATGAGGGCATTGAGTGATATGACAAAGGGTAATGGCTGAAGAAGCGCAGATCTATATTAGTTATTATGAAGAAATTCTTTACTGTGAGAGTGGTGAGGCACTGGAAAAGCTTTCCCAGAAAATCTCTGACTGCCCCATCTCTGGAAATGCTCAAGGCCAGGCTGAGTGGGGCTCAGAGCAACTTGGTCTAGTGGAAGTGTTCCTGCCCATGGCAGGGGAATTGGAATGAGCTTATCTTGAAGGTCTCTCCAACTCCATTCAGAGGTGATCCAAAAAGATAATCACAAAAATTCCTCCTGGCTTCTAAATAAAGTTTTTTTACAAGTTCTCCTCTCAGCACCTGCACCTCAAAGCAGTCTGTGAAGGAGCCTGTTTGCTTTAGAAAGAGAGACACGCAGAGGAAAGGACTTTCTTCCACGACACTCAGGAATCCAGCAGCAAAACTGGGCATGTGTTCTCATCTTGTGCATCCTGTTGGAGTCTTAATCCATTGAGTCTCCAGGCTGCTCATAGGAAGCCCCAGTAATGTTATTTCATGCATGTCCCAGACTTGTACACTATTAACAAAGGCAAAAGCCTCTGCTCCAGATGCTGCCAGCTGAACGGTGAGGGTGAGGGAGAGGAGGAATTACACCAGAAATATTACCAGTGCTTTGATAGATCCTTGTACCTCTAGGGAAAGCACTCCTCCATATGCCTTTCTGGTTTGGAACAGCTTTGTGTTTATTTGCTTTAAAGCTAAAACAGCCATCAAACAAGTTCAGAAGTTCAGCTTGGATTCTTAGAAAGCTGAATCTCATTCCAGTGGAAAAATGAGAGGTTGGTCGTGTAGCCCCACAGGAGATTCATTTGCACAGAACTACCAAAACTTCATGAAACTAAAATTTTGCAGATCAGAGTAAAACATAGAAATAAAAAACCTAAATCCTTAAGAAGTGGTCAAATCAGGAGATGCAGATTATGTTTTTTTCTGTCTTGGGACTGGAAATAGCCATTACTGTTACGCAGTGCTCAGAACGAAAATAAGAAGTGACATTTTGAAGTGCATATAATCTGGTAAAATATAAAATATTTAATAAATATGTAAATTGGTCAAGCTGCTTCCCCAAGGAGGAAAGCTTCAGTCATGTTTTACAGCCCTCATTCACTTACGCAAATACTTTAAGAGGATCAAGGATGGATTTTAAATGAAGTTAAAGTTTAACGAGAAATATATAATCCTTTGAGGGAGAGATTTTGTCATCTTCATTTATAATTTCATGCAAGTTTTTAAAGTAAGAAGTTGAGGGAGTAGCCGCCCGAAGCTTTGTGTGTACAAACTAAGAGAATTGCAGAAGTTCATTTGAATCCTGCAGTCAGAGGTGTAACAAAATCTAGGAGCTGAAAAACTCTTCTGTTGCTCTGGGAGTTCTGGGCTTTCCCAAGGATATGTGAATGTCCACTGTTCAACTCATTCCTATGGAATCCAGATGAAGTCTTCTGGTAGTTCATCTCTGGCTAGACTGACAACTTAAAGAGACATCCTAAGTCACCAAGACATAAGTCATGTGTCATATAATCCCTTCTGAACTCACTTCAAATTCCATCGTATAGAATTTCAGTGTGCTGTTCGGCAAAGAAATTGAATCTTGTTCCTCTAAATCCTCATTCCTTTAGCAGTTAGGAATACTGTTTAAATTTCCAGATCAAACTGATTCATACCTAAAACACACCCACACATACATATGCACATACATACATACATACATATGTATTCTTGAAAAAGAACAAGTTCTATGACAGGTAGAACATAGAGGAGCTTAGAGGAAGTTTTCCACACCCTTAAAACAGCCCTGATGTCAGACTTGCTTTTATGATATGTTCAGTCTCTGAAAACTGTTAATGAATCAGAATCACAGAATGGTTTGGGTTGGAAGGGACCTCAAAAATCATCTTGTTCCAGTCCCCTGCCATGGGCAGGGACACCTTCCACTAGACCAGGTTGCTTCAAGCCCCATCCAACCTGGCCTTGGACACTTCCAGGGGCAGCCACAGCTTCTCTGGGCAACCATCATCTCACCACCATCACAGGGAAGAATTTCTTCATAGTATCCAACCTAAATCTACCCTCTTTCAGCTTAAAGCCATGAGTCAAAGAGTTTTGTACAGCACGTTCAGTGACATGTTCTCATGATACAATTTTTTTTAAAAGTCAGAAACAATCCTGAAAAAGCTGTGTATGCTAAGGAAGTTGTTGAAGGGAAAAGGATGGTCTAGGTAAAGAAAATGAGAAAGAAATTCACCCAGAAAGTACCTTTGCACGGGGAAAAGGAACCCAGCAGAGGGACATGATACAGTCACTCTTTCCTAGTTCTGGGTACAAGCCAGGATGAAAAAACAGCAATAGAGATTGAAAGTTGTTGAAGCTGGAGAGTGTTTACAACTACTGACAGGGTTCTTTGGGGCTGGTATCAGAAGGCATAAATTTCGTTTGCAACATGCTTTTCTTGCACACTCGTGCATTGCTCAGTTCATTTTCACCCTGTTTCTGTAAGCAATTTCCCCCTAGATTGCTCCTCCTGCTTCATCTGCTCACACTTTGCATGCTGGAGAGTTTGAAACCGGTTTATAAAGAACTCAAGAGCCTGAGGGGTTCAAAATTTACTTTTTTCCCTACCAGGGAAACTATTGTTTCATGTTTCAGGGATGTCTGCTCAGAGACCAGCATTCTGCCACCCTTCATATAGGTCCAAATGGGTACTGTAGTGTTGAGGAAAGTGGAATGGAGTATAAATAGTTTCTTTTATTCAAAAAGCAAACTAAATCTACATTAACATCACATCATTCCTACAGCACAGGAGTCACATTTTCTTATCTTCTCTGACTTCACCTTTGCTACCTATGCAAGGAGAAAAGAAGGATGAAGAGAAAGACTATGAGTGGAAGGTCTGAGAGATCACAAGTCCATGAGCAACTTCATTCTCCTCCTCAAAAAGCAATAGTTCCATAGAATCCATTTCATTGTTATCTTGATCAGGTTGCTGTAACATCCTGTGAGGTTTTCTGAAGTGTGATGTGTGTGCCATGGGAATTCACTGAATACCAGTTTCTTGACGTATCCACCACTGCCAAAATCACTGTTTCATCACTGTGCAGACATCTCGCTCATCTTTCAGTCTGAAATCAGTGGTCAGACACAATTTCTACAGTGCAATGGCCTAGATGAAGCTTGGAGCTCCTCCAGGTGCAAACCAAGCTATTGCTGCCAAATTCATGCAGGTGCACAAGATCGACGCAGACACTTATGGAAAGTTCCATCTCCCCTCCTTTTTGCAGGGTGAAAATAATTCATACAAAGTGTTTGGGCAACTGAACCCCCACCGGTGTCGGTGAGGAGAGACGGTCACTTGTGGAGCAGAGCACCAACAGCAAACATGTCATTGGCCTTGTGGAACCTTCCCAGCCTTCACTGAGCTGCTGCTGCGGACTAAATTAAGGTCTAGGTTAGACCAGCTGTCTTTAACCTGGCCAAGGTTCAGTGCAACGAACCTAAATTCAAGAAATTTGCATGACACTTGCTCTTCAGAATTGACGTTCCACTTCTACCAACTCCCTCTGTCAATGGGTATGTGTGAGCAATTGTTAAGGTGTGTTTTGTTTTGGGGTTTTATTAGTGTTTAATTTTGTTCAAATTCCTGTCTTTTCACACCTTTTTTTTCCCCTTGTGGGGTGCCAGAACCATCATCTCTGCAGGCACTTCCCATCATCCCGTGTCTCCTCTGTGCCTGCGCAGAGCAACGCCCAAGGTATTTTCTTTGATGTCATTGTAGCCCAATAGCAAGGTAAAATTAGACAGAGCCATATAAGTAAAATCCTCCTGAAAATTAGTTACACACGCTGGCAGTCAAGCAGTTAAACCAGGCATGGAAGTGGTTTGCAATCTGTTCCACCAGTCTCTTAAGTTTCCATTGTCAAAGCAGGATTATTTTGCAGTAAAACAGCAGCCCTGGGGAATCAGTGTAATTAAAGACAACAACAACAACAACAAAGTTTTATTGTTTTTAAATATATCTCCAAGCCATGGGGGGAAAGAGAAGGAGAAATGCATTGCAAATTACAATATTTCTCCTTACAATTCATGCTTATCAGTCTGTATCCAGTCATGAGCCAAAGAAGCCGGGTTTGATCTCTTGTACTTGCGACAGCCTTTGCTGTTTAAAAGTAACACGTCCTCCGGGTTCATCCATGGTGACAACAAAACGTTCCCCACCGCTGGGTACTGCTGGGAAGAGCAGAAAGGGTGCAGCTTTCCTTGGCTGCTGGAGCAGCCAGCACTTGGTGCTGCTTGAGCAGGAACATCACGGCTTCCAAGGAGTGCCTCCCATGACCTTCCTCAAGGACAACTCCTTGCAGGAGGGAGCAGGGATGCTGTTTTCCTGGTTTGCTGTGTGTGGTGTGCCCCTCAATGGGATTTCTTGTCAGACCTAGAGGTCTGGGGGAGGGTTAATGAGCATAAAAGGCTAACCTTCCCTCTCTCTTTACTGTGTCTCTGCTCTAGGTTGGTCTGAGCACCCAGGACACTCAGGGTGAACCCCCTCGGACAGTTAAGCCCTACCTTTGGAAGGGAATTGGCTGTTCCCTTAATAAGTAAATGACATCTAGTGAAGATAGAGAACAACTCAGGAAAAAAAAAATTCAAACTTCAATTTTACTTCAGTCACCTTCCATCACATGAATCCTTATGCCGTGTGCACAAATGAATGTCCTTTTTACCATCTGCAAATGTCTGACCTCAGAGAACAGGACAAGTTAATAAAAAAGTTGACTTGATGATCTTGGAGGTCTTTTCCAGCCTTAATGATTCTATGAATGGATTCTATGATTTCATTCTATGAAAAATAAATCCACCAGAATCCACAGGAGTCTTCTGCTGAGACACACTATGAGCCACAAGTCACTAGAGGCTGCTATGGGGAAATGACTTGACTGACCTCTCCTTTTATTCCTGCCCAACCATCTGTACCTGGTCATCTTCAGGGATGGGATGCTGAAGGACAGGATCTTTCTCAGTCTTTCTTATGTCATTTTTCAATATCAACAGCTTTGTTGTGATGTTGATTCTTTTATTAGTTCTGCAGAAGTGTGGCTGCTTCCAGGGGGATGTTTTTGGGCAGTCAGGAATGCCATGTCACAGTTTGAGTAGGAGCTGAGGAATAATTTTATGCTGTTGCAACAAGAGATGAGAAATCAGATAGAGATAATGAAATCAAGCAAAGCAGATTTAGTGAGGATATGAAGGCTGCATATCCTCATTCCAGCGAGAACAGATCATCACTGCTGAATTTGAATGGCCAAGGTTATTGGGGGAGACCTTCCTGCTGCTGAGACTGAACTGTGCCTGTGGTCCAAAAGGAAAAGCAAAGAGCAGAAAGGAGATGGGAACAATGTCTGAAAATAAACCACCTGTGTCTCTACAAAACACAGAGCCACAGAATCACAGTATGATTTGGGCTGGAAGGGACCTCCAAGATCATCTTGGCCACCCCTCTGCCATGGGCAGGGACATCTTCCACTAGAACAGGTTGCTCCAAACCCTGTCCAACCTGGTCTTGAATATTTCCAGGGATGGAGCAGTTACAGCTCCTCTGGGCAACCTATGCCAGAGCCTCACCACCCTCACAGTAAAGAATTTCTTGTCCCTTCAGATAGCAGGCAGCAGATTAATTCCCATTTCTTCATGGAGCCATGTTGCAAACTGAATTAACTAAACATCTGCAAGGGAGGAAAATCAAACAGAACATTCACTCACTTATTCCCTAAAATGCAGCAATTTCTTATTTAAAGAGCCAACTTATTTCATTGACTTGTTTTATAAATGCATTGACGTAAATAATGAGTTAGTAAAATATAGTCCTGGACATGAAAAAATGACTGGGAGCAGGGAAAGATGGAAACCACTTAAATCTACCTTGCCACAGAAAACTCAGTGGTGTGGAAGAAAACCCAACAAAACATTCATACTTTGAGAATTAGGTATTGAACATGGATATGATATTACCTATAGTAAAGTGCTATTTTGGCTTTACTCATGGCAAAATAAACTTTTGAGACAGGTATTTTCATAGAATCATAGTTAGAATATAGAATATACTGAGTTGGAAGGGACACACAAGGACCATCAAAGTCCCAGTCCTGTCCTCTTTTCATATAAACTTGGGGGACAATAGCTACCACCCCCAGCCAGCTGCTACATACAGGTGTGTTTTGGTTAAGTGTATACAGTCCTGTTCCCACGCAACCCGAAGATTTAGGAATTACAACACTGTCTTCCAGCCTCCTGGCCTGCATCATCCCACCCAATTTAGCCACACTCATGGCAAGAAAATAACAATGTGTACGTCCTTATGGACAATCCCTCCCCTCCAGATTCCAGTCCCCATTTGGATACTGGCTCCAGTTTCGCCAACACCTGTGGATCTGTGGTGATCAGGAAGGTGGTGAGGCACAGGAATAGTTTGCCCAGAGTAGCTCTGGATGTCCCATCCTTGGAATTGTTCAAGGCCAGGTTGGGTGGATCCCTGAACAACCTGGTCAAGTGGGTGGCACCCCTGCCAAAGGAGGGAGGGTTGGACCTAGATGATTTTTGAGGTCCCTTCCAACCCAAACCATTGTCTGATTCTCTCATTCTCTCATTCTGTGATTCTCTGATATATACACAAACCATAATATATATAACATATATAACTATATATAATTTTCTATTACATATATTAATATAGTGTGCCTGTGTACTTGTGTGGATACATGCATAGCAAATAAATATATAAAACTTCAGCAAAATTTTCTCATTGTGGTGGCTTTTGGTCTACCATATTTTATAATCCCTTCTTTTGACCCATTTTAATATTTCTGTCTCGGAGAAATTGAAGAGCACACCCAGTCTGACAGCAGAGCAGTGCACTAGTGACAACCTACATACCAGGAATTTATATATCATTGCCCTGAGGTTTAATTCGGAAAAAAAAAATAATTGAAATTTCCAAATATCACTTGCAATTCTTACAGTATTCCTCAGCATTCCTGGTTTCTGTTATTCCCTGGGCCTTTAGTTCAATATAAAGGCAGAAGGAGACATGCTACCAGTCTGGCTTATGTCAAAGGATCACAGTCCAAACCCTGTGGTCTAGAAAGGGGCGACGAGCCTTTTAACAAGGCAATGCCCAGGGCCAGTCATCCAGCAGGTGAAAATCACCATCTGGGAGTTTGGCCCTGCATGGACAAGTTAATATGTAATGCCAGTATATAAAAGCAATTCACAACTGCTTCAACTAATTGTTAAATGAAATTCAAGTGAAATATGGAAAGGAAAAAGTAACACACAAAGGTTTTTTGGTGGGTTTTTTTTCTGAGTGGCTGTGCAGGTGTCCCGCTCTCCAGAGGACAAAAACGTCTGACAGCAAAGGATATTCTTGCTGGCAGTATTACTTGTTCCATGTTTCAGGAGCCAAATTGAAAACATATTTTCACGAGGTGCAGCCGTAGGTAATTAGAAGGAGTCGAGTTCTACAGTTGCTCAAGTACTTCTGAGAGAGTGCAGATGTATAAATTAAAATATATTCCAAAACCTGACAGAAACATCTTTGGGGATGGGAAAATTAAATAAAGGCATCAGATTTTTTGTGTTGTTGTCTCTGTTAATAGTCCAAGATTGGTTCTATCCACTAAATGGTTGGGCTTTGCTGTTCATTCTGCAAGGAAAGCTCTACACCAACTCTCTTCCCACTGCTTTTGGCAGAGAATAATCTCTTCTCTCTGTGGCTGATTTCGAGAGTATTTTACAGAAGGATCCACATCAGCACACACCCAATATTTTTCATACCCTCAGGAAAAATACAGACCTTTGAGACACTGATGAGTTACCCCAGGGAACCAACAAGGGAACTTGCAAATTTCTGTTTGTTGTGAATAAAGCAAACGTGCCACAGTATTGTAAACACCAGTTGTTCACAGATTTGCTTGAGGGAAGGGATGCCATCCAGAGGGATCTCAATGGGCTTGAGGTGGTGGTCTATGAGAAGTTCATGAAAGCCAACTGGAAGTTCCTGCACCTGGGTTGGGGCAATCCGCAGTATCAGTATGGACTGGGGGATGAATGGACTGAATGTATCCCTGTGGAGAAGGTCCTGGGAATACTGGTGCTTGAAAAAATGGCCTGACAATGTGTGGTTGCATCCCAGACAACCAACTGCATCCTGGGCTGCAGCAGAAGAAGCGTGGTCAGCAGGTCAAGGGAGGTGGGTCTCCCCTCTTGCTCCACTCTCATGAGACCCCATCTGGAATACTGTGTCCAGCTCTGGGCTTCCCAGCACAGGAAAGACATGGACTTGTTAGAGATCCTCCCAGAAGAGGGTCACAGAAATTATCAGGAGGCTCAAACAGCTCTATTGTGAAGAAAGGCTGAGAGGGTTGGGTTGTTCAGCCTGGAGAGGAGAAGGCTCTGGGGACACTTGCCAAGACTGTTCAACGTATAAATGGGGTTCACAAGAAAGACAAAAAGAGACTTTTTAACAGGGCTTGTAGTTAAACAATAAGAGGCAACGGTTTTAAACTGAAAGAGGATAAGTTCAACCCGGACTCAAGGAAAAAATTTCTACCAACGAGGGTGGTGAGGCACTGAAACAGGTTGCCCAGAGAAGTTGTGGGTGCTGCATCCTTGGAAGTGTTCAGGGTCAGGTCAGATGGAGTGATTGCCCCATGGCAGGAGGGGTGGACTAGGTGATTTTTAAAGGTGACTCCCATTCCAAACTATTCTGTGATTCCGTGATTCCCAGGTGGCTGGAAAACCAACCAGGCTCCCAGCCTTGTCCCCTGGGGCAGCTAATATTTCCTGCTCTGTGGAGAAAAGAGGCTTCATTGTCTCCTCCAGGTGGATGTGATCAATGATTCTTCCTCTTCAAGTCTGCCTCTTTGCAATAAGATCAAGCAAGGAAGTCGTTAATCAGTGAGAGCTGAGGGCTTTGCCAAAACACTACGATAAATGCATGATTCCTTCTCAGCCTGGGACAGGAAAAACACAACATTGCACCATTACAGATAAATCATGAGGGGTCAGTACCACAGGATGTCCCCTTTATGGACAGACCTCCTCCTTTTCCTTCTTTCTCCAGAGAGGTGATACGAGGTACCCCTGCCAATGGTGTCTACAGGCAGTGGAAACACAGATTATATATTGGTATAATTGAAATCATACCAGTCTAATTCAAGAATCATCACTTGCCTAGATCTAATGATTGCAGGGGGGGGGGGAAAGAGCTTAAAAAACCAAAAAAACTTAAAAGAAAGTCTTAACAAGAAAAATAATACAATTAAAATTCAATACATGTAGTTCTTAGTTTCTGTGCCTTTTTCCTGGTGTTGTGCCCATCATTCCACTGCTCCTCTGGATCTTTAAGTTGTCAGCTTCAGACTGCTGAGAGCCATTTTTGCTGTGTCAAATCTGGAGGGTTTCTGGGGTTAATTGTTGAGAGGAGCAGGATATTGATGGTTCTTCTTCACTCAAAGATCCACCTGCAATCAGTTTTACACATTTGCTATTCTCTTTCCTCATTGCTCTGTAGGTTGGACTTGATGATCTTGGAGGTGTTTTCCAACAGTAATGATTCTACACCTCCATATTACAGCCAAATTTAATATTTATGGTGCCTCTGGTGTCGGTCAGATACTATTGTACAGCTTCTTACTCCTGAACACAGTCTCATATGTCTTCAGATCTTTATTTCTTTAAGTGACCATTTGGGTCTCCACTGCCAAGCCCGCGTCCCAACTTTTGTCATCCCATACTGGTACTTCCCTGTGTCACATCGTGTGTATTCCCTTCTCCAGCCTCTGCTGCCATGGTAATCCTGTATTCCTCTACACTACACCACTGTGTCAGAGTTGCAGAAATCCCACATTCCTAAAATTCTACATGGAATAATTCCTTGTTATTGCTGTCTATGCAAAATTGTGGTTGCACCATGCCAGGACAAACACTTGAAGGACAGACCACTCACAGGCACCTGGCCAGTTGGAAAAATTGCTTTTAGAGCTCTAATCCGTAAAACAAAGCTGCCCAAAGTCTTTGACCCATGACAGGCACTGTCAATGCTCACACACATCTCTCCTCTGTCCCACATGCCCTGTGGCGAGCATCTCAGTGACATCTGGTGGCCCCATAGGTGCTTCAGTTACCACCATTTTTCATCCTTTCACCGTCATGGTCACTCATGTCAGAGTCACACCTGGCAGCAGGCACTGATTTTGAGGCATAAAATGAACATTTTCATTAGGCAAAATCAGACTTACTCATTTTCTAGGGCTGTGTAGAGAGACACCTTATGTCACTTTTTAACCCTGTTATCCATGACAGTAATTCTCAGGGATTCCATCATCCACGTCAGGAGGAAACCTCTGAAGAGAAAGACATTAAAGTATGGCAAATAAAGGATTCTTGTCATATAAAAAAAAATAAAAAAGTAACTCAAGCATTACTAACATTGTGCAGTCCAAGCCATTCCAAGCATGAGAAAATGGACCTCTCTGGAATTACTTTCATTTGGTTTGGAAGCTGAAAATTTACTTTTTATGTGAAAAATACATTCCTTGGTGCTTTTTCCTACAAAAAAATACAGTGGTCTGTACTTCTTTAATAAGTTGCTTGACATCTCTTTTTCTTACAGTAGCATTTACTTGATTATATTCCTTAATAAA
>VWZG01000433.1:308940-327046 GCA_013396735.1 Grallaria varia | reverse complement strand
TATATATATGAGACGTACTTAATACAATATTCAAAATCCAATCACCAGGCCACAACTTTTAAGGTGCTTATCATTAGCCTCTAATACTATCGAGTGTTTGAAAGCACCTGATCAGGACAAAAACCCAAGTAGATGTTTAAACACGTACTTGACAATCTCTTGAGTTTCAGATGACTCTTGTTTGCTTTTAAAAACTACATTGATTTCTTTCACAGCATTTCCAAATGCAGCAAAAATCTATTAGATAGACGAGAAAGCTGTTTGTTAATTAGCACTGTTAACATTAATGATGGTAATTAGATGCTAGAAAAGAAACATCAATCCAGCTGACTCATGACTTCTGAATCAGAGAACTGCATTGTTGGAAGCTGCCATTCCTTTTTAATTCTCTATGACAGCATTTCACGGTGTCTTAATAAAATATGTAACTTTGAAACCCAAATTGCAAGGGAGTTGTAACATTACTTTTCCAGCTGGTTGGTTGTTTTGTTTGGTTTTTTTTTTTTTTTTCCCATAGTCATTTACTTCTCTGGAACTTCCCAAATTTCTCCGTTGTCACATAAATGATGGAGATTCCCAGAAGTTCAGGTGAGCTGATCAATCTACACTGTGTCACTTTGAGCCTTTCCAGTTCACCATGGTCCTGCCTTAGAAAAAGTCCTTCCTCCAAAAAAAATAATCAATGAGTCCCAGTTTTAAAGGAAATTTGGACATCTGAATTTCACCAAAGTAAACAATGCCATCTCATCCAAGCAGTCCTAATTGCAGGTGTCAAGAAGCTCCATGAGCAGGGAGGGAAATGTAACTTTATGATTACTGAATTTATGTGTTTCTGTGAAGGTATTTACTATTAGACGTGACTAGAAACTAAAGGGAATCATAGAATATTCTGAGCTGGAAGGGACCCATCAGGATCACCAAGTCCAACTCCCGGCCCTGCACAAAACCCCCGACAATCCCACCATGTGCCTGAGAGGGTTGTACAAATGCTTCTTGAACTCTGCCAGGCTTGGTGCCTTGACCACTTATCTGAGGAGCCTGTCCCAGTGCCCAACCACCTCCTGGGGGAAGAGCTTTTCCTGGTGTCCAACCTAAATCTCCCCTGATTCAGCTTCATGCCGTTCCCTCAAGTCCTGGCACTGGTCACGAGAGTGACCACCTCTCTGTCTGCTCATCCAACCCATGTACCAACAGCTTTACTGTGGTGATCTTATGTGGGACGATGTCAATGGCCTTCCTGAAGTCCAGGTAGACAATATCCACTTCTCTGCCCTCATCTGCCAGGCCAGCCACTCCATCACAGCAGTTTATCAAGTTGGTCAAGCACAGCTTCTCCTTGGTGAAGCCATGTTGGCTTCTCCTGATGATTTTCTTCTCCTTAATCCGCCTGACATGATTTCCAGGATTAACTGCTCCACCGCCTTCCCAGGAACTGAGGTACTGAGGTGAAGCTGAGCAGCCTGTAGTTCCCTGGGTCTTCTTTGCCCTTCTTGAAGATGGGTATGATATTTGCTCTCCTGCAGTCATAAGGCAGGTCACCCAGTCACCATGATCAGCCAAAGATGCCCCTTCTTTGTGCCCTTCTGCACAAGCTCCTGCACCTGCTGCATCTGTTGCCTGCCTCTTTTAGAAGGCTTGGTGGATCAAACCCTTCAATTCTCTATCTCAGTTTATTTTCCGATTGCTGATTTTCTTTGCTGTAGAGATGATTGTTATTTAGGGAAGCCTGTGTCTTGCTATACCTGCTTTACATATATTATAACCACAATCTGGTACAGATAATGTGCAGCTCAAATAACCTGCACCTGAGATCAAACACAAGCCAGGAATCACCATGAAAAAGCCTAAACGAGCTCATCGGAGGTAGAGCCTTTGGCAGAGAAGGAGGAGGTAGGGAGGAAAAATGATTTTAAGACAAATTTCCGTGGTTTCCAGCCATGTCTCGCAGGCATGATGCTGTTTGTGTCAGGCATCTGTCTTTTCGTTTTCCCTTCTACACGAAAATAAAATGCTAATAATCAGTACTGTAAAAGTGGTGAAAAGTTTGTTAAGTGATGGTCGCTCAGAAATTCATCTCTGGGTTAGGGAGTTTTACCCTCTAGCACAGAGCAAAGGGCTCTGCCAACAAATAACTTTCAAACAAGAGACAGTGGCTGGCAGGAAAGCAAAAATAACAGTGGCACAAGAGAGGGCTTCACAGTGCATAGCCTGGAGTCCTGAGCTGCTGCTGTAATTTAAAGGACTAATTAATTTAAACCGTTCTCATCCCTTTCTGTTTGCAAAAATGTCAAAGTCCAAAGCAGCCTGAAGTAAAACCTGTCCATCATTTAGCAATAATCTGTTTTCAGTTCTCTGGCTGCACAGCACTGGTTTTCAAACTTCTGTTCTCTGTCTTACTTTCCTTCTCTGCTGGAACTCCAGTGTGATTGTGCATTTATTTCCATTTTTGGAACCTAATCTCTCTGCCTGGCTGTGATTTATCACTACAGCTGGTCCAACTATAATTGTTCTGTTTCTTTTAAGCATACTTTTATCTCCAGTAGCATTCACTTAATGAAAGCAGAGACTTTGGGTTTTAAATATGTATGGAGGGATGGATACACAATGAATATTTATAGATATTTAAAATATTTAGAATGTTCAGAAATATGTTCATATTTTTTTTCTCCTCTGAATAATTGAGTTTTTGTAGTGTTTTCAATACTGAAGCATATTTGGTCTACTTTGACATTCATCTTGCTTTGTTGTCCTTTTTCCATGTATCTGTTTGACTAAACCTTTTAATAGTTCAAGTCTCAGACTCCTAAACAAATCAGAAATGGTTCTCGCCTCACAGGCACTCCAGGAGGTGATAAGGTCAGATAGATATTACAATTCCTTTTATCTTTTTTTTCTTAGAAAAACATTTATTTATTCTTAAGAATATTTCCATAAACAGCCATGAAAATTTGTAGTTCTGCAAACTGTGGCAGACACACAGTAAATAGAGAGTAAATATTGAGACAACTGAACTCCAGACACCTAAACTCAACTAGTTTATTGAGACCAAATGGCTATGACTTTAAATAAGATTTTTCTTAAGATAGAAGTTAAAACATGAGGGCTTTGGTGCTGGGTTTTTTATTTTCCTGATTTGTGGGCAGGATTTTTCTGACCTCAATTTAACTCTCTGGAAAAGAGATTTTTAGCTTTTCAACACAAAAAAAAAAAAAAAAAAAAAAAAGCAGCAGCAGAATGTGCTCTGGAGGTGTCTGTGCCTCTGTGTCTCTGTACCAAAAGGGGGTGGACAAGTAGTTGCAAGAAGACACCTCACTTTTCCATTGCCAAAATCAGTTGACTCAAGCCCTGGTGAGAACTGCGATCCAGAATTAACATTCTTAGGGATTTCAAGCATTTTACTGACTTTTAATGAATAATCCCATTTCAAACATTACCCCGATTTTATTTTAACTATTTTTTATGAGCCACGATGCCACAAATAAAATAAACAGTTATAACTATACTGACTACTTTATGATAAATAGTCCCTGTTTTGATATTAGTAGAAGTGGGTTTTTTAATTGAAAAATGCATCACACTCTGGCTGAACTTCAGTGAAATGCACTGTGGGTGTAGCATTTCAAGAATAAGGAAAATCTTTATATATTAAGATATTTATTGATATTAATTTTGACAACCACATTAGATGTGTATAGCTTGTATCCTCTGTATTCTATAGTGTATTACATGTGAGAGTATTACTTATATATATCTAAAGTAGTTATGAATATAAACTTGGACATGGGTATATCTGATGCAAGCAGAGATACATTTCCACCTTGCAATTGGGCCGAGAAGGCTCAGATACCTCATCCAGCTGCTGCAATCTTTTCTTTAGAGCATTTTTTTCTCTTTTTAGTCAAGCCACTGCATTATTAAAAAAAAAAAAAAAAATCCTAGTGTGCCAGAAAGAGATTTGGATTAGAAGGACATGGGAAGCTCCTGCAGGATCCTTCCCATCTGTGACTTTGCTTACCCCCTTCCACCACTCCTTTGGATGTGGTGGTGGTTGTGGTGGAGGAAGGAATAGAATCACAGAGTCATAGAAGTGTTAAGCTTGGAAAAAACCCTTAAGATCATCAAGCCCAACCATCAACTCAGCACCAGCACCACTACACCATGTCCTCAAGTGCCCTACCCACGTTTTTTGAACACTTCCAGGGATGGTGATTCCACCACTTCCCCAGGCAGCCTGTTCCTGTGCTCAAACATTCCTTCACTGAAGAAAATTTTCCTCGTGTCAATCTAAACCTCCTCCAGTGCAACTTTGGACCATTTTCTCTTGTCCTGTTGCTTGTTACCTGGGAGAAGAGGCCAAACTCCCCCTGGCTTCAACCTCCTTTAGGTGGTTGTAGAGAGCAATGAGGTCCGCCCTGAGCCCTCCTTTCTCCAGGATGAACACCCCCGGCTCCTTCAGCTGCTCCTCACCAGCTTTGTCCTTCAGAGCCTTCCCCAGCTCCACTGCCCTTCCCTGGACATGTTCCAGCCCCTCAATGTCTTTCTTGAGGTGAGGTGACGCACGGGAGCTGTTGCTGAGCGAACGGTGCCATCTCCTCTCTGCCCACCACTGCTCACCACGTCAGCCATGGAAGGAGGCAAGGAGCCACCAGGCAGTGGCAGTGACATCCCTGCACTGCTCAGCAGAGCCCACTGAAATGCACCGAGGAGAGGATTGAGGCTGTAAGCTGTTTGGCTCTCTTGTCATTGCCATTAATCAATCCGTGCTTAATGCCATTTCTTTCAATTCACTCTCTGCTGCCAAGTCAGTGTGATCCTGTTCTCCTCACTCTCTGTGTGTCTCCTGACTTCATCTCCTTCCTGCTGCCTCTTCTTCCCCTGCCACCCACCCGCCTCCACAAACCCACGTGGCACAATTTAACGGAAAGACAAATATTTTAAACAAGAATCTAAGGCATTGACCTGGATGTCAGAGGCCACTCCAGGCATGAAGCACAACTTCTTTTGTGATCATCATCACAAAATCAGCTTTGACATCACACTGTCCTGAACTCGAGGCACTGGCCATTAATGGAGCGGTCACTAGATCCTGCCGGAAAATGCCAGAAAAAATCCAATTGAAATGATTTTTGCCAGAATTTTCCACTAGGAAAGTTGAAATG
Organism: Grallaria varia; assembly: GCA_013396735.1. Taxonomy (NCBI): domain Eukaryota; kingdom Metazoa; phylum Chordata; class Aves; order Passeriformes; family Formicariidae; genus Grallaria; species Grallaria varia. The sequence goes on along the minus strand of VWZG01000433.1, from coordinate 321,887 downwards.
TCATTTCAAATGTACCACAAAGATTTGGGGGGGCCCATTGGAGTTAATGATCCATGGAGTTCTGGTTTGGACCTGATGTAAGGTTTGAGAGGAGAATGTCTGACCAGGACTTCTGTCAAACTCATAGCAGGGAACAAGTAGCTCTGAGATGGAAAGCTTTGTTCCCAGTTTGGTCAGAACCTTTCTTTCCATTTAAACCTTCAACACATTGACTTTTCATTCCAGCTGGTGGTAAACATACCACATGGGAATACAGTGCTTTTCCTTAAACATAAACATTACTTCTTTTTTTAAATCAGTTCTAATTCAAAACCAGAAATGACACCAAATTTTTCATTTTGTGCAGATTAGTCAACCCGTATACTGTTCTCCAGCTCCTCATTCTGAAAGTCTGTCCAAACATCTGGGGCTGCCCCATCCCAGGTGCAGAATCCAGCTTGTCTTTGTTAAACTTCATACGGTTCCACTCCCTGTAAATCTGAGCTGGGCTTGAGCTGCGTCATCTGGGGATGTACCAGGATGTGCTGTCTCTGTTTGTGACAGCACTTCAATAATTGTCATATTTAATCAAGGAGTCTGAACTGTCCATGTGACTGTTGCTGTGGGGCCGAGAGAAGGAACTTTTATTTACAAAGGAGTAAAAATTATCTGACCATGATAAACCCGTCAGGCATATTCTCCTAGTGGAAGGTGACCCTGCCCACGGCAGGGGAGTTGGAACTGGATGATCCTTAATGTCCTTTCCAGCCCAAACCCTTCCATGATTCCATGGTATGTGCAGTCCTTGAAGGTGTGTTATGTGTTGTTGTAAGAGAGCTATAAAACTATTTAATCTGTACTCAAAGACAACCAAAATGTTTCTGAGTGAGCGAGAACTGATGAAAGTGGATAATTTTTATACAGAGGAGATAAATATGTTGGATCTTAAGGCATTCCCCTTACATTTAGTTATCTCACATCTTATTATTCTTTTTCCCAAAAGCTGTTTAAAACATTGAAGTTTTTTCTTTTGAGGTTTTGTTTTTGACAAAGAACTCAAAAGAAGTTGATGATGATTTCCTACCATCTTATAGAGAGTGTAATTTTTGTTTTCAAACCTAATCTACCAGTTGTGATCTTTTTCTTTCCCTAGAGGGGAGTCCAAAATCTAACATATTGGAATTAAATTTACAGTTGATTTTGAGATACGTAAAAATAACTTGAGAAAATAAGTCAGAAACTGTAGTATTTTCTTCTTCTTTCAAGCATGGCCTTTGTTTTAAATTATAAAAATAGCTTCCTTCAAAAAAATCATGGAATAAATTGTCCCTGGTATCATTAGAGGAAGTCATAAGGACACAAAACACTAACAATGCTAAAGTAATTAAACAAAAAGCACAAATAAAGAAAAAAAAAACCTTCTCTGCACCTACTCATTTACTAGAAAAATAAAATTATACTACAGTATTGGGATGCAAGGAATAAACAAGCATCAGGTTAATCAGTGTTCCTCTGTTCACTCACCTGCTAAGGTATAGACAAAGAATGGAAAAAAAATTAGAAATGCAATAGAAATAGATTTAAAAGGAACATGGAAACTCATAGACATTTTTATGTTCTTGAACCTACAATGTCCAGAACTATACTGTGAAATTTAAGAAAGCATGTGAACATGCTAAGTAGAAGATTTATTCTAAAAAGGAGGAAAGTTAATCTTTACAAATAACTAATGGCACCGCCAGGGAGAATATGCCTTTGGAAGTTTATACAGATGTGAGATGGCAGGTGATTTTCACACAAGCAAAGCACTTCAGTTTGCAATTACAGCATCAGCACATTTTGCAAAAATGCACAGAAAAAGGTGCAGCAGAGCTTCAGCTCTCCTTCCATTTTTCCCATTAGGTATCTGTAACAATATGAATTTTTGTCAAATAAGCTGCTTTTATAAGATTTCTGATTATTGCACTGGGGATCTACTACTGTTTTGTCTCCCTGGTGTTAACTCTTCCAAAATCTCACAATTAGGAGGTTACGTGTTTGTGTCCAATCCAGCTTAGTTTGCCGGTTGCACATCAGAGGTCCTTGACGCCCTGTGACCATTGTCCCCGCACAGTTCACTGCTCAGCAGAAGGAGAAGAAGAGAGGTCTTGTCTCCAAAACAATGCCATCCCATCAAGATGGAAATGAGTAGAAAATCCAGCAGGAAGGAGAGGAACATAAACAATCATTCCCTGGTTTAATTTGGTTTGTTTTCTTTCCCTCTTCTTCCCTGTGTGTACCTGTACGATGGGTTCTGGTTGGAATGTGGATCCCAGTGCCTGATCTCTGACTGCTGGACACGCATCAGACGCAGGTCAGCAACACCCAGGGCTGAGCAGGGACTTTTCATGAGGACATGCAGTGATAGAACACGAGGGAATGGCCTCAAAGGAGGGTAGATTTTGATTAGATATTAGGAAGAAATCCTTCCCTGTAAGGGTGGGCAAGCCCTGGGACCAGATGCCCAGAGAAGTTGTGGATACCCCACCCATGGAAGTGTCCAAGGCCAGGTTGGATGGAGCTTGGAGCAACCTGGTCTAGTGGAAGGTGTCCCTGCCCATGGCAGGGGGTTGAAAGAAGATGACCTTTAAGGTCCCTTCCAACACAAACCATTCTGTGATTCTCTAAGTCTGGAGGTCTCTCAGTGGAAGAGAAATTGCTTTCTGAAGAGAAGCTCTGCAGAAATCGGTGTCTACAGAGGAGGGAGCTGAGGGCAAACCCCTCAGTCCTCCAACAAGGATGTGGTGTCACTGGCTTGTACCTTGCTTTCTTCACCTGCTAATTGGAAATGAGAATTGGGTGTGTGAGGTTAATAATATCGGTTTAATTAATCCTGTTCATTAATCCCCTGTCAAAGGGTGTTATGACTAATTACTGCCTTTTCTTTTTCCTTCCTATTATTTTTGCTTTTCTTGTTGTATGTGTTTATTGGCTGTTGACAGCATCCAGCTCGCCTGCTTTTAGGAACATGTCACTTCAAGTCAGCATCTGCTCGGAGTTTCATTTTTAGCTCGAGAACATATCGCTCCTCAGACACAAACAAGTGATACCCCAACATCTGAATCTATTTCTGGAGAAGCGTGCTGAGGAGTGAGCCTCCAAGAACATCTTTCACAGGGCTTATTAAAAACAAATACAGATTTATTTTTTTTTTTATTCTATTTCCCTTAAAGTCACACCAGGTTAGAGAGTATTGTTGTTGCTCCAGGCCAGCTGGATATTTAGTATGTATTTCTGTTCATCTCCACCCTCATTAAACAATATCCACTTCCACACACACATGTGTTATTACCCCTTCATCCCTTACTGGTTTTACGTTACATCCTTGGCAGATTTCTGAAGATTTATTTCTCTAAACATTATAAATTATCCCTTGACCAATACCTTAATGAATTACAGCCTGATAATACGTGTCAAGTTCAACTGAGCACGCTTCGTACGAGCAGGAGAGAGTGAAGGTTCTTCTGATGGTCTCATTAGAGCTCAACGTGTCAGCTTTGAAAGGTTTCTCTGCTGACCTGAGCTCCCACGGTGCTGGCACATGGGGCTGCTTAAAATAGACTGAGACAGCTTTTAAAAGGAGTAAAAATTAGAACAGAAGGAAGAGAGGCATCAAGACAAAGCCAATAAGAATGTCACTGCAATTCTAATATCTCGCTTTGGTCACACTCTACTTTTTTTGGCTTTGTAGTTCTAGGTTAAGACCAGTGTCTTGACTCAGCACGTTAACAGGGGTTTAAAAGATCCAGTTTCAAATATATAGGTTGTGATCCAGATTCCTAGATAACCTATTCAAGACATGTAACTGCTGAGTATAGAAACCTCCACATGTAAAATGAGGAACAGGCTGCCCGGGAAAGTGGTGGAATCACCATCCCTGGAAGTGTTCAAAAACCATGTATATGTGGTGCTTGGGGACATGGTTTAGGGGTAGACCTGGAAGAGTTAGATTGATGGCTGGACTTGATGATTTGAGAGGTCTTTTCTGACCTTAATCCTTCCATTACTCTGTGACTGCAGACATGGCCCCCAGGGGGCAGAATATAAACACATCAATGAGCAAGTGATGCCCTGATCGTGAGGAACATGCAGGCTCCACAGAAGCACTGTCTGCCTGATCCACACTTGTATTTATTCACGTCAGTGGGTGATGGCAGAGTTCCTCTATTACTTTGCTTTGGCAACAGACACAGGAAAAAAATGCCTCAATTCAAGACTGGGGCTTCCTAAATGTAGTTGAGGAGCCCAGTCTGTGTCTTTTCATGTTGACCAAAACACCTCACAGCATCTACTTTATGTTGCTGTTCTCTAATGCCCACCAGTCATTTTGTGTCCCCCACTCCATTACCAAACATCATGTTTGAGTTACAGGTAATGCAAATTAAACTGTCTCCCACCCTCAGCACCACAAAGGACCATCAGCATCATGAAATTCATGGTCTCCTCCATCTGCCTGTTCTTTTGTGCTCTCCGGAAATTGGACAAAGTTGCTCAAGCTTTAAGGAAACATATGGAAGGAAAGAAACAGTGGTGGTAACGAATTCTTACATTTTTAGGTTGAACTTCCCACAAAGGGTCATATGGATCATATAATTGCTTCTGATACCAAAAGGAAGGATACAATGACCTTTCTGGGTCTTGGTTCCCACAATGTTTGACAAGGGAACTGAATCAGTTCTAGAAACAGGAGAGTGAGATGAGAGCAGAAAGCAGCCTTCTCTCCAGCTTTAGCTGTGAGGTGCAGAGGCACCTTCCCAGCATTGAAAATAGCATTTCTATCTATGACATATGACCCGTGTCTGTCTTGCTCCTTCTCCCTTTAGAGCTGATTTAGAGAAAATGCTCAAGCAGGTGAAATTTCTAGAAGAGACTCAAGCCCCAAAATACTCAATTCATCTATTCTGCTTATGCATCCATCTTCTCATCAACAGGAGTCACCTGTAGGTTCATAGATCTTTCTGCTTCCCATCATGAATCCTCAGGTATCTGATGTGAGCTCCTAACCTGACTATCCCATGTGGAAGGACAGAAGGAGAGATATTCTCTCTGAGTGAAAGAGGGAGATCATGTAAAAGGCATCTGTTTAGGCGAGATGTCAGCCAGGGACAAAGGTGGGAAAGAAAATCCCCGCTCAAAATGCGCAGCCCATTAAAATTTAGAGAACAAGGCAAGCCATTTTGCTATCCAGGGTTGATGTTAATTAAGTGATGACACATACAAATGTTTTTTTCTTTCCTGGATATTTATCTTTATGCAGGTGGTTAGAAAGATATTACAGTCAGTTCCTTTGGGATACTGCGCCGAAGGAATCAACACAATTCTTGTACAGTTTGTCATGATTCTCTCTACATCCTATTGAAACAAGTGAAAAAGCATCTTCCTGGCTTTTAATTGTCTTGGGTCACTTCATGTATATGTTCATGTGTGTTTTGTTCTCAGGTGAAGTCTGTGAGTGCATGAATCCAACATAACCCTTAAAAATTTCTCGCAGCTTTTGTTAACCTCACTGTGCTGCTGATTAATTTCAATTAACTTAATCTAAGATTGTGAAGCATTTAACAGATACATGTGGCACATCATTGTTATTAATGCTGTCAAGGCTAATTGGAGTGTTGCTGCATTCTAATATTGCCTTGAATTTGTTGGCTTCTTTCAAATCCAGATAAATAAGTACATGGATTAGATTGCAGAGCAGGTAATGAAACAGCATTTCAAACCATGTCTCCAAGCACTTTTTTATCTTACCCACATTAATAATCCTAAAGGAGATCTTTATTTTCCTTTCTGTTTCTTTCTGCTTCTGTTGTTTATAAAGTAACCTTTTTCCTTTTTAGATTCTTAGAAAACTAGAAGGCGGAGTTGCCTTAGAGCCAAATGTTTTCAAGAAATATGTTATTTCTTATATGCTGATAATTTATAACAGATCCCCTTTCCTACCCTAACCCTCCTCCCAATTGTTAATCATTTTGCACTCTTAAAAATGACGTTTTTACTTTACATTTCTGTATGGATAGTCCAAAGTCCAATTCAAGACAGAATGATCACAAGTTTATTTCACCTCCTCTGAGCACAACAATGTTTAAGACACAGTTAACTTTGAGAACCTACTCTAGGCTCTCAAAGTACTCTATTGCATGGGGGACAGAGTAAAAAAAAAAGAAAAGAGAATTAAAAAGCAGACTTAACAAGAGAAATAATTTTGTAAATGTTTATCTGGTTATATATACAGTTCAGTTTCCTTTTAATCAAAGAAGGGTGAAAAACAAGGGCAGAATTTGAATTCTGTACTGTGAGGGTGGGCAGGCCCTGGCACAGGTTGCCCAGGAAAGTTGTGGCTGCCCCATCCCTGGAACTGTCCAAGGTCAGGTTGGATGTGGCTTGGAGCAAAATGGCCCTTGGAAGATGTCCCATCACATGGCAGGAGGATGGGACTGGATGAGCTTTAAGGTCCCTTCCAACCCATACCCTTCTATGTTGCTGTGGTCATCCCAAGGTTTGTCCTCTCTGGCACACTAAAGCAATCCCAAAGATGAATCCATTGATCAGTGATGTTGCCATTAGCCCCTTTAAAAACCACCCGCTCTCTCACCAGGACTGCCTGAGCAGTGTCCTGTCACACATCTGAATCCTCCTAAAGAACTGTAATTCACAGCATATGCAGCAGGTATTTTATTTTGAACCTGTATTACTGCCTCAATTTGCACATACCGTTAATTTATTCAATTTACCCATTTCTCGCTTTTGCAGGTGAGTGGGATATGCTCCTTGACCAGTTTCTCTAACAAAACTAATTTTCCCTTCTTCACTTCTGTGCCTTTTGCTCATGTTCGTCATTCTGAAAGGAAAACACTTGTTATAGACATTGGTTGATCTCAAGATTCATTAAATCCCATAGAGCTTTCATCTAATATACTTATTTTAAAGGCATAATGGAGCAAATGAGTCTGAGATAACTGAACGATAAAATCAATAGTAATCTTTTTGCACTTAGGTTCATATCCCAGACATTTTGCTTGTGCCTTCAGTGATATTCTAGGAAATGCTCATTCTACTGCATCTGTTCTTCTGGTTCTTTGCAATGGGCTTGTAAAAATTATTTGATTTAGGAGGTTGACTTTGTTCATTTTTGTGGCATCAAATCCCTCTGTTTAATGACCTTCCTTAACTTCATCTATTTAAAAAAAAAACAAAAACAAACATTCGGTATATCAAGAAAGAAACATTTATCCTTCTCCAGCAATCAGAAAAATCAAAAATGCTTCATAACTGCAGGCACCTTTTCTTTTCTGTTTGCGGTGGAGTTAAACCCTCCACTTGCTTCTTAGTTCTGAAATCACTGTGATTTGTATTTGAACATTAATTTGCCTTAAGAACCCTTTATACCATTTTTTCCTTCAGCATAGTATACTGAGGTAGCAGGGCTTGTGAACACTGGTTTTGAGAGCTGGGCTTGTTGCAATGCAACGTTATCCAAGGTTTGAAGGGGTGACCACCCTGGCACTGCCCAGTGGCTGCTTTCAACACTCATCCACAGCAGAATTCAGCTCCTGGGCCATGACAACTTACTTAATGAGACAAATTATTACCAGTCACACTTAAAAATAAATCCCCCTGGCTGTTAAACCACTGTAGTGTCCAAGCAGCTTCCCAGTTTTTCTTGTTGTAGGAGTTTTAAGAACTTGAAGTGACCAAATGCAACCTGCTCTGGCAGTCGAATTCCAGATTCCATTCCTCTTCCACATCATTCTGTCTCACCATCAGTATGTTGGTTTGCTGCTGATCTCTAAGAAAAATCACAAATCTTCCTCCTCAAATATTTCTCCTTGGCTTTCCTCAGGTTTGTTTCAGGAGTACGACAGCCTTTTCTGATGTCAGAATATTGAGTAACTGTGGCTGTGAAAGAATATTTACCCCGCTGGATGAAATATGCACCAGAAATTACTCGCTGCTCTACTCTCAGTGGCACAGTCTGCTGACACCAGAAATTGAATCCCAGCCCTCCAGCCCCCAGGGATGCCCTCGAGGGACACCAGCCCAGGTAAAGAGGTTTTTTTCAGCTTGGTACATTTTTTTTCCCCCTTATCAACTTTTCCAGCACTCATAAACCAGGGAAGAGAGGGAAATCAGTGTCTACTTGGGGTAAGAAAAAAGCACTGACCATATGATGGGGAGGATCCTGGCTTTGCTCTCTTGGGGTGATACAGCTGTGCAGCATCTTTTTTGTAGGGTTAGAAGGCAGTACATGGGGCATTAGTGGATTTTACTGTAAAAAAAAAGTAAATTTTGAAACTATACTTGAGTTCCTTGACTTCTGCGAATTGCCAGGATGGATAATTCCTTGTCCTTGGCACGCTGCTGCTTCTGGGTAAGACCTGCAATATTGCAACTGTGGTCCTCCTCAGGCTGAGACAGGCAGCTGCTGAAGGAGTTCTAAAGGAGAATCTACTCTTCAGAACAGTGATAGTCAAAGATTAGTGTTATTGGACACTTGTCCATCATCTCTGTTTTATCAAATGTAGTGTTTCAGAAAGCATTTTGTAAAACATTCATGCCCAATAAAGCCTTTATGTGTTTCTGCTTTCTAAAAATGGGGATGAATACAGTAACAGTAAATCTGAGGCTTCGAGTCAATTGGGGGCATCTGTATAAATCCATACAGCCTATTTGAGTATCCATGCCAGGAGTTTACCAACAAAAATATATTTAACACCTCACACCATCTTAATTTATTTGCTTGGTAGTTCAGTAGTTCCCTTGGAAAATTGCTTGTCTAATGTCCCCTTCTTGATTCTACTTATGAAGGAGAGAAAAATCTGACACGAACATCAGGTTCAATTCGTCAGCTCACACTAAGAGGACATGAGTTTTCCACCCGGGAGATGGTTTCTGCCACAGCTGCTCCATCTGTTCTCATTTCTCACCCTAAAACCAGCTGTGGAGCAACCGCCATACACTGCATCTCACTGGCACTGCCTTCCAGCCACTAAAAGATTTTGGGGACAGAAGCAGCTTCTGTTGGAAAGTCCTTGTGAAATCAGGGCTGGGAGCTGCTGCTCTGGAGTAAATCCCCTGATAGTGTCTTGATTTATGGCAAAAAAAATTGTCATCAGATTTTGCATTTATGAAAGAATTATGAAAGAATGGGTCTGACTCGTGGGTCATCTACCGCCGCCACCTGCGTCTCCTCGAACGCTTCCATCAGCGCTGCCTCCGCACTATCCTGAACATCCACTGGTCTGATTACGTGACCAATGTGTCTGTCCTTGAACAGGCAGCAGTCACCAGTGTTGAGGCCATGCTGCTGAGAACGCAGCTGTGCTGGGCAGGGCACGTCTCCAGGATGGAGGATCACCGCCTCCCTAAGATCGTGCTCTGTGGTGAACTTGCCACCGGCTGCCGCAAGAGAGGAGCCCCGAAGAGGAGATACAAGGACGCTCTGAAACAATACCTCAGCCTTGGCCATCTTGACTATCATCAATGGTCCACTCTGGCCTCCAGTCGGGAGGCGTGGAGACACACCATCCATAACGCTGCTGATTCCTTTGAGAATGCGTGCAGAATCAGTCTGGAGGAGAAAAGACAACGCAGAAAGAACCGTGCCTCACCAACACAGCCTATGGAGACTTTCTGCTGTGCCTTTTGCAACTGGACTTGCCCATCTCGCATTGGCCTCTTCAGCCATCAGCGCGCTTGCAGCAAGCGTGGGGAGAGCCCTGCCCAAATCTTCGTCCGCGAAGCCAAGCCGTGATTGATGATGATGAGTCTGCTGCCTGGGCTGAGTGATAAAGGGAGTCCCAAGGTGAGGGTTGCAGCTGGCAATAAGAACAAAAAAACCTCTTATCAAGAACCTAGGCCTCTTTTGGTTCAGCTTTTGAGATACAGATGGAGAAAAATGTTACCTTGAAGCACAATACTGAGGCACACAGTGAGGCAGAGCGACTCAGGCCCCCCCATCACTGCATATAGTGCTTTTTTTCTGCTGTGAAACACCCATGGGACACCTGATGGCTTCATCTACTCATCCCATTCACCAAAGAGCAAAGCCTTTTCGCTTGATATGTGAAGCAACTTGTTTAATAAAATAAACACAGCAAGAAACTCCTGTCCTCCTTATGCTGTACTTATGTGGGTAAAGAGTTGCTTTTGTAGTATTTAAATGAAAGAAAAATAGTCATGAGATCACAGAAGGCATCGATTGCTGAGGTGATTAAACAAACAATCAAATAAATGAATGTATAAGTAGGCAAATTAGATTATAAGAAAATGGAGACAGACAAAAGCAGAGAGGTGGCCTCAGGAGTCTGCTCAGGACACATTTTTGATTATTAAAGCAAGGCTTCCCCATAGATTTCTGGACCAAACCCCAAGTTTTCTGCTGGTGCTTGCTCAGTTTTGGATGGGTTTCTGTGCTGTGAGTGTCTGTCACAGGAAGGACTGAACACAGTGACCCAGGGTTCACACCCTCCTTTATCCTGTGGATCCTAAGCTTAAAGAACCCTTGGAGCTATCTCTACAAGGTTCATCTCCCCGGGCACCATGGAGCTTTACCCGCCAGCTCCCAGAGCCTCTGTGTCTCCTTTTGTACAGGATGAGCCCAAAACCAGAAGCCAAGCAATCGGATCACAGGGTGCCAAGGGCTTTAGAAACACAATATAGAGAGAGATATGTGTATCAATAAGAAGGCAAATAAGAAGATAAATTTGAGCAGGTAAATAATGACAGGGATACAGCTCCGCCTAAGTGCACAGATTGAGATGGATGGAGTTGTTTATCCCGTTAACTATTGCCTCCACAGCAATGGATATTCAGGTCTCTGAAAAGGCTCTTTTATTAAATATCATCTGGCCATATTTTCCATGTCATTTCCTGTATTTATCTGTCAACAACAGTGAAGGAGTAATTCATAAATACAGCTCAAGTTCTGCCTTCTCTTTCCATCAAGCATCCGCAGCAACAAGCCCCAGTGATTAACCAGCTCCACTACTGGCACTGTGTTGAAGTCAAGGTGCTACCAAAAGTCCTAGGAGAAACAGAAAAGCCTTCATCAGTATTAATTTGATTAGCCTTTGATTAGGTGGCTCTGGGCTGGTCAGAACAAAATCTTTCCCAATATTATGGGAGGTCACCTTGGTACAGTGTCAGTTAGAGAAATCACATAATTGCTTAATGGATTAAAATTCTCCAAAACTGTCAGAGTCTGGATATTGGCATCTGATTTGAAGATTATTTGTGGTTATAATTAGCTCTACATAACCCCATGGCTGGGTTTTATTTGACTTATTCCTCTGGAGAACTGTAAAAAAGCCTGATGAGGATTTCTGTCAGCCCACTTGGTTTCATGTTCAGAATACAGGTATTCCCTTTTTCACAGGATTTTTTTCCTTTACCTTTCCCATTCCAGACGAAAGCTGAAAGCCAGCACTTGGTGTCCCAGATGAATCTCCTTGAAACAACCCCACAAAACTTGCATTCTCAGCCCCCTGTATTCTCTAGCACCCAGCTCCTGGACCTGTGGTCTCTCCATTGACTGGTTCCATCAAATGCACATTCACACAGCAAAATTATCAGGAACAGAGTTTGAAAGACAATAGGGCAGATGACACTGCTCAGGTGGTGGGTTTTCCCAGGAGAAGTATCAAACCACCTCCAAGTAACCAGCCCTTTGCCTTCATCTCCTCTCTATTCTCCCATGCCTTCATTTCCCAATCCATCATGAGCCCTCTTTCTCTCTGCCCTTGTGCCCTCCCAGACAGACAACTCACTCTTAAGCATTTTTTGTTCTCCCTTTGACCCAGTTTTACTGTAGCCATGCTCAAATTTGTTATTTCTGATACCACCCACCCGCTATATAATCCCAGCCTTAATTAGCATTACTGATGAGGATACCCAGGCACTCTTGTGCGACCCCAAAGGTCCCCAGAATACCCCTCCAATTAATGCTGGCATTCGGTTGTCTTTCACTTTACTCCACCTGTGACACCTGGACACTCCTCCTGGTGCTCCCTGTAACTTTTATCAGCTTCTCTCTCTGTTTTATGTCACGCTTTCCAACTTCCTATGTCATGTCCAAACCTTTGCACAACCTCTCAGCTTAACCTCCAACTCCTCAGCCTAGAGCCCAGTCATCTGCTGACATGCCTTAACATCTGCCGTCCTTAAGGCTATATCCAACAGAGAAAGACAGTAATCTAAAAAAGGAAAAAGAAGAAAAAAGAAATAGGAAGAAATAAAGGCAAAAGTGAGGAAACCCTGGATAATAAAACTGTATGATCTCCTGCCAACGGGAAGAATAGGTTTTGTTTTACACAAGATTAGGTTCCGGGGATGTTTCCTTTCCCTGTACCACGCTCCGTGGGATGCAGAGCCTGTAGTCCTAGATCAGACACTGATTTCTAAGATGCAGAGACTTCAATGCCAGGAGGAGCACACTGACAACATAATCTAACCTCCCATATCGCACAGTACACAGCTCTTTACCGAGTTTCTCCGACAGGAAAGCACGTGGGTGTTTAGCTACAGCATTGCCTCACAGGAAGGCTGCACACTTTTAGAAAAGATATCAAGAAATGGAAATTTTATTACTTTCTGTAGTGGTTTAACCACTGGAACAAATCCTCCTCATTTTATAAAAAGAATTGTATCCCTCTGTAGAGCCTGCCTGACATGAAAATTGTTGTGGATTTTTCCACAGGTTTAAATATCCCTAGGAAGCCTTCTGCTTTCTGCCCAGCTGACTGTCTTTGCAATAAGAAAACTGCTATTTAAAGACCTCCACTTTAAGAGCAATACCTTGTGACTCTTCCATGCAGCTTCTCCATGATTTGCACATCCTTTACCTCCAGAACTGTTGTGGCATCCCACTGTCTTCAGTTTCATAGAATTCAGGTGAAGTCCTCTGTCTATCCCAGCTCAGCAAACTTTTTTTTTTT
>VWZG01000433.1:285400-299837 GCA_013396735.1 Grallaria varia | reverse complement strand
ATGGGGGGGATTGTTTTACTGGGGGGCCTAAAAAAAAAAAAAAAAAAAAAAAGAGGAATGGAAAGTCTGTAGAATTAATGTGTTCCCATTATTGCTTGGAGCCACAAAAGCAGCACCACCAAATTCACATTTCTCTGTGTTATGCTGTTTCACATACTCAGTTGCAACGTTTTTACCTAAATGCAGCAAGACATTCAAATTGCAACTATTTTTTCAGGGGATTTTTTTATAGTGAAATACAATTTTCTCTTGGATGTTGAATTAAAATTTGAAATCTACCTCTGCTTTTCTGTTATAAACCTTGCGAGCAAGGATCTTAATGCTGCCGTTTCTAAATTGGAAGGTAAACAGTAACAGATTTAAGAGGATGGATATATTTAAGAGTGAGGATGATCAGAGTGAATGGCATGTTTGCTTCTAACGATCAATCTGCTCTAGGATGAGAGCCTATTAGCTACATGAGCAAAGTATGTCTCTTCACTGTATGGCAGTGATGCAGCAGGGAGGTTCAAATCCTGATGAAGGTGCAAATCTGAGACCAGACATGCCTGAAAGCAATTGTTGCTGCCTGAAAAATGGCACATCAGTTGGGATGTTTCTTGAAAACAGTCTCACAAATTTCAAACAGTAAGGAAATTAGTTTTCTCTCTTGTGAAATGAATGACTTCCCGTGACTTCTCCCTTCTGGCTGAAATGTCAATCCAAGTCTCTGAGACAAGAGAAAACATACCCAGGGTTTATATAGATGGGGAGAAAAAAAAATTTTATACAAGATATCCTTGTATATTAAAAACCTAGAAGGAAAGATTTGCAATATCCTGTAGAGAATATCAGAATATAAGATCAGTGCGTGTAACCCAAGCAGCAAAGCCATGTGCAGTAGGCTGGCATAGTATCTTCTTGCAGATAATACTCCTTCTTACCCCAGGGCTAGAGTACAAATGCAAGGCACGCAGAGATGGAGGCTGTGCTTTTAAATGTTTGCCACTTTAAACCCTTAATTCGTGTTATGATTACTTCAAAGCCACCTCCCTCCCAAAAGAGAACATGGAACAATACAATGCACAGAGGGTTTGTTTATTCCCTTGTCTTTTAACCATGACGAGTTTTGATTCAGGTTTGGAATCAGTTTAAAAGAGGGACCAAATTCTGTCTGCTTTGGGCAGCCCCAGAGAGAACCTTGTGTTTCTATACGCCTGTATCTCTCTGGTCCAGAGAATGACCTGACCTCTCCAATTCAGCATGCTGATACCCACCTTCCTGGGGATTTATTTGCAACCACTGCAATATGGATGGATAAGAGAATGAGAATGAAAGAGGCTTTCTTCGTGAAGCTCTAATTTGGCCAGTCACTGTAACACATCAGGAGTTATTTTGTGCATAAATAAAGTGTAAAATGGGCTGTTACTGAGTGCGTAATCCCACTTTGGCCAGGAAAGGATCAGAGAGCTGCCAGGGCTTTGCTTTGCCCGTGTCCACTGTCCTTCCATAAGTACATTTCCCCATCACAGCGATGACCTGTTTCACCCACCACGTGGGCTGTAGACCCTCACTCTGTCCTCTGCCTGGCCAGTGCCCTCCTTTCATCCCACGTTCCCTTTCCTGCAGTCCGGGTCAGATGCATGTGAATGGTTTCAACACCTTAAAAAGACCAGTTTAGCAGCAAATTTCCTGAGTCTTGCTCCTTTCTTGGCACCCTGTGTGCTCCTGAGGCTCTCCAGCAGCTCTGAGAACAAAAAGCCAACGGCGACAGGGTTCAGCCTCCCAAAACTTGACCTTGAGACAGATCTTTTCGTCCCAGAGTAGAGAAATGAAAGGCTCAAACCTTGGTGAACAAAATGAAGCCTGGAGAGCTCTGCTGCTTTGGATGCCACCACTGCAGATGCTGTTGAGACAATATTTCACTCTGCTGGCTGTTGAAAGATTTTCTCAGGGCATCTCTCAGTCTTCAGGGAGCGACAGCTAAATAAAATCCTCAGGGCTTTTGTATCAAACAGGGAATGGTGCAATGGCCAGCTCTGAGCCCTGGAAGAAAAGGTTCTCATGGTCCTGAAAGCGTGTGAAGTTTTCACCAAAATTCACAAAAGAGGACTGAATCTGTCATCATTCACCCAAATGATAACAGAATCTATAAAAACTTCCTCCCAGCCCAACCCAAGCTGTTTACTGAAATATGATGTTTCCCAACCTCTCTCTGTAGACTCCATCTCAAGAATCTGAAGTTCCTCCTGTTCATTAGCCTGCAAATGGGCAAATGGCCCACTTGGTGAAACACTCCACAGATGTGGGGGAAATTTAGCCAACAGATTGTCATGGGAATGATTTCCCCTCATCAAGGAAACAAAGGCACAATTAAGGGATGGGAAACATCCGAATTATTTGCTGCTGATGAAAAGAAGAAAAACGGATTCGTGTTTTCCAACTTTGAATATGGGAAAATGATGTTGCCCTTCTTTCCCTGGGCCACCAATCTAGGCTGCTGTCATCAGTCTTTTCATTCCTTCCATTGTTCTCTCAAGAAGCTGCAAATTGTCTGTTTTCATCAGTTACTGCAACCGCAGCAGAGCTGCTGTACTTGTGATAACAAAGGACTGGAACTGGGCAAAGCCTTCAGCTTTCTTGGTGGTTTGCAGAACGGCACTGAAGTTTAGGGAAATAGCCTCTGGAGTCACAAACTGGGCACACAGGGCGGTGGGAGCCTTCTCCAGGGGAAAAAAGGCATAAAAAACAGGAGAACTCCTCTCAGGGATTTCCTCCTTTAGTATTCTTCAAACTGTGATTTGAAAAAAAAAAAAAAAGTAAATTGTCATTGGATGAAGTGATATGTCTGGGCCCAAATTTTGTGTATAATCCCTTAGGATCTGTTGAGGACAGGAGAATGCAAACCCACAAATAGCATTCCACCTGCTTTTCCCAGGTATATAATTTCAGCAGCTGCTTCTAGCTTTCCATGAAGACAGCACATTCAAAAATTACAGTTATCCAAAATACTGACCGGTGCTGAAATTAAAAAAAAAGGACTTTGTGGTTCAACCCTACCTGGAAACTGAACCTAGTCTCAAGTCTGGTAAAAAATGTGATGAAAATACAGCTGAGGTAAATAGGCTGGTTTAGCTCTGACTACTTCTATAGTCAGTGAAGAGAAACACTTTCTTACAAGGCCGGTTCCAAGTAGAAGGCAAGTCTCTGTGTTCTGTCTGCAGAAATATGTGTTTCCCCACAAATCATACAAAATTAAAATGTGCAGCCTAACACCTTGTTTGAAAGCATGAGCAGCAATGAGGTCAAATCCAGTTTCTCACAACTTTATCCAACCCAGTCTTGAAACCTTCTGATGTTATAATGACTGCAGAGCTTCTCTGCCCAACTAGTTCATGGCACATGGGTGCTAAACCACCTCCAAGCTGTGAAAAGTCCTGTCTGGTGGGAACTGCTTGTACATCACTTTACTTATTGGATTGGAAGCCTCGGGGATGTGAGAAAATCTGCCTCGGGGACGCATTCATCACCCATCTGGGGTCACTAAACCAGCTAGGAGCAAAGAACTCCTGCTGAGGTCAGAAAGGAGTATTGCAATGAAAAGTTACTCAGCTGCTTAGTACATGATGGGTAAAGCTCCGTCCCCCAAATGTCAAGGTCTTGACCAGCATTCCACATGGCAAATAGCAAGGGCCAAGGTGCTGCTGATTTTACACTTCCAGTCTAGTAAATCCTTCCCACTGTATGTGAGATTCATGGATATGACCTCATGCGTTCTGCATATCAGAGATTTTCCAGCAACTGGAAGAGATAAATCCCTGTCCTTAACCTCTGGTCGGTGCCAGCTCTCTACGTGGCTCCAACAAATCAGGGAGGGACCAACTCTTTTCTCACTGGGACACAGTGAGACCATGCTGGGAATCCTCTTAGCCTGTGTTCCCAGCTGCAGTTTTTATCACAACAGGGCAACTGGAACTCAGCACCCAAAAAATTAGAGGAAATATTTGACTTCAATGTTGTGCATCCCTCTCAAGTTAGCGTGATCCCAGAAATAGTAACATTTTGAAAATTAGCTCCTAAGGATTTGCAAAACCCTCAGAAGACACAGTACTGAACATGAGAGAAGAGCCCAAGAAGGTATTTTTAGTTTTGTCTTTAGAAAAGGGTTGAGTGAGGTATAAGGATAAACTGGGATAAACTTGCTGCAGTCGCTGAATAAGGAAACAGAAACAACATATTGGCTGTCTTGTTTTAAAATTATCACTGTGTTCTGTGCACAAAATAAAAGTATGAATCTGGGGGTGAATGTGATCACATAATTAAATTAGAATGCGATCCCAGTCATGAGTTTTTCTTTTCTTGGTGTATTGGAGATTTTTATTATTTATCCACACGGTAGTAAATACCTAAAGGCCAAAGTATGAAAATTAAAAGATCACAAAAGTAGCCTGGGAGATTTTTGACAGCATTGTAGCGAATATCTTATGCAAAATTATTGGAGAGAAAGAAAAATAGAAGGGGAAATACAGACAGATTTGGAGGGAAGACTATCTGGGGACATTTAGCATCTCCTGCCATACTGAGTTAATAAAACACTTAAGTTAAAAAAAGACCTGAGCTCTAATGTCCTTACAGATAATGAGGAAAACTGAAGAATCTTTGATGTGATGCAGAAGGAGCCATTGTAGGAGTCCTTCATAACCCCCATTAACAAGGTTAGAAAATCAGAGCAATGAGCCATAAAGGTATTGTAGGGGCTAAAAAATGCTGAGAGGACACAGTAATTTAACGTGGTCACATAACTGAATCTTCATATCATGAGGAACTCCAAGACCTTGCCATCTATCCTGGCTGGAGATCAGAATGTGCAGGCAAAGGCCTGACAATGTGGTCAAAATCACGAAGGAGGGAGGAGTGTGACTTGGAAATACGGAAACACGTCTGGAGACAAAAGCAGATCTATTTTGCTTTCTTTTGGTCAAGAAAGAAGGGAACCTTTTTGGTAATGCACTAATGAACATTGGTCTCATTACAGCATATAAATATAACATTGCAATTATAATAAAAAATACAGAAATCAAAAGTAAATGATAATAGAATCAGATTAATTCCTTCATCTTAGCAAAATTAAAAGAAACAGTGAAATGATCCACTCGATTACTTTTAGACTGAAAACTGAATTTCCCAAAAAAATAAAGTTCAGGAAAATGTGCATTTTCTAAATAACAGAATTTTTTTTTTCAACTGAGATGTGTTCATAGTGGACAAGTTGTTGCTAGGTGAAAAAAAAGAAAAAAAACAAAACATATAGACATGTGAGAAAGGCTGTTCATAAAGGTACAACAAAGGAATTTTCCTGTTTCTTTTCCTAGAAAATCAGAACACAAATAATGGATTTGTTGGCTTGGATAATTATAATATTGTTTTTATCCATAGTAGAAGGGGTTTTCAACACCTCAGTGGAAAAAAGAATAAATCAAGAACTGAGTTTGGTGATTTTAATGTGTTTGTTGGAAATTGAAAGGGAAATGTCAAGGATGGGCTGGGCTAAGGATGAGCTAAGCTGTGTGACAGTGTGGGGATGTTTTTTTAGAGTAATCAGTGTTAAAAAATGAAAAAAAAAAAAAAGAAGGGGATCCTGTGGCAAAGGTGTGGGGATGTCCAGGGAAAGAGGAGCAGGATGAATCCTGTGAATGACTGGGACACTTGGGAGAACCCTTGAAGACTAGATGACAAGCCCATCAAAGGCAAACCAGAAAATTATGAAGAGAGTTGTGATATGAAATTACAAACCCTGAAAGGTGTCAGGATTTCAGGGAAGAGAGAATACAACCTGTGCAGCAAATGAATCAAACAGTCTTTGTGCAAAATTTACCCTTCATTCTTTGTACATTCTTCTTTTTGGTTGCTGTTGTTGTAAAGAAAATGGTCTTCCAGGAAGTCATTACATTGATTCCCTGTCACATTAGCCCATGCTGAAAACGAAGGTCCTGCCAAGTGAAACAATAGAGATGAAAGATTTGATTTCCCTCCCTCTCAGGTTTTGATGTGGGCTATTCCAGCTCAGGGGTCTCTGCTAACAAATGTCACTCTTGGTCTTTGCATTATTAATTCTTCCTCATTTATCTGCTTCAGTGTTCTCCACCAAGCTTGTTCACACAGATCACAGAATCCTATAATCACTTAGGCTGGAAAAGACCTCTAAGGTCGTCAAGTCTAATCATTAACCCAGCACTGCCAGGTCCACCACTAAACCCTGCCCCTAAGCACCACATCTACACATACTTTGAACCCTTCCAAGGATGGTGACTCCACTACTCCCTCCGGGCAGCCTGTTCCAATTCTTGATCACCCTTTCAGTAAAGCAGTTCTTTCCTAAGATCCAATCTGAACCTTCCCTGGTGAAACTTGAGGCCATTTCCTCTTGCCCTGTTTCTTGGTACCTGGGCAAAGGGACCAACCCTCACCTGGCTATAAACTCCTGTCAGGGAGTTGTAGAGAGTGAGAAGGTCATCTCTCAGCCTCCTTTCTCAGACTGAGCCCCCCCAGCTCCCTCAGCTGCTCCTCATCACACTTGTGCTCCAGCTGATGTTGGTATGTTCTGGATCGTGGGCAGATGAACAAATCACTATGACACAAGCAAAGGTGAGGTGCCTAAGCAAGGTCCTTTGGGTACTCCAAAAGGAGGGAAGATGCTCAGACTTGCCCTACAATAAGTGGGGTCATTGCAACAGGGAATCCAACATGGCACTTATCCAAACATACAGTGGTGCACACCTACCTGTGACATCTGAAGATCAAATCCTTCCGGCAGAGAAGCAATCACCATTAATACAGACCTATGAAAGCTTTGTTTCCTGGATTAAGACAATAATATCAATTACTCTTTTTCCCTTGTGAGGCATATTAGTAATGTCCTCTCCAAAAGGGTTTCCTTCATGGATCGGTTTGTTATGCTGGATGTCACTTCTCAAGTAAACCCCACGCACCTGAACCCTGTAATGGGTTGACCCTGGCCAGATTCCATGAACTCATTAAATCCCTTTCTGCAACTAGGCAGAAGGGAGAGGGGTCATCCACCCACCACCCTCATGGGCAAAAAACAGACTCAAAGTGAGATAATACCTAAATTTATTACTAACAGGATAAATGCTAAACTAAATAGTGAGGAAAAAAAAACCAGTCTTAAAACAAACACCACACACACACACTTTCCCCCCACCCCTCCTTCTGTCCATGGGGGGTTGCAGGCAGTTGCAGTTGCTGTCAGTTGTCATGTGAGTTCCCCCACCCCTCGGGGTCACTCTTCCATGGGGTGCAGTAAAGGTTGAGTCCCTGCACCCCAATGGGCCTCCATGGGTTGCAGGGGGACATCCTGCTTCACCACGGTTTACAGGGGACCACAACTGAGTCCATCCCCTGTTCCGTGGGGTCCCTCCCACGGGANCCTTTCCACGGGTCCACAGGTCTCCTTTCAAGCATCCACAGCTCCAGCACGGGCTCCTCCATGGGCTGCAGGGGGGTCTCTACACCACAATGGTCCTCCATGGGCTGCAGGGGGGTCTCTACACCACAATGGTCCTCCATGGGCTGCAGGGGTTTTAGCTCTGAGTCCTGCCCCTGCTCCATGAGGTGCCTCCTCCCCCTGCTCTGCAGCGACCTTGATGTCTGCCTTGTTATCCCATGTTCTTGCTCCCTGGAATTTCTTCTGCGCAACAACCTCCAATTCTTCAATATGTTATCACAGAGGCGTTACTGTGATCTCTAATTGGTTCGGCCCTGGCCAGGAGCCGGATGTCCCACCTGGGGCCAAGTGTCATTGGCTCCTATGGGACAGGGGAAGCTTTGAGCAGCTTCTAGCAGAAACCACCTTTGCAGCCCCCCCCACTACCAAAAAAAATTCAGCTACAGGAACCCAGGACAAACCTAAATCCATGTCTTTGAACAGCCTGTCTTGTTTTCTGTAGCCATGTCTCTCCCACTTTCTCTCTGGTGGTTGCACATTACCTGAGGCTGTACGGGTTGAACTCTCTAGCAGGAGTTTTTCTGTCTGTTCTTTGCTATCAAGGGAACAGGCAATTTAGCAGTACAGCTGTTTGAAAACGCTGTGCTGGGAAATTTTCAGCTTTAACAGCTCATTGCAGGGCTTGTTTGTTTTTGTTTTGTAATTACTTCTCATTTTGAAATGTGTGCTGCTCGTTATAATCCATCACATGTGAGGATATAATTTATCATGTTGCAAAGTTGAAATTGAAAAAACAAAAAAGCCATGCAGTTTCAAAACTTTCTTTTTCCCTTTTGGATTTTTATCCTTTCATTGTAAACATTCATTCCTGTCTGGAATTATGTTTTGCTTCAAAATAAATCAGCATTTGTCATACAAAGGATATTCTGAATTTTTCGCAGCTCTAATAAGTAGATTGAGATGTTGGTGATGACTCTGTGGTTTAAGGGGAAGCAGGATGTTTTAATCAAGGGATGGTATTTCATTCTCAGACATCATCCTGAGCTGAATTTAGGTGCTGCTGTAAGAGAAAGAATGTTTTCTGAATTACATTCCCATTCTGTTGCCACTGAGCACCCTGTAATGGAGTGGATACCACTGACTTTTTGTAACATGAGAATTAGTGCATTCACCGTGTGCTTCTTCACCCTTGAAAGAGTGGAAACCAATCTTGACTGGGTTTCCTACTTGGCCCTCTTCTCCTTCCAGGTCAATGTCCTCTGCCTATCCTACTGTAGTGTCTACTCATTTATTCTTCATTACAAAGCTGCTGAAGAGTCTAGAGGGTAAGTCCTATGAGGAGCAGCTGAGGGAGCTGGGGGTGTTTAACCTGGAGAAATGGAGGATCCAGGGAGTTCTCATCACTCCCTTAAACTCCCTGAAAGGAGGGCGTAGCCAGGTGGGGGTCGGTCTCTTCTCCCAGGAGACCAGTGACCCAATGTGAGGACCTGGCCTCAAGCTGTGCCAGGAAGGGTTTCAGCTTTGACATCAGGAAGAATTTCTTCACTGAAAAGGTGGTCAGGCATTAGAAGGGGCTGCCCAGGGAAATAGTGGACTCACCACCCCTGGAAATGTTCAAGAAACAACTGGATGTTGCACTCTGGTCTAACTGACATGATGGTGATTTGTCAAAGGCTGGACTCGATGATCTTGGAGATCTCTTCCAACCTTAATGACTCTGTGGTTCTGTGATTGCCACCCACTCCTCCCTTGGCTTATCAGTGGTTTTCCCTGAATGTAAGCACAGCAAATGAGCAGAGTCCTCTCCCGGGGGGGACCACAGGCATTGACAAACAATCTGTCAGCTCCTTCTGCAACAGCTTTGCTCTGCCATTCCACACCCATAGGAGAGCTTACAACAGGGAGCAAGGATCTGCAGTACAACCCTCTGTCCAAAGCCTGTCCCCCAGGGAGCAAAGCAAAATTGCCAGATTTCATGCTGGCACAGGAATCCATCTATTCCACTGGCTGCCATCGAGGTGATGGATCTGATCACAGGCTGGTGATTGACAGAGGTGACTTCTTAAACCCCTGCAAGATTAGCCAGGGCTCCTTTCTCACTTCTCTCCAGCTGCAAGCAGGGAACATTTTGACAGGGGGCTGCCCTGACTGCTCACTCTCTGTCTCTCACACACACAAACGCACATGTATGTGCACAGCTGAAGGGATCACTAAGCAGATGTACATGCAGCAGCTCCTAAACTGTTCTTTATTTTTCAGTCACAACAGTCAGCACCAAGGAAATCAAACATTGATCAAAATTATTGCACAATTACGGCATGATAATGAGCCTCCAATACTGTTGTTAATGTAATTACGATGTCACATCACTGGAAGAAATGCTGCTGCGTGGTTGGGCAGGATGCTGGGACATGAGGGCATCTCTCACTCCTGTGCTCGTTCAACATTTTCCAAAAATGCAGCAAAGTGAACCTGGGGAGGAGCAAAAGAGAAAATTGGAGATAAAAATGTAACCAGCAGTGCCATCAATTGTCCTTAAAAGTGGCTTCCCAAGGGATAGGTACCAAGACCCAGCCACATCATCATAGAATCATAGAATTTTTACGTCTGGAAGAGGCTGAGTTCAACCATCAACCCAGCACTACCACGTTCACCACTAAGCCATGGCCCCAAGTGCCGCATCTCCACCTTCTTTGAACATTTCCAGGGATGATGACTCCCCCACTTCCCTGATCAGCCTGTTCCAATGCTTGACCACATTTACTGCCAAGAAATTTTTCCTAATATCCAATCATTTCCTCTCATCCCGTTGCTTGTTGTCTGGGAGAAGAGATTGATCCCCACCTGTCTACACCCTCCTGTCATGCAGTTGCAGAGAGCCATAAGGTCCCCCCGAGCCTCCTTTTCTCCAGGCTGAGCCCCCCCAGCTCCTGATGCCGTAAGACTTCCTGTGTTTGTATATATTTGTATATATGTATATATTTCTGTATATTTGTAAATTTTATGTAGCTGTATAGCTTCTCATAGTTGAAGTAGCAACTAGCAGTTTCTACCCCTGTACTGCATTTCTGAAGGTCTGAGCTAAGGATAAGAGAGTGACTAGAACACTTTATTTAGGACTCATGGACCAGGACTAGAATAATAATACATATTGTAGTCAAAACAAGATAGAAGACCCATGAAGTCTGGAAAACCTCCAGCCAGGGTAATGTGACATGAAGAAGACAATGGTGAAGAAGTAAGGAGTCCTGAGACCCCCGACTCAATTCTAGGAAGGCATGCCAGGGGGCAGACCCGAGGGAGGTTCTTAGGGTGGCACCAAGGTGGTATGAGGGTGGATGGTCTCTAATTTGGATGTAATCTTTAGTTATGATAATTAAGTAGTTATAAAAATAGGAATCACCTCTATGCTGGGCGCCCGTCATTATACTTTTCAGTAAAGAACTCCTCTCTGCTTTACCTCAATTAAATTGCCTCGAAAGTTTTTGTCCACATTTTAGGCAACACTCCCTCAGCTGCTCCTCATCCCACCTGTGCTCCAGACCCTTCCCCAGCTCTGTTGCCCTTCCCTGGACAAGCTCCAGCCCCTCAATGTCTTTCTGGACATGAGGGACTCAAAACTGCCCCCAGGATTTGAGGTGTGGCCTCACCAGTGCCCAGCACAGGGGGACAGTCACTGCCCTGGTCCTGCTGGCCACCCTATCACTGATACAGCCCAGGTGCCATTTGCCTTTTTCCCCACCTGGTCACACACTGGATCATGTTCAACCCTGGGTGTGAAGAAGTTGACAGGCACTGTCTGGTGACATGTGGGTGATGGCTGTATGTTGTTGATCAGGGTAGTTCCTCATACAGCCAAGACCGCACGTTGTGTGACACCAAATAACTCATTGTGACAATAACCTCAGCCAGAACATTAAGACTAATTACCTCAAATATATGTGGGCCTCAGTCCAAGTGCAGTTAGAAAGAGTTTCATGACACTCAAAGTGAGAGAGAATCAGGTGTTGGCAAGTTCCAGCCTGGCCTTAAGGGCAACTTTGGTTTGTGTGTGAACACTCAACCAGTTCAAGGCAGATGCTCTGAGTTGTAATTTGGGTCAAGCATGTAGTTCTCAGAGGGGACAAGGATGGTGACAAGAGAGCTAAAACATATTCCTTATGACAAAACAGTGCATGAACTTCAGTTATTTATTATCACCCATCCAAGTCAATCAAAATTTTGTTATTTCAAAATGTAATAGACTAAAATGGCAAGAGCAATGCTGTATATGGGAATATATGCACTGGGAGTTCTAAGTGGCCCACTGACACTTGGGGCCCTGGGTGGTTTTGAAGAGTTATATTTGATGAACGGATGGAGGAAAGGGGTGGAGTTTGGCCCAAATTAAATCAATTGAAAGGTGCTGGAACAAAAGAAGAGGAAACAAAATTCCAATCAGAATTCATCCTGCTGGTGGAGTATAGGAAATAATTGTTTTCAACAACCATGATTCCTCGGCTGTGGATAAGGCTTGTAAGATAGGGACAATCTGCTTGTCTTCCAAGTGTAAATACTGCTCAGGGAATATTTACAGTTCAAGGGGCACTCTCAGGTTTGTGTGCAGAGCATAAGGAATGTGGATTGGTTCTGCTAATCATGCTTGTGCAAAAGTTAGGCACATATGTAGGAAAACGTGCGTGTTCAAAGGTGTCTGCGCTTCATTTGTAAATGAGAAGTGTATCTTCATTCCATATGTATCATGCCAAATTGAGACGATCCAAAAAACCCCAAAACTCTGCCTGTCTTGCACTTCTAGTCTTGTAAATGCTAAAAAAAAAAAAAAAGTTGAACCTTCTTTAAAAATGCAAATCTAACTGCCTGCAGCAACATCATTTCATGGAGAAATAATGATCCAAAGGAGGGTGACTCAACATCCAAGCGCTATTTAAGAAGTCAACTTATTTCTTTAAAATTAGGTTTCCATCTTCTTAAGGGGGAATCTCAGACTTAAGACATGTAAATAACCCAATTTATAAAGAGACTGTTTTACTAACTTGAATGTGTCTAAAAAACTAGTCCTGAAACAATGAAGTGTTCCTTTATTCTTTAGGTGTATAAAGTGTAGGTAACTGTGTTGGTCTGGTTATCTCTGTTGTGGTTCATCTCAACTAATTTTCAGGGGCTAAATCCAGCCCTGTAACACCTGTAAATTCAGGTGTATACATGGAGATGTGCATACATGCATCAGTGCATAAACGTGTGTTGTAGTCAGTGGAGAACTAATTAGTGGGTTCAGTCCACTGCGTCCAGACAACTAAAAATCTGAAAAATCACTAGAAACATAATTGATGTGTCTAAATATATGTTTTTAGTGTAACTTGAGATGTCCCAGGTTATGTTTTCCAACTTCCAGCTGAGGTTCCAGAATGGCATGGACTTCCAAAAGGTTGTTGGTGATATTTGTCAAGTGAAGAGCTACCTAAAGTCTCTGAATTGGCTCTAGAACACAATTTTTTGCCACCAAACCCCACCCTTGCTGTCCACCACAGGTAATATGAAAAGTTCTGAAATTCCCAGAGAAGCTGTGGCTGCCCCATCCCTGGGAGTGTCCAAGGCAAGGCTGGATGGGGCTCTGAGCAACCTGGTGTAGTGGAAGGTGCCCCTGCCCATGGCAGGGAGGTTGGAATTAGATGATCTTTAAGGTCCCTCACAACCCAAAGCATTGTGTGATTCTATGATTCTCCAAACCCCACCACTGTATTGGCCAAGGGAGAATCAGCTGCCTCGGCAGAGGAGGTCTAGTGCTATGTCAGATGCCCTGAGGTTTCTCCTGTGGATGTCTGGGGTAGAAAAAACATCCACATGGAGTATCCCAAGTTCTGAAGCGTCTGTCCTTGTAATGCCAGGCTGCATAGATAAAGAAACGTTTATATTCCAGGCAGTTTCCCAGGTTTCTTTAGTGGTCAATGGTGATCTTGTGCATGTTTCAGTTGCATTAACATAAGCTTTTAGTGCCATTTTTGATGCATTCGGGTATCCCTCCTGGATCCAGTGATTCGTGCAGAGAAGATCCTGTGACACATCTGCCAGTTTCCCACAGAAGGTCTTAAGGTATCCCGGATGTCACAATACACCTATGCTGAATAATATGCTCAATGTATTTAGAGGGAAATTCCCCTGGCCAGATAGAGGAGTTTGTTTTGGAATTAGGTGAATTCACCTTAAAATGCACTAACACTATTAATTCTTTCCCCTTTAACTATAAAGGCAACCCATGATGATGAGTTTACCTATAGCCACCAAGCCTAAATGCTGTTAGCACCCACAGTTAATTAAATTAATCATAACATAAGCAATAAGGCCCCCCCTTTTTTTTTTTTTTGGTAGGCAAATTACCCTTTTTTCTGTTTTATTTTGTTAATTGCCTTGGTTTAGGAAATACAGAACTTCTCCTGTAACTGGTGTCCTTACATCCTCCTGTCTTTAGGAACCACAGAGCACACAAAAAGTAAATTACTTCCCTGGCAGAAGAGCACAGATCTTTTTTTGACAACTCTTTTCTCACCTCATTATTTCTCCATCACAATAGCTAAAACTGTCAGATTCCTGATGGAAAGCTGCAAGGGAAGCATGTTGTGAGCAGCTGGTCTTCACAGGGCTGTTGTAACCCTCTCTCCCCACCCCATTTCCAAATGTAGAATCCACAAACAAAGGAAAACAAAGCAGAAGTGACACTTTCTTCCACCTGTGCAGGTTTGCCAAAGAAACAGGAAATTTCACCGAGGTGTTCACAAAGGTGAGACTACCTAATGGAAAAATAAATAAGGGGGTGATGAAATGTGTGAATGGGCTTGTTGAGATGGGATCTAAGGATTCATGTCATGGATGGGTCACCCTCCTTCCCACCTTTGCCTTCCAGACACAGGCATCTGCTGAATGTGCTTTGACATCCACAGGTGGAAAGCAGTGCACAGGACCTTGGAATTAGGAATGATACTGGATCGAGAAAAA
>VWZG01000433.1:275298-285365 GCA_013396735.1 Grallaria varia | reverse complement strand
GTAGTTTATGTGATAAAAAAATCATCTTTTCTCACACAAAGCAGACCAGAGGAATAATTGCACATAGGGAAACTCAGACAGTGCCCTGATCCAGTTACTCCCAGGGCCATGCCAGGATCCACCAGCCCATTTAAAGTCCCATCTCTGCCTCCCAACCGAGGAACAAATTAGGGGGCAGCCCCAAGCCCCCAATCAGGGACACGGGTTCCTGCCCTGCTCCCCCTGAGATGAGTCCCATGGAGTCTGGGAAAACCCACCTGATGGATCAATGGGAGACACTCTCTGGGACACCTTACAGACCCAAATGAGTCTCTACTTAGGGATATGGGACACACAAAGAGATGCAAAGAGAGAGCATTTTTGGGTTGCACAAGCCTGGCTGTGATAGAATCATAGAATGGTCTGGGTTCCAAGGGGACCTCAAAGATGATCTAGTTCCAGCCCCCCTGTCATGGGCATAAACACCTTTCACTGCTGTGTTGTAGTGTGTTACAGGTGAAGAATTCCCCAAGGCGGGGAAAGGTGGTTTGTAGAGGAACAACTGTAGGAAAACAGAGATCTCAGTGGTTAGAAAGGGCAGGTCACGTGCAAACAGTTTGCCTGTCAGGACTTCTTCTGAGCAGATCAGCACACTCTGGTCTGTCCTCTCATTCTTCTCCTTTTCTTTTCCTGGTTCCTATGACACGTCTGTGCGTGTGTGTACAGGGCTTTCAGTCCAGACACTGGAGTGTCTGTGTGTCCACCGTGCTGGGATAAGCATGAGGGTTCAAGGGGGAGTGTGAGCACCAGAAAGACATCGGCCGTGGTGGACTGTGATTTCCTGGGAGGTCCATTTGTGTGTGCCTGTGAAGGACACAGCTGGAGAAACCAACACCCATGGGAAGAATTTGGTTAGAGTGTCTAAGCCCACCTTTAGGAGGGACACATATATCCGCTAGTATATAAATATATGTGTGTGTGTGTGTGTGTGTGTATACATTTCCCACTAACACTCCTTCATCCCCATCAGCCAGAGGGAAACAGGACAAGAGGTTTTCCTTTTTCTACTCACATTTTCCCAGCACAATACACCAGAGGATTAACCTTTACATGAGGCATGTCGCCCTCACCTCGCACTGATCGTGAAGGCAGGTTAAGCAGGAAAGGGGACACCTGGTCTCACTATCACAAACCCTCAACCAAAATCTCACACAGAACCCACCCAAAGTCCAAAATGTTCCCAAGCAGCACTGGCTTTCACCTGATTCCTACAAAAGCTCCTTTTGCCTCCTTCCCTATGAATCTTGTTGCTTCCCTCTGAAAGATTTAGAGCTGGATCCATTGCATTAACTGTTTGGTGTTTATATCAAAGAGCAGTAAACCAACAGCTTTTTTCCTTTGAACAGGAAAAAACTCAGGATTTGGTGTTGCTTTAGGAAAACCATGTAGCTATACAGCTGCTCCTGACACATAAAATTGCATCACTTTTCACATCACTCACTCTTAAGATAAATGATAATTACTTGTTCTGCCCTTTAGTCCCTCCCCTTTCTCCTCAACCAGGTAATTAATAATCTCATTCCTAAAATATCCCCATAGGAATTGCAGCTTTTACAAAAATAATCACAGAGGTTTTTGACAGTAATTTATATATGTTTAGGCTACTAATAAATCTTGGAGTTAAAGGAAGTTTGCAGCAAGGAGAAGCCCCGTGCCCTGGCAAGCAAATAATTTAGGGAAACCATTTGCATAACCAATATATTAAGCTATCAAGACATCTCTCCTTGTTGGTCTTGGTATTATTCTGATGTCATTATCAAGGTAGACATGACAAATAATATTTTATGTCTATGAATGATATTCAGCACACTGCAGAGTGTGTATTCTTATTGATTTGATTAAGGGCTTTGATCTGGGAAATTACCAATTAATGCTGTCTAAATTAGTCTCTGTGGGTTTGGACAGAGCAGCAGGAAAATAACTCTCTCATAAAGCTGGTGATTGGACACAAAACCAATTTGTTTAATCGTGCTAAATCTGAAAAGAAAATATTCAATTTGGAGGTCTCCTGCAGGCCAGTCCTCAGCTCCTCATTAGTTATTAATGACTGCACTCCAGCCCCACTGTCTGAAATCATATCTGCCTTTTATAGCAGTTTAATTTAAAAAAAAAAAAAGACAGGGGAAAAAAAAGTCTTCCTTAAACAACTGACAATCTGTGACAACTGGATCTGCTTCAAAGAGCAAGGACAGACAAGGGCACTTTTGGTAAGAGACTTGCCAACCTGGCAAGGAGGGCTTTGAACTCAGTTTGCTGGGTATGGACAGCAACACCCTGGGCTAACCAGAAAAACATGGATGAAAGGAAGGAATCAGAGCACGGGGCAGCAGAGGATGATCTCTGACTCACCCTGGATGAGGTGCATCTCGAGTACCTCTGCCCGAACACACCCAGCATGGCAAACAAACGGGAGGAATGAGAAGCCCGTGTGCAGGTGCAGAGCGATGACATTGGAATTAACAGGGACCAGGAGGAAACTCGCAGTGCTGTAGCACTGTGACGGTCAGAGCAGTTTGTAAGGAGAGGCAGGGATGGTGGCAGCAGGATTGTCTTCTCCTCTGCGAGGTTCTGGTGGAGAACACATTGCAGATGGGTCAGCAGTGCACCCCTGTGTGGAGAAGCCAAAAGACAGGGACTTAGAGAACCGTAGAATAATAGCGTTGGAAGGGACCCACCAGGATAATCAAGCCCTACTCCTGGTCCTGCACAGGACAGCCCTAAGAATCCCTCCATGTGCCTGAGAGTGCTCTCCAAACGCTCCTGGAGCTCTGGCAGCCTTGGTGCTGTGCCCACTGCCCTGGGCAGCCTGTTCAGTGTCTGACCACCCTCTGGGGGAAGAACTTTTTCCTGAGATCCAACACAACTTCAGGTCATTCTCTTGGGTCCTGTCACTGGTCACCAGAGACAAGAGATCTATTCCCGCCTCTCTACTTACCTTTATGAGGAAGCTGCAGACCACCCTGAGGTCTCCCTGCATTGTCCTCTTCTCCTGGCTGAAAAAGCCAAGTGCCCTCAGCTGCTCCTCACACTCAAGGTTCTTTACCATTTTCGTAGCCCTCCCTTGGACATGCTCTGATAGCTTTATCTCTTTCTTTTACTGTGCTGTACTTTTATTTTGACTTGTTTAGCCAGAAGAGACACCTAAGGGGTAATTAATTGCAATCTCCCAAAACATATGGAGGGGTTTGAGCGAAGACAGATACAGGCTCCTGTCAGAGGTGTCCCACTAAAGGACAAGAGGCAGCAGTCACAAATTTTCAGCACTCTTTGGAAACCTGAAAAAAAAAATTCTCCATCACAACAATGGTTGAGTGCACTTGTAGGGGCTGGAGAGACTGTGACATCTCAAACGTTTTCAAATTTTGCTGCACCAGCCACGAGGAAGGAGGTTCACCTTGGAAAGCAGCTCTGTTTTCAGCAGGAGGTTCAGCTAGGGAACTCCAGATATCCTTTCCAACCTAAGTGATTCTCTGATCCCCCACTGGCCTGCAGAGTACCTCAGCAAAGAAGCATTGCTAAGAATTTGGCTCTTCATTCAATAACGGTGCCACCACTCATCTGAAAGCTCCCACAAGTTATTTTGCTGCTTGGAATCCTGTGACTTGTGAGTAAAACACAGGCAGCCCAGGAGGTGCAGAAAAAAATGTCTGTGTATAAAGTTTTACCACGGCTCACCTCTACAAGCCACCTGAAGTTACCCTCAGGACACATGTTAGTTTGTACCATTGGAGTCTCCTCATTTCCCACGATCATGGTGAAGATATTGAAAACAAGACCGAAACAAGACAAGTTTTCACTGGAAGGAATCAAAATATTCCTCGTCCATGGCAGGGTGGTTGGAACTGTATGATCTTTAAAGTGCCTTCCAAACCCAAACCATTCTGTGTTACTCTGGCTCTATGAAAATACTCATAAATTTCAGTGTTGCCTGTTCTAAACAGAATTCCATGCCTTCAAGGGCTTATCATCTAATAGAAGTACAGTGCTGCATGGTAAGGTGAATTATTAGCCAGCTGTTCCCCCTAAGCATGAAAAGAGTTGCTTGATGCTTTTCTCTTTTCAGCTACATCCTGGAAGTCACCCTGAAAATTATAACTCACTTCAGAACTTCAGCCAGTAAGGGCTCCCCATGAGCCCAGTATCACAAAGGATTTTCTCTGCTGCATCATTTAACCAGTGAACTCACACCATGGCCATGACTCAGCTCCCTGCACGAGCTCTTCCCTCAGCCTCAGTGAGAGACCAGCGAGGATCTGAAGGTCTGACCTGTTTATTCTCTTGTTTACTGCTACTGTCATCAGCTTGGAAGACAGAAAATCAAATCCAAGGCTTTTATTGCCTGGCTTTAATTCTTATAAAATTCAGTTCATCCCCCTTGGCTGAGAATTTGCTGAATTGGATGGGGGAGGAGGGGGGGGCATTTTTTTGGAGGAACTTGAAAGTGAGCCCAATAGGACCACGTTCTTAGGATACAGCTTTTCGTTAGCACAAATTAGCTCTTGTTCTGACCACCTCCTCTCTTCAAAGCACCTACAGAGACAGGGAAGCGAAGATACGAGCTTTGCCATGGCAACCTAACACTTCCTAGTGAAATTAAAACCCAGATGGAAAAGGATAGCAGGCTCACTTGCAAACAAAAACCTCCCTTTTCCTTTCAAATGAAGCTGATGGAAGTTTTAGCTGCGTCGTGAGATATTAATAAGCAGTCAGAATTTTTCTAGAGACAGCAAGATGGACAAAATAATTGCAACACCAGCAGTAACAGAGGTAATAAAAAAAGCAGCTCTCCTTGAAACAGCAGCTATCATGGACTAAGGAGATCAGCATCTGGGCTTCACAGGCACTTAGTCAGTCCCTAAAACAGTGTCTCTGGCTTATAGAAAGGTTTGAGGAAAATACTGGTTCGGTATTTAAATGTTTTAAATAACAAAAGAGTTTCCCACTGGGGCACAGTTTGTAGAGGAAGGAAGTGTGCCATTCCAGAGCCAGAGCCAGGGAGGATTACACTTTTGCAGAGAAAAAAGGGTTAAAAAATAGTTGTTGCTGCGTCAAAGAAAGTAAAAATTAGACTGGAAAACAAGATGAGCTTTGGTGTGGCTTCCTTTACTCCATATCTGTCAATCTGCTGTTTGGAATATGGGATTTGAGAATGCAACTTGCTCCAGAGAATTTGTGGTGAAATAATCTAGATTGTGGGAAAGTGTGGTTTCAAATCCTCCAATTTAGACAGCCCTTGAGCTGGGTTTGAGAGGAAAAGCAGCATAACTTCCATGCTATAGAGTTTTTTCAGATTGTTCCCTGTCTCACACTTCTTATTTTATGCAAATACAGGGAATGTGCATTGGACCCAGAGCCAAATACACCACACCATACCACTTTTTCCTGCAGTGCTTTTCTCTCCCTGTCATATCATAGATTTATTCTCTCCTAGACTACAGATTTATTTTTTTTCTGAGAATTTTTATGTGTCTCCATTCTGACGATTTGCTACTTTCAAAAAAATTTTGCTTCTGATTTGAAAAACCCCTTGGTAGCTCCGCTTTGAAGTTCCTGTTTTGAAGGCTGCTGTGATCTCTACATGTTTCATCATTGGAAGCAACAGAAATTTAGAACACAGTTTATATTTGGGCTTTGTCTTCATTGACCGTCCAGGAGCTGAATTTCCATGTCATGCTTCCTCCACTTAATGGAGGGTCAGCAAATCCAAGACATTAGAGGAAGATCTTACTGCAGGCCAGCAGGTGAATGATTCCAGATGCAGAGCAGCATCCTGAAGTAAATGCTGAACGAAGATTTTGCTTAATGTGAGACTTTCTCTAGAGCATGAAGGCAGCTTTATATCAAATCACTCCTCATTGCACTCCCCATCTTGTGTCAATGATGCTTGAGCATCCCATTGCTCACGCAGGTTTCCAGACATTCAAGGATTCACGAACTTCATTCCGCCCTTACCAGCAGGAAGGAGCAGATTGTGGCAGAGAAAACGTGGGATGAACTTACTGTAACCCCCACTCCCTGTCCTCACGAGCCACTGGGGAGGAGAAGGAGAAAACTGAGGGTGAAGCTGAGGCCAGGAAGAAGGAAGGGATGGGGGTTTAGTTCTCATTATCCCACTCTGATCTGACTTATAATAAATAAAGTTCCACAAGTTGCCTCTATTTTGCCCATGATAGTAATTGGTGAGTGATCTCTCCCTGCCCTTATCTCATCCCACAAGCATTTCCTTGTATTTTCTCTCCCCTGTCCAGCTGAGGAGGGGGTTGATAGAGCAGCTTTGGTGGGCACTTGGTGTCCAGCCAGGGTCAACCCACCACAAGGTCCAATAAAAAGTATCACTTTCGTGCCAAGGACACTCTCATCTCACTTGGCCAACTACTCCTCTCCTTTTTACAGGTTGAAGTGATGATGCTGCTGCATCTGAATTTTTGCCCAGTTTGACTGGGAAGGGTCTTCTTATAGTCACCACCATATATCTGTGTATTCTGCCCTGCTCTGCCTCATACCTTCCATGAGATGAAATAGTCTGCCCTTTATAAGGTGGATAATTCTAGGGCTTCTGGGTCTTTTTTTCCTTTATGGGGGAAAAAAATCTACCAAAAAAAAAAAAAAAAAAAAAAACAAAAAACCTACAAAAAATACCCCCAAAAAACAAAACTCCTCAAAGCTGTTTTTTTCAAGGTAGCAAGTACTATATGGTGAAAAAATATCCTTGGACTGGAAAAAAACTAGTTCTCCCAGAAACTACTTTAATGGAACAGTTCTGATGGACCGCAACTGAATGTGTCACCTCTTACACGCTGCTCCCCATGAGACCCCACCTGCAGTGCTGCATCCAGGTCTGGGGTCCTCCACACAAGAAAGGTCTTGCCCTGTTAGACCAGGTCCAGAGGAGACCATGGAGATGTTCCAGGGGCTGGAGCACCTCTCCTCTAGAGACAGGCTGAGAGAGCTGGGGGTGTTCAGCCTGAAGAAAAGAAGGCTCCAGGGAGAACTTATAGAACCTTCCATTCCATAAAGAGAGCTTGCAAAAATGAGGAAGAGTGACTTTTTTAGAGGGGCAGACAGTCATAGGAAAAGGGAGAACAGTTTTTTAATTAAAAGAGGATATTTGAATTAGATGTTAGGAAGAAACGTTTTACTGTGAGGGTGGTGAGGCGCTGGAATGGGTTTCCCAGAGTAGCTGTGGCTGCCCCATCCCTGGAAGTGTTCAAGGCCAGGCTGGATGGGGCTCTGAGTGAGCTGGCCCAGTGGAAGGTGTCCCCGTCCATGGCAGGGGGGTTGGAACAAGATGATCTTGAAAGTGCCTTCCTACCCAAACCATGCCGTGATTCTATGATTGGTCTCAAAACCATGGAAATGATTCATGTCTCAAGACCTCTGACATGATGAGGCTGTGACTCAGACAAGAGCAAGGCACCTCCACCCGCAGCAAAGACGTTTGCCCTCCCAGTCCTGTGATTATCCTGACATGGCCCTGCATTTCAACCACTACTTCCTTTCCAAATAGATTCCCTTTCTGGCTAATTGAAGGTGATGCTCTCTAGGGAGTATTTTGCAATGACAGAGATCTGACCAAAAGGACCAGGTTCTGAAGGAAATAACCCCAACCTACCAGGAGAGATGCAAACATGTGGGGTTAGAAAACTAATTTATTCTTATTCACCCAAGCTCTTCATTTCTCCCTCTAAAGGGAGCTCACACAAAGCTCTTCCAGTGTGTGGGCTGGAATGAAACCTTCAAAAGCCTTAACGAGGTTCTCTGGAAAAGTTGGTGAGGCTGTTTAGTCATAAGATGTTTTCATCACGCGCTTTCATTTTCATTTAAATGAAAACATTTTGAAATAAGAAAAGGAAGTTAAAATTCTATTTGGAAGGAGAAAATGAAACAGTTGGAAATGCTGGGGTTTTTGGTGCAGAAGAAATGAATTTTTTAAAAAGCAACTCCAAAACTTTGCATGTACTGAACCAAATTTTTTTTCTTTTAAAATTTCATTCCATTTGAAGTTTTATTGTGATAAAATATATTTGATTCATTTCCAAATAGTAAAATGGCTGGAAATGATAGGATTTCTCTAACTGGAAATATTTTCTCTGCCTAGCTTTGTTTTGAGGGAAGAGGAAAAATGCAATTTTCTTTGAAATATAATTTGAATGGCTCCTGGGTAAGAATGATTCTTGTAGATGTTGCAATCACTACGTTGGTGTCTATATGAAACATTTTTCCTACTACTTGGATCCTTCTTTTATGACTTCCTCCTATTACAATCTCAGACACTGGTTTTTCCTGTGCCTGTGTTCTGCCTGTCAGTGGGCTGAATATCAAGCCATTAAACTCCACTATATTGCACAGCAGAATTTTTCAAACCTTGAAAAAGTATTTACTCAAACATGGCAACAATCCTTCTAGACTGCCTATAGTAGGGCATGTATAAAGCACTTTTGAGCTGGGAACTTATTTTTGGCATGATCAAAACACTCCTTCCTTTAAAATACAGATTACTCTAAATTGTAGAACTTATAAACAAATTATACTATATATGTTACAAAACGTGGCATGTGATTGCAAAGTAGAATTCTTCATGTTATTTATTGTGGTATTTACTTGTCATGGCATCTGTAGTCACTGCTTCTCCAGCTGTAGATTCTTCTGTCTACAAAGGTCATAAAAGCCTCATAATAGTCCTATTTTTCCACAGGTTCTGGTGCGCCTGAAGCAAAACTCTACAGCACTAAGTACCTTTGGGGAATACATTTCATAATAAATCTGAAAAGCCCCTGCTTCACCCTTGCCAAAGACTATCTTGGGAAAGGTTGCCAAATTGCTGCAATTTGAAGAATATGCCTTCCATTTAATGGGAACTATGGTTATATCGAAGCACATAATCATGGGGAAAATGCACAAGAGTTGCATTTCTACCTTGGAAGTGCAGCCTTAAAACACAGAATCCAGGGAAAAAAAAAAAAAAGAGAGAGAGAGAAAATGAAAAAACCAAGAGGTAAAGCATTTTGCTTCTCTCCAATCTCCACTTCCATCAGACAAACAGGGTCACCTTGTGCTCAGCAGGAGATCAACACTCCAGCCCTCCACTGAAGTGCCCGTGTATTCAGACTTTCATTTTTCCTCTTAAAGCACTTGCATGAGACACTATCTGCATGAGCAATGTCTGGCATTTATTACTGGGACACCAGCCACAGTCCACAGTCTGCCTGGCAGAGCACCACATAGAAAATGATTCAAGAGCTGAAGACCAGTCTTGAAGTTCTTTTGGAGCCCTCAAACCAGGGGCTATAGCCACAGAAACCAAGACTACTTTTGGCTAAAAGTCTGCAGTGCTTGACTGTCACACTGACTTATTTTATGGAACTAAAAACCCTCAGTGGCTTACCTGTAATACAGTCAGACCTGGACGGTTCTTGATTTCCCCACTACTTAATCAACCCTAACTGCATCTTACGTTGCCCCCCGCCCTGCACATACGTCCTATGCATTTATTGCTCGTTAAAAGTTGATGCCAAGAGAAATTCTACAGCCTTTCACAGACTAAACACAATATCTGAGGGAGTCTTCTCATCTAAGTGATGCCGTTATCAATAGAAACATAAGAAATCATCAGATATGCCCAATGCAAAAGAACTGGGCATCTGGGGCTGTAAGATAAGTCCTACAAAAAAATCTCATCTAGACTCTTATAACATCCAGTATTTAAAGACCTGGGTTCTTAAAAATCACTGATATGAAGGTCCTGAAAAAATTAAGCTCTTATAATACCTTTCTGCTCCTGTTTTAGTGGCTGCCACAGTCCCATGCAAAACCTACTTTGCCTGAAATATCAAGGATATTGAAAATCTAGCCACACAAATGAACTATACGTTTATAGATATTAAAAACCGTGAAAAACAGGGACTATGTTTTGCTTCCTCTGTGCTCTATTTGCCTTCCTCCATATACAGAGTATAATTTCTAAGATTATATAAGAAATATGTAAGAAAGCTGCTGAAAATATCCAATGTAAGTTTTGTAAAAAAAAA
>VWZG01000433.1:236942-272543 GCA_013396735.1 Grallaria varia | reverse complement strand
AAAAAAAAAAAAAAAAAAAGAAAAGGGAAATAATTTAACCCAACTATCTGGCTGTCAAACCCTGTGAAGTCTGTTGTAGGTTCATGAGAGTATTTAGCATACAGAAAGCATAAAAGTCAATGAGAGAGAGAGAGCAGGTACGCAAGCATAACAATGGCAGATGACAAAATTTATTGGGCTTGGTAAATCACTTTTGTAATTTATATAGCTTTTTATTAATTTTTAAAGCTGTGTATTTATGCCAAAATGAATTGTCTAGGTGTTAAAATTTGTGTTTTGTACCTCATTGTTATGAAATGGGAACGGGAAAAGCCAATTCAATAAAGTGCTGTTTCTACTGCTATCCCTCCCAGGCTTCATTTCCCCTGGATGGCAGGGAATGGGACACCTTGCAATAAAAACAAATGTTCTCAAGGTGTTTTTTACCTTCCCTGTTTTATTCCTAATGTGGCTTGATTGCTGCAGAAAAGACACGTTTAGTCAAAGGTCACCGAGAAAGCACAAAAGAATAAAACCTCCCCATTTGTGAAAATCCCCACTGTGTAAAAACCTGCTCCGAGACTTACCCATCAGTGAAATTTCATTTTCTGGAGGGATTTGAAGTGTTGCTAAGCCTTCAGCTGGCTTTTGGCCTTGTGGTGAGCTTTACCCTCTTGGGAAAATGGCTCTGACGTCAATGTGAGTCAGATGAGAGGTTTTAGTCCCTTTCTTTTTCCTTTTTTGCTCTTACTTTTTGGACACTGTATTTAAAAAACTAGAAATCTTCAGAATCACAAAGTCTAATGTACCTGTAGCATTCACAGCAATTTTCTTAATTACACTAGAACTTTGGTTCAGAGAGAGAGAGAGAGAGAGAGAGAGACTTTCCTCTCATCATGCTATGGAATCATGTCATAGAATCATCAAATGGTTTGGGTTGGAAAGGACCTTAAAGACCATCCAGTTCCAACCCCTGCCAAGGGCAGGAGCACCTTCCATTATCCCAGGTGGCTCCAAACCCCATCCAACCTGGCCTTGGACACTTCCAGGGATGGGGCAGCCACAGCTTCTCTGGGCAACCTGTGCCAGAGCCTGTCCACCCTCATGGAACCCCCTTTCACTCTTTAACTCCCAAAATTATGAAATATTTATGGAACACTTCAGACCTGGAATAGTCCTTACCTGTAGCTCAAAATGGGTCAAAACAGGCAAAGACTGTGCAGGTAGAGCCAGTGAGTGAGTGATAGTGCAAGTTGATATAAGACTCTGCAGAGATGCAAATGTGCCTTTTATTGATGCCATTACATTTCTTAAATATATTATGACAGTCATTTTAGACCAAAAGAGCTCAGGCTATGGTGGCATGATTATGTTGCTTTTCCCGAGTTAGTAACAGCACAGCTTTCATGTGCTGCTTGGACACAGACGAAGGCGTTCAGCTGAGGAACTCAGATCTTTCTTTACCCCACTTTTTACTTCTCCTTCCATCCCACTGACACAAAACAACATTTTAGCTTTGCAGACCAACAGTGTATGGGTCTTAACAGTAAACTGGATTAAGAGAGAACATATGGGAGCCTCAGTGGAAAAATAAATTCTGTTTTCACAAATATCACTTGCTCCAGTAGGGCTCCTCTGTGCTACCACGTGTAGCATCTCCAGTAACAAAACAAACTTGCTAATTCAGTATGGCTTCTTTACATCAGTAAACATATCCCCTTCTTTATCAGAAAATTTAAAGAAACTTTCCAATATTCAGTCATTATGAACAGCAATAGAATTATCTTCTTTCCCTTGTCGGTCACTGGTATTGCTACTTGCAGACAAAATGGTTC
Source organism: Grallaria varia (assembly GCA_013396735.1). Taxonomy (NCBI): domain Eukaryota; kingdom Metazoa; phylum Chordata; class Aves; order Passeriformes; family Formicariidae; genus Grallaria; species Grallaria varia. Next base: position 270,729 of record VWZG01000433.1, on the reverse strand, counting down.
AAGAAAGACTCATGGGTTTATTTATGGGTTTAATTTGCAATTAAAAATCAGGGCATTGTCACTGAGTTTCCAGTGGAGCATATGAATGACATGGCAAATGGAGTGTCATGATTTTGGGGGGGATTTACACAATCTGATTACTTTCTCCACATGGAATAACACATCATTTAACACTACTGGTCCTTTAAAGTAAACCCCAAATTTAACCCATCAAACAGAGGCCAGGTCAGCTCATGCCCTGTCTCTGATTAGGGTGGTAGACAGACATTATTGTCCACTGGAAATACTTGTTTTCACTGACTCTTGAGGAATCTTTAGATGACCATGTTCCTTAGGGAGGTACCCAGGTTAGATTGGATGAATCAAAGAGATCAGTCTGATCTCATCCTCACCATTTCTGTGCAAATCTAATTGCAACAGATTTTTGTACAACATTGGAAAGAGATTCAAAACAAATACAATTCCTATACAAACTATAAAATGCCTAGAAGTTGAAGGGGAAAAATAAATTTATATTAAATATACTTATATATAAATGTTATAATCTAATAGATTTCAAAGCACATTAACAACCAACGGGCAGAACGTGCTCTTAGCTCTTTATCCTTACAGTGAAGATGAGGAGAATTAAGTACAGAAATTTTTGGGGCAATCTTCACTGACTTGCATTATCTCAGATTAGACACCTTAATACAATTATTATCTTTGATACAAAAATTTCAACTTGCTTCTTCGGATGTGTTCTGTCCCTGCAAATTTTGTGGTTTTTTGCTTGGTTGGATTCTTAAAAGGTTTTCACCAAATGAAAGATCCAGAAACGAAACGTAAAACTTTATATAGAGAAGAATTTCCCTGATGGAATTGAAATAAATTTCCACTGTTTTTACTCTATATAGACCCTAGGGCTCAGCTACATTCCACTTGTGTGCTGCAATAATTTTCCTTACAGGTTATCCTTTCAGCTGAAATTCCCAGCAAATCTGCTGCTCCGTGGAAATTTGCCACTGCCTTGTAGTTCATTTCACACAGACACAGACTCAGTGTCTGTATCAGACTATTACGGAGGGTCTCTAAAGCCCACTGGGGTGACATTAGGGACTCTAATTCATGTGACAACTACCTCAGCAAACGCTCTGCAAACACCCACTGGCCCTATCACAAACTGGTTTTCGCTTTGATTTGCTCATTTCCTCCAACCCTCACTTCATCCCATGGAGGGATCTCTCAGGTAGAAAAAAGAGGCCTCAGAATCCTTTTTCTTCTCTCTTTCATCCACAAATCAGTAATTCCCCTCTGTGAAGATTCCAGTCAGCAGTAACCTCCCTAACCCAGACTACTCCAACTAAAAATTGTCAATGAGTAAAACAAATGCAGCCTTTTAAAAGCGAGATTTTTATTTTTTGAAAAAAGTATATAGAATAAGTACATATTGACGGACGTAGCTGACCCATGATCACTCTTATTATTCTTTATTTTCATTATCTGTGCTTTCATTTGGAAACCTCAGTACTGATAGAAGTGAGCTGGAAAAGCACTGCTTGGGAAAACCAACCTCATGGAAACTTGGATGAGAGCAGAACAAGATTGTTTCGACCCCTATACCTACACCTAGTAAGAATATCATCCCAATAGTCCAGAAGTCATCAGATTCTCTGTCTCAAGAGTGGCCATAGGAGAGGTGGTACCTCCCTGAGCTGGAGACCCCAAAGGAAAAGACTTTTGATAGAGACACTTTCTTACCAAGGGCTGTAAAGACAGGACAAGGGGCAACAATTTTAAACTGGCAGAGGATGGGTTTAGATTGGATATTAGGAAGGAATTCCTCCCTGTGAGGGTGGAGAGGTCTTGGCACAGATTGTCCTGAGAAGCTGTGGCTGCCCCATCCTTGGAAGTGTCCAAGGCCAGGTTGGACAAGACTTGGAGCAGACTGGGACAGTGGAAGGTGTCCCTGCCTATGGCAGTGGAGTTGGAACAAGATGGTCTTTGAAGGTCCCTCCCAATCCAAACCACTCTATGATTGTAGGAAAAGAGTCCTTGGTTAAACCATGTGGCCGATTTCCCTCAGAGCTGTATTTCAGCAGTACAGTGAGGGGGGAAAAAACAAACAAACAAACAAAAAACCAGAAAAATTTCCATGGAAACACTGTCTTGAATTCAGCAAAGTTCATCAAACCTAACAAGATTCAGAGGAAACCCTGCAGGGCTGAGGAATTGGAATGTTCCCTGAAACTTCTTAATAGAGGCTCTGGAAATGTACATAGAGGTCTGTGTAGGCCTTTTGCAAAACAGAAAGGTGTAGTGAACCATTCACATAAGTATTTGGTTTTAATTCCGTTTGCACCTGCCAAAGCTCCTGCTGCCTTCTTAGCTCAGTGAAGATCTGGCCTATTCCTTGGCCTCGATGGTCATGCCAAGGATTTCATTTTATTTAGCTCTCCCAGGAATACTCTGTTACACTGAAATCTTCTTGTCTGTTCTTAAGTATCACCACCACCTTGCTGTGATCTCTGGAGATGAAAGTTTATCCTACAGGGTTATTGTGCTTTGAGAATACAAATTACTTCCTGACACTCACCCGTCTCTCATTCTCAATACCCTTAGATGATTCTCTCACTGACTTCCCGATGTTCATCTCCTCAGCGTCCTCCCAAAGCTGATAGCCATCAGAAATTCAAAGAGATGCTACTTTTCCTAAAGATTGAGATCTGGAAACTGATATTGTAGCTCTTTTTGAGAGAGGATGAATGAGAGGAAATCGTCTTCCTGAAAAAACTTTGTCAGCTGCAGAAAAACACACACAAGGACCATCAAATGCAGCCTTTTCACTTACCAGTTCAGAGCAAAGCATGACATCCAGATAATAAACACAGAGAGATGATGAGGGGGAAAAAAGCAAAGGATGTGAAATACTGAGACAGAAGAAGAGATTAAAAATAAGCTTTCAATGAAAGAACTAAATAATTTCAAGATTTCTTTTTTTCAAGGTGATAGTTGAATCCTTCACTGTTTGAAGAGCTAAATCTATTCCAACACCTCTAGATGGGCTTTAAGGTCCCTTCCAGTCCAAATCATTCCATGATTCTGTGATCTCCATGTGGCAGAGGGGTAGGTTTGGGAGCAGATGAAAGAAATGTGTTAGCGGGGAGATTGAGTAATTTATTAAAGGTCATATGCAAAGCTGCAGTTTTGAAACACCTGGTCCTACTAAGACCTTCCTCCGTCTCTTCTTTGCAGCTTCTTACACCTTCCTGAATTAAACTGCTTCATCTATACCGAGGATGGTATAACATAGTATGGAAAGGAATTTTAAAAAATATTTCCAAGAAGATTGAATTGTTAAGGAAATTTCAGTAGAGGGGAATTAGACTAAGTTAGATGTGAGAAAGATTTACTACAAATTGCCTGTTGTTGGTCAAAGCAGAAGAAAAGTGTTAATTCAAAACCGTATGAAGCCTTTCAGACATTCCCAAATTAGCCAGGACTACCTGGCAACACAGAAAGAAAACAGTGCTGCCAAGTCCATAAAACAATGCAAATGAGAAATTAAAATGCTAATAATGATCTTGACCAATGCTACAAGTCACAGTAAAACAGAAAATCCAGCTGGAAATAACTTTGACAAGTCATCTAACCTTCTATCCTGTTCCGTGACCCATTTAGTACCTAAAATGATTCATCCAACACGATTGAATCACTAATAATTTGCTTTCTCCTCTAGTAAATTTATTTGCTTTGAATATACAAGATGCTACTGCTGAGAGAAATGCCCAAAATCTCTCCGAGTGCTCAAGGGTGGGGGCAGTCGTAAATATTCATTTTTGTATGTCTCATCTTCACCTTATTTGGTCTAGTCCTAATATTTGCCTGAACAAAAAAGCTTTTTAGGAAAGCCCATTGGGACATCTGTGAACCTCAGCAGTAACTGGGGTAGCAATGTCCCCATGCATGTCCCAAGCAGCTTTGTCCCACAGCTGGAGGAGTGCTCTGTCCCACCTGCTGTGGGCTCCTCCTGCATCTCCTCCACCCATCACCTCATCCAGGGAGACTTTGGTATATTAAGCTGGCAGTGGCATTCAAAATAGCTGTCCTATCCTCATTTATCCCGGAGCCCACCTGAATGCATAACACTGACCAGAGAACACAAGTTGTTGATAATCGAGACCTTGTGCAAGTGGTCCTTTTAGAAATATCACCTTTAAAAATCCAGGGCTATGTGCTTTACTGCGGTGATGCCTCAGGGCTTTTGATTTTTGATTTTTGAATTTTGCAGATTTTAGAAGTTGTCGATTTAATGCATCTCAGTAGCTTAATGTTTACACACACCAACTCCATCCTATATCAACGCCTCAAAACTGCAGTAGCTGTTTAGTCTTCGTTTCAAGATAGAATTGCAGAAAGAGGCCTGCACCAGAAGATAAGAACATGGACAGAAGGACCTCCAAATCTAGGACTCTGGAAGGCCTCCAAGGACCCGATGTGCTGCGAGGAAGACGGAGATGTTGAAAGAGGGGCCCCAAACCCCCAGACTCAATTCCCAGTGGGGTGTGCCGGAGGAGGAACGGGGCAGGACTGATGGGGGTGGCAGAATGGGATTGGATGGACATTATTATAAAATCCTGGAACCAGGGTCAGAGGACACGCGCGTGGATATGTATTCCTGGGGCCTGGAGGCTTATTAAAGCTTCTGCTCTCTTTATCTTATCTCCTGCTAAGTTCGCCTGGAGTTTTTTTTCCTCAGTCCTTTAAGGCAACAGCGGAATTCTTCCTGATATCCTTTGCAGCACATCTCATTGACTTTCTCAGGGCAATGTGCTTCCTTTTCAGGTATTTCTGAACAGTGACTCTTTATTTCCAAGCACACGGAACAGGAGGCTACCAATTCTTTCTTCCCTTTGTGTCCTTTCTCTTAAGGAATGAATGAATTTAACCCAGTCTCCCTCTCGCTTTTTCTTTGCAATGGGGACAGCTGCCTCCTGGTAAACAAGCCTTCAAGATGCCTTGGAGAATAACTCCTCATGCAGGCAATGCTGTACAGTGATGAAAAATATACTCCAACATGCAAGACACCCTTTCAGCTTCCAGCTCTTCCTGTGAACCAATTCAGAGCATATTAAACCATAAAAGAACATAAAGCTTTGGAGTGGATGGGGAATTTTATCCCTTGTCATTATCTTCAGCTTCCAAAGCTGGCAAGCAAGCATGGGATAATGAAAAATAAATTAAAAAGCCCCAAGTGATCAGGATTCTTTATGTACTATGCTCAGGGGAAATAGGCAAATAAATGTTTTGTCTTTTCCAGGTAACTTGCAGCTGAGGCTGAGTGGTGAGAAGGACATTATACTCTACCTGGCAAGCCAATATTTATGACAAATATAGAAGAAAGCATCCAAAAAAATAAGCATAATTATACTTTTCCTGGCAATCCAGTATGCATGCTAAATATGGCAGAAAACACCCAACAAATAAGCATAATTATAACTTATATATTTATGTATATGTGTTTGTGCTTTAAATCCCACAGCTCGAGTTCCATAAGCCTTGGATGGCTGGAGATTTTAAACAGGGTTTTGATGGAAATTCTTGTCACTCACCTCCCAGTGGATGCAGCCAGTCAAATCCCCAGGCAAGAACAAATGATAAGCTTCACTTGTGAAAGCAAGGACATGAGGAACACATGAAGGGAAAAGTTCTTGGGTCTTTGAGTTAACTAACCGAGGCTCCACGCAGCATTTGTGTTGATGTCCCTGCAAGAAAAGTAGTTGTACCCTTTGTTTTTGAGTTTCATTCCCCTCTACATCTTTTCAAAAGAAACATGTTTTGAGGGAATATTCATCTAGAGATTTGGAATGAGTTAATTGTTATATCAAAGCAACCATGGGAAGGAATATGACAGGCAGATTTGCACATGGGATCTAGTTAGCTTACAAGAAACATCTCAATTTATTTTAACAGTTCCCTTGAAAGATAAGGAGGAATTATCACTGATTTACGGTCGGAATACTGAGAGGTGTATTTATTTTGCACGGTGCAAAGCCTGAGATAAACAAAGCAGTGAGTCCATGTGCCATGGCAAGCTCAGAGGTGGAAGTGTTGCTCTCAGGTGCACATTCCTGGCCATTCAGCCCTGCCAAAGTTTGTGTTCATGATGCACCACCTTTACATACAGACCCTGCATGGCCAAGTCCCCCTGTGGCAGAGAAAACAAAAATTGCTTTGGAATATAATAGCTATGTCTGGGAATTAAATTTGAATGTGAGTCCTGGACCTTATTCAGGAATCCACCTATTTCCTGGGAGCTGCTAAGGTACCAATAGAGAATCAGGAGTCCCTGAGGTGAGCAGGCAGCTTTGGAGATCATCCAGTCCGATTCCCACCCAAGCAGGTTGCTCAGGGCTATGTCCAGCTGGGTTTTAATGTCTCCAGTGATGGATACTCCACAGAGTCCCTGGTCAACCTGTTCCAGTGTTCAAACATCCTCACAGTAAAAATGATTTTAATGTGTGTTTTTAAAGGGAATTTCCTGTTTTACTGTTTGTACCCATTTCCAAGTGGCCTGTCACCAAGAGTCCTGTCCATTTCAGCAACAGCACTTTTCCTGGTCCTTCTTTTGCTGCAGATGTACCTGTAGAAACCTTTTTTGCTGGTTTTCCAGTCCCTCACCAGATTCAACTCCAACAATATGATGCAAAATATAAAATGTTCTTCACCTGAAACTGCTCTTTTGAACCCTGTGTATTGAACAGAGAGAGAAAAAAACAAACAAGGCAAAGGAATTGCAGGAATTGCCTCAAGGTCCTGAGGAAGATCAGAGCCCCTTGAATATGGGCTACGCTGCAAACATAAGATGAGAATAAAAATGTATTTCAGAGAGTCTGTCATCTCAACAGGCAAGGTGGGTAATTGCAGGAAAACATACAATTTGTTTCCCCAGGACTGTCTGCTGAGTTCATTTGGGAGAGAGAGGATGGAGTGAACCCTTGATGACTGACCACGTCACTGCACTAAAGCCCTTTCTTGACCACTAAATGACATAACTTCTGCTTTTCCTCCGTGCAGGTGTATTGCCCTTCTTTGTTCCCCAACCCCAGAAGGATATGCAGATCAGTGAAGATAAAAAAGCATATTTGAAATTCCTGTATGAAGTTTGCAAGGCAGACACCTCTGGGATTGGTCTCAGACCCACCTTTAACTGGAGCATACAGCAGCTTCTTCCAAAGCATGTGACTGGAGACAATTATTGGCCATTTGTTGCACAATCAAACACTTCACCACTCAAACTTCTGCCAACACAACCTTTAACTTCATCCAAGACATACTGAGGGACAAACTGAACTTAAAAGATACAAATGAGAAAGACAATAAATTGTTCTCGTGCCATTTGGCCAGCCCATTTCCTTTATAATTATTATTGAAATTGTAGCATATTGGCTATTAACAGGCTTTATAAAACCCTCCAGGTGTACAGTTTCTGTTTGTACTTCATATGCCCACATAAAAGATGCTCCAGTTGCTCAATTTACATTTGAAGTCCAGGAGTCAGGCTGGCAATGCCTATTTCCATTAAATCTCAGCTATTGCTAAAAGCATCAGGAATGGTGTTTTATTTTCCATCTAGCAAGTACTATCACCTTTCTGTGCTGAACCTCCTCACTGGGCTTCTTCCCAGGGTTTCCAGGTGAAACTGGGCTGTCAGTCATGTCTTGCAGGCAGATACATTGCTTATCCAGGAGTAGGGATATAGAGTTTTGGAATGTCCTGCAAAACTGAATATGAACATCAGAGGGTCTTCTGTCAAAAACTGAGGAGGGGAAAAAATTTGTGTTTTTTTTAAAAAACACTTGTAATTTTTGTAGGGCACATAGAAAGAAAATAAACAGCTCTCAACCTTTATTACTCTGTTGGTTATTTGACACCATGAACCTGTAGAGGTTTTATGCTTTTGAAGAGTAAATATTATCTCAAAAGAGAACATACATTTGAGCACTATCCAAAAACCTGACTGTCTTCTGTGGCAAAAAAAAAAATCCCTATTCCTTTTTTCATTTCTGATCATCTTCACCAACTTCAGAGCTGCCCTCCTTTAAGGCAGCTGAAGATACATGAGATGAATCATTTCTGATCCAGATTTGTTGTCAGGAGTCCAGTCTATTTGAACAACTGGGAAGTCACTGTAGGATTTAAAAAGGGATCTAGTCTCGCTGAAATTCATGAAATTCCCATAGGCCCATTTCTTGAGCTGTTGAGGTGATTTTGGATGGCAACTCATCCTTAGGTATGTCAGCTGCACCACTCAACTGCAAACTTGCCAAGGGTGCACTTGATCCCATCATCACAAAAGAACTTATTCTCCTGATACGGTTCAGTGAACGGCTGGAAAAAGTTCTCTATTTCAGGATTCAATGAAGTGAAAGGCTCCTCAGCATTTCTAATGGCCCCGAGATGGTACTTCTCCTTTGGTATGATCATGTAAATGTACCTGCCCAGAATGAGATTGACTTGAGCTGAACTTCAACCAGAGTTCTGAACCACTCCTTGTGGGTGGGAATCTGAAACAGCAGGAAAGTCACTAATCTGAAACAAAGCACATTCTCACATATCATTAAAAGTGTTCCTGCTACTCACCTGCTGTTCTCCTTTTCCCCGAGGTCACAGTCTCCTGCAGTGGAGCTCTTTTGCTCCGTATCCAGAAGTATGAATATAAACTTCTCCTTGCCTTGCCTCCAAAGGCATCCAGGCGTGCCTGGTTTCCTGGTGCTTTCCTACACGCAGGGAGTGTCAGCCAAGTGACACCATTTAGGCTGGGGAAGGACACGTTGACTGGCATAGATAGCTGTGCCATTCCTTTGTGTGCTGCTGGACTCAGGGTTTGCTCTGAGTGAACAATCTGGTCACAGAAACCAAGTTCTCAGCTCATCGAGGTGGCAACAGTCCGGGATATGGTGAGTAGCAGAAACAGAGAGATTGAATACATTTCCCAGGACAAGAAGCAAACATGGTTACCTTCATGCTCCCAGATAACTACTCAGCCTTGAGGGGTTATTTTGGATCATCCTTTTAAATCTGTTCTTTTAAATCCTCAGTAAGTTGTTCAAGTGCTATATTAGTGTGTGTCCAAAGAATGTCAACAGAGCTGGAGAAGGGTCTGGAGAATAAATCCTATAAGGTGCATCTGAGGGAGATGGGTTTGTTTAGCCTGGAGAAAAGGAGGCTCAAGAGGGACCTGTTCACCCTCTAAAACTACCTGACAGAAGGTTGTGGTGAGGTGGGGGGGGTTAGTCTCTTCTCCCAGGCAGCTGGCAACCCAACAAGCAGAAATGGTCTCAAGCTGCACCAGGAAAGGTTCAGGTTGAATATTAGGAAAAATCTCTTCCCTGAAAGAGCAGGCAAGCATTGGAACAGGCTGTCAAGGGAAGTGGTGGAGTCACCAACCAAGAGATGTGGCACTCAGTGTTATGGTTTCAGGGGCACGGTGGTGTTCTGTCAGAGGTTGAACTTACTGACCTCGGAGTTTTTCCAAACTTATAGATTCTATGATTATACAGATCTGTCCTCAGCTTTCCACAAAGCCCTCATGCTGCAATGACACAGGAGACAGTAGACTCTCAGTAATTCTCCTGCTCTGTCAGTCCCACACAGGTCTGTCTTGCAGGGCTCTCATATTTTCTCTAGGGCCCTGAGAACTACTTCTGGAAGGGATCAGAGGCTGGTGGGGGCTCTATAGGACCCAACCCTGAAGTTGGAGTGCAGGAGTGGAGCCTCCTGACTGACCTCTCATTCACAAGGGTGCAAACTGAGAGGCACTGAATAATACTGAGTTATTCGGTACCCTCTGAATAACTGCACACCTGTGACCACCTCCACTGTGAGCACACACACGGTAAATGGCATTTTGTTTTAAGGGAGAGAGGTGAGATCCGCCTGTTCAGTTTTCACAGAAGAACAAGGGAGCCCATGTGGCAAACCTCCTGCAGCTCAATGTGCCATATCCTAATAGGATGCAAAACACCTGCCTGGAGAGATCAGGATTATTGGAGCTGAGCTCACGCATTGCACGGTTCTTCTAATGAATCCCTCTTTAGCATATATTTATGCCAGTTGACAAAGTGAAAGAAGCAATTTCCTTAAATATTGGGCATTCATACGTAAATTGCAGCCTAGTGGAATCTTCTCCCATCCAAACGGAATCCTTTATCTATTTCTGTTATATAAGAAAAGCAAATAATTTCTTATCAGTTGACTTTGTAATACAGGCAAGTGTTCAGTTGGAGTGTTATGAAGTGTCAGCTTTTCTACAGCATTACTTTTCATGCTCTTAATTTCTCATTTCATTATCTCGTCTTATTCTCTTGCCATGTCAGTGTTTTGATTCGATGGCTTCCATGTGACAGGAGCTCTTGCTGTGTGAGGGATACAAATGCAGCTTTAAAAGTGGTCCAACTTCCTATTAAGGCAGAGCCCTTCCTCAGGAATTTCTTAAAGCTGCAATGAGACAAGACATACCAGAGGAACTTTGATATGCACAGCAGGCTAAGCCCTCCTGCAGGCCCTGCCACGGATTGCTCTGCAAAATCTTTCTTTGTGTTCCTGATTTGTAGAGGTTTGATCTGTTATTGCCCTGGCAAAGCAGAAGTGGCACCTCACACTTTTATCTCTTGATGTTCCCACTTCAGTCAGCGAGATGTACAACAACATCCAGAAGAAAAAAATATCCTTTTTGCTTTAATGCCTGAAAAATGTGTGATAATTTTTCCTTGTGTTTTCCTGGGATAGGTCCCTATCCCAGTGAGAGAATGAAAAGGACAGATGGGGCAGAGTCTGATTTGGCCAGTGATGGCCAACTTGAGATCCCAGTCCTCAGAATTAATCCCAGGAAGACATCAAGCTTAGTAGTGGCCATCAGGAATCTCAAGCCCATGTCTGCTACTGTCATGGGCAGTGTGGGAAAAGCAGGTCTGGAAAAGGTATGACAGAGCAATAAAGTCCTCATAGAGGGCACAGAGCCTTCCCACAGAGCATGGATGAGGGTGGGAGGGCCATGGAGCTGATCTGAAGGCTGGAGCACCTCTTCTCTGGGGACAGGCTGACAGAGCTGAGACTGTCAGCCTGGAGAAAAAAAAGCTCCAGAGAGACCTTAGACCCCCTTCCAGTACCTAAAGGAGCTCCAAGAAAGCTGGAAGAGGGACTTTTTACAAGGTCATAGAGTGATAAGACAAGAGGATAGATTTAGATTGAATATCCTCCTTCATGGAGGATATGGGAGGGGAATCTTCACTTTGAGGATGATGAGGCACTGGATCAGGTTTCCCAGAGAAATTGTGGATACTTCATTCCTGGAAGTGCTGAAGGTCAAACTGAATGGGGCTTGGGGCAATGTGGTCCAGTGGAAAGTGTCCCTGCCCATTGTGGGGGGCTTAGAACTGGATGACCTTGAAGGTACTTTTCAACACAAACAGTTCTGTGGTTCTATGAGTCTGGTGTCTCTGTCTTAGAAGGCAGAGAGGAGTGAGTTAAACCAGAGGAACTCATCCCATCTGTATCATGACAAACAGACCTGGAAGAATAAAGTCAACTTCCACGAGGAGCTCCACTTGATGCAGAACCAAGAATCGAGGAATGTCTTGCTGGATAAGTATTTGCTTTTCCCCCTGCTATGTAGCAAAGGATGTATCAGCATTTTGAGTCACAGGCTCTCTCTCTGCTGGCTTTATGCCCTCACCACATCTCATTTTAGACAGGAAATGCTGCAAAAATTTCACAGGAGGCCTCACTTGAGGAATTCCACCGCACACAAGTGATGTGATTGTTCACACGAACCAAGCGAGATCCTGGAAAGGGAAGAGTGTGCAGTGCAAGGGAAGTGCCTGACCAAATATATTCAGTGGGAACAGGACAGCTCCCATCTGTACCACAACTGCCTTTGTAGGCATAGGAACACAAGCTTTCATTTCTTCAGAGGAAACTTTAATTAGCATAATGGGAAATTGCACCGCTGGAATGAGCAGAATCGTTTGTGTATGTCCCAGCTGTATTTATGCTGTGAGCTGACTCACAACACAAAGCAATTCAACTTGAAGATCGCCCCTCTCATTTACCAGTCTGCAGGAGGAAAAGACCAAATTCTGTATGCAGATGAGGAGGCTGGAAGTTTTCCTCTTGTTCTGCAGAGCCATTTTCAACAGCAAAACTTTGGAGCAACAGCAGGCCGGAGAGGGCACCAAGGCTCAGAGGTGTGTTGGAGGACGATTGCATCCAACTCTGGCATCCTCAGAACAGGAAGGACATAACCCTGTTGGAACGACTCTAGAAGTGGCTGTGAAGAAGATCAGAGGGCTGGAGCGCCTCTGCTATGAGGACAGGCTGAGAGAGTTGGGGTTGTTCAGCCTGGAGAAGAGAAGGCTCCAGGGTGATCTTATGACAGACTTGCAGCGCTTAAAGGGGTCTCCAAGAGAGCTGGAGAGGGACTTTGAACAAGGGCATGGAGTGATAGGGCAAGGAGAATGACTTTAAACCAAAAAAAGGATAGGTTTAGGTTAGATATTAGGAAGAAATTCTTTCCTGTGAGGGTAGTGGGGCACTGGAACAGGTTGCTCAGAGAAATTGTGATTGCCCCATCCCTGCAAGTGTTCAAGGCCAGGTTTTTTGGCAGGAGGATTGGAACTAGATGATCTTTAGGGTCATTCCAACCCAAATAATTCTATGATTCTATGATCTTTTCATCACTCCATAACTCCTTTCAAAAATCCTTGCAGTGCTTGATTGGGCTCTGTTGTGTAATCCAAAGGAGAACATTGTCACAGAATATGCAAGGAATCACCAGTGAAACATCTTAATTTCACCTTATGCTTTGCCCCCATCAAATATTCTCCTGCTTGCACATCTCATTTGTACAAAAAGTAAAGCGGAACAGTTACAACTCTTGAGGGTCCAACAGTTTTGTTGCTTGTGCCTGACAATTGGACTTCAGTGCCAGCAGCAGAACTGGCCTTTAGAAAAGCAAAGGAGCATTAACCGCATGTAAGAGCACCTGGCACATGAAGACAAGGAACAACTGAGATGCAGTTTGCAAATGTCAAGCTGGACATCACTGCTGTGTACAAAGTGCCGAAATATTCCTAAAATATTCATTAACTCATTCCTGAAGAAGTGTTCTGATAAGGTTGCCCAAAGCACTCCTTGCTGTGGATGGTGCACTACCAACCCAAATTGCTTCAGTGACACAGTCTCAAAAAATTGCAGTTACACATTTCAGAGTCAAATTATTTCTTTGTTCACAAACTTGTTCTTCAAGTCTCTTTGATGGGATGAAATTGAGATGCTGTGTCACATCGCCCTTGAAAGGAAATTGTCACCTCTCGAGGTTGAAACAAGGAGATGGAAATGGCAGAGTTAAAGTCATATTTTAGGTTCATTTCTCTGGACTTTAATGGATTGAAAACACAAGTATCTTGTATTTCTATCTTATAATCAGTCTGTTTTCATTTTTCCAAACTTGAAATTTATTTTAATTAAAACAACATGCTTTTAATTAAAAAATGATTAGGTTAATCAGCAGCTGTTCAATTCAAGTGGCATTTTGGAAATTAAATTTTTAACTCTTTTGACTGAGCTCAAATACCAGCTCAGTATCTTTAGTTTTCTAAATCAAAATATTTGGGTATGGATCAAGTAGATCTCTAAAGTTAGACTACTTATGGTTCTGGGTCAAATTCCTCAGGACTATTGGCTGAAGAATGATGTGTGTGGATGAGTTCATGTATGCAGAAGGAAAATTATAACCTTGAAAAGAAGAGGATGTAAAACTTGTTGACATGAAATAGGGATTAAAATTCCATGTCTGATCTAGGGAATTTATTCTGTATGTTGATCCTATCTTAACTGTGTCCTGATTATAAAGATACACAGTCATTTACACAGGGATGACAAATTGGTCATTTCTGGTCAATTTGATCTGAAACTGTTTATTTGTTTGTAGGTCAGCCAGTGAACTGAAATATCCTTTTTTTGCAATCCTTGCAGTGCATAAAACAAAAGCAGGGCAGAGCTGGTTTTGATTTCACAGAAAAAGCCACATCATAGTGAAGCCTGGACCAGAATCTGAAGTAAGAGGGTAAGAAGTGCATCAGGATGTGATAGAAAAGATGCCCAGGGCAAAAACCAAAGGACAATCCATCACATAAGAACTTCGGCACTCAGCACAGGCAATTAATGGATTGAAGAAAAATAGCAAAACCCAAGGTTTTTAAAGACACTTTCACATTTTTGCAGACTTTTTTATCCTGTTGGAAAATGGGTGAAAAAATGGGAAGAGAAAAACTGGAAGGAGAAAAAAAAAAGGGGGGGTGGGGAACAAAAAGGGAACTCTGAAACACTCTCTCTTCCTTAAAAAATGTGTATTTGGAATATCTGGTGCCCTGTTAGCATCTGGAAACTAATTTCTGAATAACATCTATTTATTTACTTCACTTACATAATATGTAATTCCAGCCCTTGATTTCTCATATATAGTCTGACCGCTGGGAATTCGTGCTTTCCTGAAGGCATGCTGGCCACAGATTGGAAATCTCCAGTAACACAGGGTGTTTAATCAGGGGTCCTCATACCCCTGAGAAATTCTTCTGGTCCACACATTTTTAAGGAGCTCAGGGCTCTTGGAGTTATAGGCAGGGTGTCCTTAGCACACGCCAGGAAGCTGCTGCTTTGTTTGATGTCAAATCTGAACCAGAAATATTTAAAGAAGGGCAGAATTAAAAGCCAGTCTGTTAATCGGGTTGTTACAGCGCTGACAGGAAACAAAGCACAGAGAATTTCAAACCAAAAATATTAGCTGTGTCTATTGTTGGTAAGACCCAGAGGTTAGTTAGATGAGGAGTGTGGTGTTCAGGAGTATCAGCCTTTGGTGCCTGTTTTTGGTTTGTTGCTTTCGCTTGGTTTTCTAGCAGAAAAACATTTTTAACCATTGCAAAACAGAGAAATGTTCTACAATCTGTTGTGAGCTGTGTGGAAGATTTGTTTGCGTGTGGGGCTTGTGTTTTCTCCTCTCCTTGTCCTCTCTCCTGCTTGATCTCCAGAGTTCTTCCGGGAGATAGAGATGGGATAATAATAATGAAAAAAAAAAACAAAACACCAAAGTCACCATAGAAAATTAATGTGAAACATGAAAATAGAAATTGTGGAATGGAGTGTTAGTTATTTTCACTGTGTGTTGTTCCGTCACAGAGTGGCTGTTTATGTGACACCTGTATATGCAGTATCATGGGAATAGTGAGATGAGAACATGTGCAAGACCAGAATAAACTAAACTACAGTGATGAAGGGCACTGTCCTTTGCCCCTAATGTTAGGTCTCTGCAGTGGTTTAACCCCAGCTAGGAACTCACCCCCACACAGCCACTCACTCTCCCCCAGTGGGATGAGAGAGGGAATAGGGGAGGTAAAAGTAAGAAAACTAATGGGTTGAGATAAAGACAGTTTAATAGGTAAGGAAAAAGCTGTGTGCACAAGAAAGCAAGCTGAGGAATTCATCAGCAGATGGGAGTTCAGCCATCCCCAGGAAAGCAGGGCTCCATCACATCTAATGGTTCCTTGGGAAGAGAAATGTCACCACTCCAAACTTTTAACACTTTCTCCTTTTTCTCCCACTGTATCTGCTGAACATGAGGCCATATGGGCTGGAATATCCCTTGGATCAGTTGGAGGTAGCTGTCCCAGTTGTGTCCCCTCCCAAGTTCTTGTGCACCTACTCACTGGTGGGATAGGAAGGAGGAGAGGCCTTAACTCTGTGTAATCACTGCTCAGCAACCACAAAAACATCCTTGTGTTATCCACGCTGTTTTCATCACAAGTCCAAAACACAGCCCCACTCAATCTACTGTGAACAAAATTAACTCTATCCCAGGGAAACCAAATGGAACAATTTAGAAGTGGATTTTCAAGGTAGTTATCCAGGTACAATGACAAAAACAGAGGTGTAGCCAATGGTCAGAGCACACACAGGGAGAGTCACATCTATGCTTTGGGTGAGGGCAAATCACTCTCTGAACTTCAGTGAGCCTTTTGACTTGCACCTCATGGACCATGCAAGGAGTGTGGTTTCCTCAGACTGAGACATCTCCATTGTGTAAAAAAGCAATTAGCTAAATGGATCCCAACCGAGGTGCCAGCGCTGTGGCAGTCTCAGGAACACCAGATTTCCCCCACACACCCTCTGTGCCAATTTGCAAGGCTCAGCCCTGCTCCTGCTTGAGTTATTGAGCGTGTCCTCTTATCTCTTCTATTCCAAAAAATGATTCCTCCTCTGAGAGCCCCTCATCCTCCTCCCTTCCCTCCTTGCAGCATTGCTGCATACGCAGGGTTCCTGAGGAGTTCTGCAGACCTGGAAGATGACTGACCTTCCTGGCTGAGGGAAGAGATTGTGTTGGGATACACTTGTGTGCCTCCCAGCAAGACCATCATCCCTAACACCACCCTCTTCTGGAGCCTCCGTTGCCCTGGGAAGTCTCTGGCCTCATAAAGGGGGACACAAGCTGTGCAATGAGTGCAGGAGGGGATGCAGGTAGAGGAAAAAAATTATCCTTTCCTTCCCTCACGCTCCTGAGATTTCACTGTATCCCTTCCCCACCTCATCTCTTGAGTGTCTTAGGGTTTCATGGTGCAGGGGTTTGGGGGTTTTTTCGTTTGTTTTTTTGAAAGACTCAGCTGGAGTTGCCCAAACTCTGTTGCAGTTTACTCGTGTTCTCACATGTGCAGGTGGATGATCTTTTATTCAAAAAACATGTTGAAAGAAGTCATGGACGTGACTTTCTTAACACCATGACTTCAAAGCAAAGGCAGTCCTTTCCTTTCTCTTGTCTCCCTCTTCAATGCCAAGTGTGTCCTGGAATACAGGGAGCAGAGTCACATTTTTGCTGTTATCCCTAACAGCCAATATTGTTCACATTTCTGAGCTTTAAACTGGAATTGTGGTTCAAAGCAAAGGCAGTCCTTTCCTTTCTCTTGTCTCCCTCTTCAATGCCAAGTGTGTCCTGGAATACAGGGAGCAGAGTCACATTTTTGCTGTTATCCCTAACAGCCAATATTGTTCACATTTCTGAGCTTTAAACTGGAATTGTGGTTCAAAGCAAAGGCAGTCCTTTCCTTTCTCTTGTCTCCCTCTTCAATGCCAAGTGTGTCCTGGAATACAGGGAGCAGAGTCACATTTTTGCTGTTATCCCTAACAGCCAATATTGTTCACATTTCTGAGCTTTAAACTGGAATTGTGGTTCAAAGCAAAGGCAGTGCTGATCCCTGGACATTGCTGCTCTGGCCCTAAGCACCAAGTTACTCTGGTCCTGGTTCTGGTGAGAAACCCAAAGACTTTCCTGGGTTTCCTTTTCTTATGCTGAAAATTATTTCCTGACTACAACGTTTCAGGCTCCGGACAACCTCCTTTGATTAGAGATGTGACTACTTGCAAATGAAAGCAGTTCTACGTGTCTGAAAAAGCTCAACAGTGACCTTTCCTCCCCTGTATTTGGCTGTCTCAAACATCCTACCAGAAAGGTTTGGAGGAAGCCTCTTTTGAGGGTTTGTTTACCCAGTTGTTGGGTTTATTTTCGAGTTTCTGGGGAAATGAGGGGCCTTGAACTTGTCAGATTCACCTAAGATTGCTCGTGACAGCAGACAAACGTAAGGAAGATAAGAGATTAATCTTTGCCCAAAAAAGCTTTAGGAACATGATAGCAAAATTGGAAACAAACGGAGAAACATAAAATCCAATAAAAGGTGAAGTGAGATTATACTGTCTCCTCTTCTAGCTGCCACTTTGGATTGCTCTGTGGGACATCACTGCATTGGGATCCAAGGTCATGATCCAATAACACTTCTCCCACCTGACTGGTACTATTCAGAATTGACAACCTCCCTAAACATCTTTCTTCACTGACACTCAAGGCTTTTCTGTCTATAAATAAGTTCCACTGAAGCCTCTCAGAAGATTTTAAGTATTCCCCAGGCTCTCTTGTAGTTTAGGAAACCTTGTCCTGCTGCAAAATGTTCCAAGCTGCTTCCTGTCTGCCATAAATGCAGGTGGAGCACCTCTGGTTAAAGCAATGATAATTTCATTTCAATATGCAGACAGTATCTGGTAGGGCCGATTTATCCTCCCCTAAGGACTTTTATCTCCAGAAATCAAGGGAATTTCACTCCTCCTCTCACATTGTAAATGAACAAATCATAGAATCATAGAAAGGCTTGGGTTGAAAGGGACCCCTTGCCATGGGCAGGGACACCTTCCACCAGACTAGGTTGCTCAAAACCCCATCCAACCTGGTCTTGGACACTTCTAAGGGTGGGAAGTTCAAAACTTAGTCTGTAGTCACCACTCTGGACACAATAAAGAAAAAGATGTGGATCCTAAGAACGGACTGTTCAGACTAAACCTCCCCCCATCCCTGATCATCCTCACTGTTGGCTTTAAGCTTTATTGAGCAGCACTTGAGCAGGTTTATTTCAGGGTCAGGAAAATCCTTGACATGTCCATGACACTCAATGTCGTGGTGCCACAAGGATATCCAAGAAGTCCTCTTTCCTCCTCGGTCTCCCAGGGAACCAGCCTGCAATCCGTGAAGGAGCTTTCACCCACGACCACATTCATCTATTAAGTTTCCCAGGCAGAAGACCAGCTGATGACCATGAGCATGGTGAGAATGATGAGGTGCTTTAACAGTCCAAACACGCTTTGTTTGTGGCTCAGACCAGGAAATAAAAGCTTCTGACTTCACTAGAAACCAAAGTAGTATTCTGCCAGCCTCTCAGGAAGTGTTATCCTAAGAAGGTGTGGGGTGAGGGGAAAACAGAAGCAGAAAATCATTGAAGCATTTAGGTTGGAAAAGACCTCTCAGAACATCAGTTCCAATCATTTACCAAGCACTGCCAAGACCACCACTAGACCATGTCCCCAAGTGCCATTTCTACTCAACTTTTAAATACCCACAGGGATGGTGACTCCACCAGTGCCCTGGGTAGCCTCTTCCACTGCTTGACAACAGTTTTGGTGAAAGAATAGTTCATGTCATTGCAAAGACAGAGTTTATTTTTCTCTGCTGAAATGAGTGAGTTCATCAACCATCCAGGGGTGGAGGAAACCCTTGAAGACAAACTGTCAGAGTTCCATCAGATCCTATGATGGGCACACATGTTAGGCTGGTAGAGAGGACACCTGGCTTCTCCTCTTGGTCTGCCACAGCTTTGCAAAGCCCAGTTGTGGGAATATCTCATCACTTCTCTGTGTCCTCGACTACACTCCCAACACACATATACAGAAAGTGAAAACCCTGTATTAGTGTCTGACATGCTTAAAATGTCAGATTCCTGCCCAGGTCAGGAGTCTTCTAAATACAAATAATAAAAATCTTTATTTGTCTGTGGCCTTGTTATTCATTTTATAGGAACATATACCAGACACAGAGCTCTTTTTCAGCCCTTTGGTCCCTCCTTATTGAGCTACAACACAACATGATGGCTCTTTTGGGAGCCTGTGCACAGGGGACTGTAGGAGATGTATTGCAATAAGGAACATTATTTATACACTAGGCAAGATTTTAAAGTAGGAGAATAAAATTCCTGTTTTTCTCTTCTCACCATGAAGCAAAGGAGGAGGTCAACAAGAACAAGCATCATCCAACAACTCTCATTTATTCCTGTTTTCCCATCTGCCTACACTATAATTAGACACCAAAAAAATAACAATAAAAATACATTGATACAGTCACTAATTCAAACACTTCTACTTTTGGAAAAGCTACAATGAATTTTAACTGTTAGTGCACTATTAATCCAATGTGGCACCATAATTTAGAGCCCACATGCACTTATGCTATTATTCATGCAATCATTAATCACATAAATATTGTTTTGCTTTCATCTTTGAGAAACTCCACAAAGAAACCCAATAGACTTGACGGTGGCAGGAGAACAGTGAGATTCTGAATTGTGTTTTGCTCATATCAGGATCTAAACCTGGGCAAGCCCTTTCCATTCTGGAAAACCTGAGCACTTATTCACCAGGTCTGCAGCTTCTATGTTGTGAACCACAATTAAAACTCTTCGTCTGGAATATTCAGCTGGTTATAGTCCAGCACCATTAGTCCAAAGAAAATCCTGCTCAGCTTTTGGCTAAAAGACACCCAGAACAGATAGCGTATTTGGGAAATTTGCTGTTGGTGTTGGTCTGATCTCCAAGGACCAGCACTTTGTTCAGGTTTCTATTGATTTTTTTGGAGTTTAAAAGCTCTTTCAAAATGCTCACTGAAAGCAAAAAGGAGTAGAAAAATCCGCATGATTTTTCAGAAATGCTGAAACAAATGAAATATTTCACTAACCTGACTCCTGAAAATGGGTAAACAGGTCAGGTGATTGCAACAAAGAAAAGGTCTTAATGGGTGGTCAGTCTACTCAAATTTTCCTTGTCCACCAGCACCTACTTTGTCAATCCCAACAATGATGTTACAAAGTCCTAGACAAAAAAAAACCAAACAACAAAACAACAAACCAAAACAAAACAAAAACAGAAACAAAACCCCAACCCAAGATAAATGGGAATCAACTTGGAGACTCAATTTAGCAACATTAATTCTGTGTATTACAAAAATACTACATCATTATTTTTGTTCTCTGAATATTGAATGAGAATAAAGGCTGTTATCTTTCTGGGTCCTTATCCTCATTTCTAGAATTCCAGGAGGGACATCACCAAATCCAGTGCATGAAAGAAGGAAATACTTGATGCTTAACACTCCCCCGTGTAGTAGCTGGAAGGGTATTTCTACCCAGGGAGAAGAGCACACAGGCAGAAATGGGCTCAGTCTACCCTGTGGTGAGCTACTAACGTTAGATCTTTATTATTTGTTGTGCTGTACCAAAGCCATTTGTCTTCCCTTCCAAGATTATTGATCCTCAGCAAGAACCAGGCACCAGGAGTCCAGACTGCTGGCTTGGCTTGGAAAGGTGAGTCGATATTCACCTCCTTGTGCAAATATAGTCAGAGGTTTCAGAAGAGCTTGTCAAAGACTGTGGAATGATCTCCACCACGACTTAAGAATCCTCATATGTCTTACTGAGTTTTCAAAGTACTGTCCCCTTTCTATGTAAATACAGAAGAAAATCAATCCAGTCTAAAAGGTGATTCTGTGCTGCCCATACAATCCTTCTTGGAAAAGGACAGTGCGAAGAAGGAAACACCACAGATGTTATTCATATTGAACTATGTCCCTTAATACCCTCCTAAGGGTTGTCCGGATGCCGTAGAAACATGAACATTAAAACAGCAGAATGGAATTCCAGGGGTTTAACTTCATGAGTCAGACCCTCTACCAGCATCACCCTTCTGGCAATTCTCTTGCTGTAAATATTGTAGTCAGGGTTGCACTGGCATTTCCATTTCAGTCTCATTCCCAGTTGCTGGTGAGTTTTCTGATGGGTGTTGATATAATTTAGAGCAATTCTAAATGATGATCCAAGCTGTTCTCAGTCTCAGTCAGCTTATAACCTGTACAGGAGTGAGATTATGGGGAATTATCTTCTCTTATCCCTGAATTTCCTGTGACTTCCCCCACCTCTTGGAAAGGTATAACAATGACCATTAATTTTATCAGTATCTGAGTCAAAGTGATTGTTTCAAGTTCGTTTATTCCTCGTGTCACAAAAAGAAATCTGAGGGACGGTGCATATTTTTTTCTCCCTGGCTTGTCTTATGTCCTGTTTGATGCCAAGTTGTCCAATGCAAATAAACTGTGATTTCAAGGGGAAAGTCAGAGAAGAAGTGTTGTGGAGTTGATGGATGTTTACTTTGACTTTGTGACTGGAGGCAGAGCACAAAGCAGGGAATATCCAAACAACCTAGAAAGGAATACACAGTTTTCATTTCTCCAGTCACTGGCCCAGGTGATCTCATTAGCAGAAACGCACTTTATCGGTGGAAATTGTTGCCATAATGTCCTGATCAGAGTAAACGCATCGCTGGGTCTACACACAAAATCAGAGCCACATATTCCAAACAGCCTGGATATGTTACAGCAGAGCTGAAAGAATTTTACCTTTCTCTGCATTATTAATATCTTTTCATCAGTTAATTCATTTCTCCTTCTGTGCTCAGAGATGTCTCAGCAGGGAGCACAGACTTGCTGGAGCCCCGTAGGGTATTTAAAGCTACAGTGCGCCCAGGGGAGCTTCTTAAAGACACGAGATTTTACCAAGATGAAGTTAAGATGACTAAGGTGAAGACAACTGTACAAGAGCAGTGCAGCATAGAGGGCAGTACAGTCTTTGCCTTCATCAGATTCCACCTCTGGCACTGGTCAAGTCTTCTTTGGTAGAAGCAGCAATTGCTTTAAGGTCTATTCACTTGTTTTCCTTTCAGATAGGAAAGTTTTAATGAAATATGAAAATGGGAAAGGTTTATCTGTTTCAGAGATTTGTTTTCTGGGAGATGATCCTTGGTAGACACCAGATTAGTCAGTGGCTTGGCTATTTGAGCACTGGTTGAAATGAAAGTCTCTCCTGCCCTATCTTCAAATCTTGAAAGGAGACAGGAACTGGCATTTTCTTCACAAGCTGTCCTTTCCCTCCAGTAGGTGTGTTCCTTTACTTTTAGTAAAGAACAAAACCAAACCTTGATGTCTCCACCTTTTGACAGAAGAGAATTCTTCATTTCTGAGCAGCATCTGGGCTTGCAGAGATTGGCAGAGAAAATGTTTGTGTGGCATCTGTGAAATGTCCTTGCACAGCCATTTTCCCATCCAGCCTTGACCGTGCTGGAAGCCCTGGTCTTCTCCAAGTAAGATCAGAGTTTAACATCTTCATTCTGTGCCCTCCGTTATTTTTACATGATAAGAGCCTTCTAGGAAGGTCCGTAAGCCAAAGTTTTTCAAGAATTGATCCATGGCACTGGGACAAGCAGTGCTGGGTAATCCTCTCCTTACATTCCCACAAAACCGACACTTAATTGTGAGCTTATGTCAACGACCCCAAACAACTCCTTTTGTAGTGGTTGCTCTCTGACTCCAGGAAATCTCTCCCTCCCTTCACAAGTCAAATTGTGGGATTTTGGTACCCACAGAAACATCTCAAGTCAAGATGTCAGTGCTCTCATTACCACTCTGGACAGGAAAACTACCACTTGTGATATGGCCCATGATAAAATGCCATTTCTAATATTCAGTGATTTATATTTAGTTTACTCTTCTGTCTCCTTTATGTCTCCATTTACTTCTGTGACAAATGTGACACAGACACAGATGGATTTTCTTTCTGTCTGCATGTCTTATTTTTCAGCACCTGAAAAAAAATCCTGAATGTAACAACATGGGGCAGTGAGAGAAAATAGAGCTTATTTCGTTTTGTTTCTCACCTCTTAGAAATCTCTTCATTGTTTCCTTGTTTCCAGCACTCTCATCCCCAAAGGCTCTCTATTTGTAATCACTCAAATGTTAATTTCATTAGACTGTGCTGCACATGGAATTACTCTCATGTAATCCATTTCCTACTTGTTTGCCTCATGTATGATTAGCCTTTCCCTCCAGATTCTTATATAGCACTCCGTAGGGAAATATCAGTGTATTTCTGGGTGTTAGGGTAAATAATCCTCAGATTCTGCAAGGGATGTGGATATCAAGACCATTTCATCAACAAACAGAGAAATGAGACCTGCAGGTTTCATTGCCCTTCTGCCAGTGAATTGGATTCCAGGTAGATCAAGAGGTTTGTGATGGGTTTGTTGCATATGTGACCAAGATGGGAATGGAGCCAACATTTCCTAGGGCTACATCCTGTGCTAATCCACAAGAACATTCTTTTTTCATCTCAGTGATTTAGTATGAAGCAAAATGTGTCACGATGGCTCTGTGGTAAACAAAAGAAAACAATCCCAACCACGTGTATTAGAGTGCTGGTACAACATCAGTGAATCTTGGGCTTGATGGACTTTGAAGATAAACTGAAATGGGTTTGGATACTTATAAGAAAGTTGAGAGGAAACAGTGCTTGAAATTCCGCAGACAATACAGAGAAAAAGCTGCAGGAATTATAATCCTTTTTCAGGGATATGTACGTCTAGAAGAGCACCGTCTATTTCTTTTGGTTGTTTGGAGGTTTTTTAAGGAAAAAAAATGTAATTGGAATGCCTTAACTCTTCCCAGCTGTTTCTGACTTCAACATACAACAAAACTCTTCCTTCCTCAGTTCTACAGTAACTAAAATCAGAAGGGACCTTAATTGTACATATGAGGATATAGTTAATATATGATAGCAAGGAATCAAGAGTCTGCCATAACTGATGTCGGGAAATAAAGCTGCTTCTCAGCATGAATCATTAACAAGAGGTTTTGGCATCTAAAGCAAAAGGATGAACCCTCATAGAACTTTGGGCTGCCTCTCCCCCTTCCTCTGCCTCTCCCAGTTGAGTCCCTCCTTTTGACTCAACCCACAACACTTCTGATAATGAGACACATTCACAGGAGGGAAACCTCTGAGGATGGAGCCCACTGAGGTCACAAGATGCACTGCTGCCTTTGGAAGACCTACATCATGGAACAGGGACCAGGGGCAGAACTGCCTCTCCCAAGAGTGGATGCTGGGTCCAGCTAGACCAATAATCTGCATCAAGAGGATGCAAATGAGGAGAGAACATAAACCTGGCCACCGTCTGCTGTCCTTTCCTCTTACAGTCTCACAACTTCCATAGTTTTTGCATTAGAGATGGCAAAGAATGTAACTCCTGCCTATTCACTGCATTCCCAGATATTCCCTGACATGATTTTGGCCTTGTTAGTTTTTTGTTTTCAGGACTTTGCAAGTCCTGCAGCAGCAAAGCTCCAGACATTCATTGGTATCCTCTTTAAGTATATATAGAATCACAGAATCATAGAAGGGCCTGGATGGCAAGGGACCTTTAAAATTATCTTGTTCCAAGCCCCTTCCATGGACAGGGACACCTTCTGTTGTACCAAGTTGTTACACCTTCCAACCTGCCCTTGAACACTTCCAGGGATATGGGAGCAACAGCTTCTTGGGGCAATCTGTTTCAGAGCGTCTCCATCCCCACAGTAATTAATTTCTTCCTTATGTCTAATCTAAACCTACTCACTTTCAGTTTGAAGCCATTCTCCCTTGTCCTGTCACTCCGTGCTCTTACAAACAGCCTCTCTCCATCCTTCCCCTCAGGTACTGGAAGGCTGCAATTAGGGCAGCCCTAGACCTCTTCTTTTCCAGTCTGAACAAACTCTCAGCCTTTCCATAGCAGAGGTGGCCCATTTCTCTAACTGTCTTGGTGACCCCCTGGACTTGCTCCATTGACTCCAAGGTCAATGTCCCTCCCATGGTGGGGACCCCGGAGCTGGATGTGGGGTCTCACCGAAGGAAGTAGAGGGTCAGAATCACCTCACACATGCACTTGCTTTTTTTGTTTGCTTGTTTTAAATCAGTCTGCTGTGAATTCAGGGAGCCTTCCCCACTCAGTGGATTAAACTGGTCTCAGCCACCACCACTGGTATTTCCATAACCTTGAGCACATCCCCCTCAGTTTTTTCCTCTCCCCACTGAAGAGCCCACAACTTTATATTCCCTTTCCATAAAGCAAGTTCTCCTTTCTATCAGCAGTGTGAATTGTCCTTCTCTGCATCCCTTTTAGCTGTTGTTTTTGTAAACCTGGTTTGTGTTTCTGCGTGACAAAAGCGTGTTTTCCATAAAAATGTTCCAACTTGATTTGACAATACTGGAAGACAGGGAACATGCAGCTTCCCTTGCTTGTTTGTTGCAGTGACTAATAACCTCCACTGTTAAAAACATCCCGTTTATTAGTGTTGGCTTGGCTGTCTCTGCCTGCTGCTTCTTCTTGAAATGTGTTTTCCCAGTAGGTTTAACAACTCTTTATTACCCAGTATTTTGTCTTTGCAAAAGCCTTTTGTACATAGAAAATAAAATCATTTTCCAGTCATTTTTTTAACCTCTTTTTCTTTCATAAACTAAAACCATTTAGTTCTGTAAGTTGATCACTAGTCAGTGTTATATCAAGACTGCAAATCCTGTCTGTGTGTCACTTCTAAAGCTGGTGTCCTCATGGCCACAAACAGCTGTGGGTTGGGAAACTGCATCAAATTGTAGTCACAGGACTCTCGTTTGTGCACCCAAGATCTCATTAGCACTGTTTTCCCACTAGTTCTGCAGCCCTGAAAATACTAAATGGTTGAATTATCTACTGTGACCTTGATGAGCTTTCCAGTGCTTTTCCCTGACCTGTAGGTCAGGATGTTGTCTTTGTTCCTAAAGGTATAACTGTGCCTTCAGAAGTCACAAATGTCAGTCTTCTCCAAGGGATGCCAACAAGAAGCCCTAGGCAGCTTGGGAACTTTAGTCTAAACAATCTACTACCTTGCTAATTAGCTGTGTCTAAGAGGCAAGTAATTAAATTATAACCTTGGTAAGGTGCGCCCCTGGGAGGCTGGAGAGAGGGGCGAAGCTGAGTTTCTGCTTCATGGGTGAGCACTCCAAAAGCAGAGGTTTGGGTGTGCTTTCCAGTCTGTTTCTTATTCTTAGTTTATTCAGTGACTCCCAAGACCAGGACTCCCGAGACCCTCACAAGGTGAAGGTGCAAACCACTCCTCCTTGAGGTGCCGCTTGTCAGGAGTGGGAGCAGGTGGATGAGGCACAGAGTACAGGCAGTCCTGAAACTCTGCAGTATGTGCCTGTACATTACAATTCCAGGTGCTTGTGTAGCTTTAGATGTTGTCACCTGACAACAAGAAATAGCAACGATGCTGTAGTTTAGCAAGAGTGCTGAATGCCCTGATATTGGATTGAGTTTTAACTTGTAGACTTGTTTCTGATACACATTTTCACCTCTTTACCTTTCTTTTAACTTGAGCATTGAAAGCGTATGCCCTGAATTGCTGAGAAGATGCATCCCTTCTTGTCCCTCTCTCTCTATGTTATACAGAAACAAGATTGATGGTAAATTGCCAGCGCTGCTGAACAGAGATGAAGCTTTAGTCTCTTTAGTCTTCATTTGTGTGCATGCTTTTGTACAGGCCCACGCACCACCAGCCTCACAGAAGATGAAAGTGCTCTTCATTGGGGCAGAAAATATGGCGAAAAATACCACACGGTGTAGCCAAGAAGAAAGAAAAACTCTCAGTGGCACTCAGTTTAGTAGATATTTGTTCTGTCCTCCTTTGTAGTTTGTTTTATTTTGACTCTTTTTGTCATTGCTGCTGTTCAATTTTCTGCAAAAAAAGTCATTAAATTAATAGAAATTGATTGGTGTATCTGCGGTTATATACAGAGAGGTCAGGCTACAGTGGGCACATATATCACAACCAAACTTTCCTACTGTGGTTTTTACTGAAGTCATTTATAAAAGTCCACTTCTGCTTCATTCTGCTCCCATTTTTCCCTTGACCACCATCTCCAAGCCCATTCTTTGGCCAGTTCTTCAGTTTTTCCTCTCATGGGAAAAAGTAGGAAGTGTCAGTTCAAGACACAAGGGATATAAGGCACAATAAATAGTATAAATCAGATATAGTCTATACCACTCCACAGCTTCAAAGACTTTTAAAATCAGTGATTTCAACCTCACAATAAGCTTGAGAATAGGGAATATTGTCCTTGGAGAAATACCTCCCTGAGGACATAAGCAAAGAGGGTTTTAGTATTAACCAGCATCACAGTAGGACAACACTAACTTTTATCTGCCCAAGGTCTGCTACTGAATCAGCCCCAGGAGGCCAAAACAAGCCATTCAAAAATTATTTCCTTGCCAGATGGCCTCATGGAGAAATGCACACCATCCCAGTTAGGCGGGGGGGGGTTGAAGCCTATATCAGAAATACCTGCCAGTTACAGTAGCCAGATCCATCCTCATGGTGCTACTCAGCTTCACCAATCTCTTTATGTAGCCTAATCCTAGGAAGAAGGGCAGGAGATATTCTTGTACACACTCCATGGCTTTAGATATGGACTTAGCAGTGCAGAGGAACTCCCCAGTCAACCACCTCCCACTTCTTTGGTGGATTGCCCAAGTCCTGTCAAACCCATGGTGTCTTTGCCAGCTCTGCACAAAGGTTTCTCTGAGGAATTTCCAGTGAAATGTCCTTTCCTAACAAGCCTTGGTTAAATCTAAGGCACCAGTAAGAATGGCCTGAGACAACCACGAGCATCAGTTGAGTAGAAGAAGGCATGAGACAGAAGAGGTTGTAGATGTGAACAGAGAACTATAGAATGGGTTGGGTTGGAAGGGACCTTCAAGATCATCCAGTTCCAACCCTCCCACCATGGGCAGGAGGACCTTCCACTTGAACAGGTTTCTCCAAGTCCCATCCAACCTGGCCTTGAACATTTCCAGGGATGGGGAATCCACAGCTTCTCTGGGGAGCCTTAACCAGTGTTCTCCCAGCCACGCTGACCTACTCTAGTGCTGCCATGAAAAACTGATAGGATGTATCTTGTGCTAGCAAGGACAAGCTAGAAAGCCAGTTAAGTCCCCAAAACAGGGCTAAGGATCACATGAACGGCAGCTTCTGACAGCTGAGCTTGCCATGTCCTTACCCTGCACCTCTCTGCTCCACTGCTTCTGGAAATGGCTTCCCCCCCAAAACAAAAATTACAGTTAAAGATGTATCACAAATGTGGCATAAGGACTAGGAAATTGATCTTTATACGATCCCATATGTATGAGAAATATCCAATAATCAGTGGACGGTGTTAAACTGTTTCTCGGCACAGCTTGGCACAGATTGAATCTGAAGCTTGTGTCCACTGTGATGGTTTATCCAGTTTTCACAAGGATTTGAGGGAACCTTCTCCCTGACAAACAACTAGAGAAGCCACATGAGTGAATACTTGCACAGCCTGTTCCCCACCAAGGCATGAAGTCAATTGCTGGTGCCACACATCTTAGAAATGGCAGGATTCCTAATCCCAGAGTTTAATTCTTGGCATTTTTTGATAGGTTTCTAAGCAGGAGGCAAATAAGCTTGATCAGTCTTTCAAGCTGACTGTGTCAGCATCCAACATACAGTCTTTATTTCAACATCCAAAGCCTCCCATAGCATCACAGGCAGGAAAAGCAGACAACATCTTGAAAGGATCAGGAAAATTTTCCCCCATAGATTTAAAATAGGATAAACACATCTAGTGCTTTCCAGCAAAGGATCTCAGGGGGCCAAAGCAGAGAACAGTTACCACAGCTATAGAAGCTTTTTCTGGTCTGATTTTATTGTTGCTAATGTCCTAAGAACAGCATAGGGTAGGAGTCTGGATTTGATAAGAGATGGAGACAGTAGTTGT
This sequence comes from Grallaria varia, assembly GCA_013396735.1. Taxonomy (NCBI): domain Eukaryota; kingdom Metazoa; phylum Chordata; class Aves; order Passeriformes; family Formicariidae; genus Grallaria; species Grallaria varia. The sequence goes on along the minus strand of VWZG01000433.1, from coordinate 241,417 downwards.
CATTCCTGTACCTGTGCTTGTTCTGTTTTTGTCTGGACTATCACCATTCAAACCCCCCATTATTTTGGTAGCTGGTTGCAGTAGTGACTGGGAAAGAAATGGGATTAATCAATGATATTCAGCACAATATTGGAACACATTCAGTCATAATGTCTCGATGAATTCAGTCAAAATCACAAAGTCATTATAGTGGAATGTATTTCACGCTTTTGCCTCCTGTTTTCTTTCCAGTGTCACAGAGACAGTAGGACACTATGTCCCAACTACCTCTTGACTCAGTCACCTGGTTGACTTGATTGTTCCTCCACAGATTTCTTTTTGAAAACCCTACACTGGTTTAAAGCCTGTAGATAACAGATCTGTCTTTGACAGAAAAGGGTTATAAAACTCAGAGAGCATGTCTGGCAGAAAAGAGGAGATGGAAAATCCTAAGAAGGGGAAGCCAAAGGTGTTACCTTCTTCAGCTGGGTCTGCTGGAGCCAGAGGACAATATTCCTACAGCCTAAATAAAAGATTTGCAACACTTATACTATTAGAATATTCAAGAATATTCAAGTGTTTGGGAGGAAAAGCCCCAAACACAAAACCTTAGGTATCGAAGGAAACTAGAAACTTCAGTGGAAAGGATTCACAAGGAAATGACTCTCCTATGGTTACATTTTTCTCCCGTCCCATAAAATGATTGCATGGGTTAGAAGTGTCTTCTGCATTGTTTCTGCATATTGAATTATCTTTGCAGTTTTCTTTGGGAAGCACTAGCAGGGTTTCACTTTTTTTATACTTAGCCATCTGTATTCACTAAGTTAGCAAGCAAGTAATGTGAGAATTGTGACACTTTATGCTAAATACATGGTACTTGATGATTCTGCACATGGCATATGGCACTTCATGGGTCTGCACAGGGAGGCTTAAAGAAGGAGGAAGGCCAAGGAGGAAAGATGAGACATCTGACACAAGATAAGTAAAAGAGCAAAAATGAAAAATCTTTTCTAGAGATCAGGAAATTTAAAAAAAAAAAAAAAGAGAAACTTTTTAAATTTCAGATTTTTTAAAATCAGAACTTGGCTGCATACACATAACAGTGAAAGAGTTGAATAGATAAAAGCGTTCATAAGCTTTATTGTTAACAAGGTATAAAGTCATGGCTCCAAAAGGATCAAAGACACCTTTAATGCAGTCCAGAGTTCCTCAAGGATGACATACCATAATTGTACAAACAGGCTAGATGTGGGACAAGACCTGGAAAGACCCAAATCAAAGATTAAACTCAAATTATGAAGAAGAGAACAATGAGAGAACTTCAGATGTGAGTTCTCTTTGGAAAAAAACAATATGGAAAAAAAGGTATTAAAAAGAGAGGAAATAGTCTTTAGCACCTACAAACACCTTAACTTTCACAATGCAAACTTACTGGTATGAGAAATTATCTGAGATCTCTAATTATCTGTGTCCAAAAAAAATATTGATAAATTCTAGTGAATATTTTTGTGTATATCTACCCTTTCTCCATTTCCAGAGACGTCACCAGAAGAAAAAATAAATACTGCTATTTAATTATACAGTCAAATATATTCACTATTGCCTCCTCATAGACCAAGACCTAAACCCGCAGAAAACCAAGATAAAAGTGATAACAGGGCTTATAATTCTTTCACATGAAATGTGTAAAGATGAATAAAAGAAGTTCATTAGGCACGAATTTATTGACTATATTAAAAATTACCCCAAAGTTCAATTATGCAATTCTTCACATTTATTTGCAAAAGAAAAAGTTCTCCTGTCAGTGAGGGCAGCAGATTTGTGGTTAAAAGGCGTAGTCTGGTGGCCCAGACTGGCTTCACACACAAATCAGGATGCCCAGGAGAAAAGGGATTCCCATAAGCATGATCCTCAAGGTGCTGTCAGAAGTTCCAGATCTTGGAGAAGGCAAGGTCTGTTTGGAGTCTGAGGGTTACAAGAACATGCAGCAAATGTCTGTACAAAAGGTGGAGACTGAAGGAAGTCCCTTTATCACTCACATTTTGAGGGAGGTACTTCTATATAACAGTGGTGAGGCCCTGGCACAGGTTGCCCAGAGATTTTGTGGCTGCTCCATCCCTGGAAGTGTTCAAGGCCAGGCTGGATAAGGCTTTGAGCAGCCTGGGATAGTGGAAGATGTCCCTGCCCATGGCAGGGGGTTGGAACTAAATGATCTTTAAGGTCCCTCCCCACCCAAACCTTTCTATGATTCAATGATTCTATTTTGAACCAAAATCTCTGGCCTGTGAATCCTTCTAATCCCAAAAGACACCACGAAAAGTCATTGTATGGGCAGAGTTATGCATGTGAGGTGGGATAAACTGAGAAATAATGCAGGCATGAGAAGAAATAAAGACCTTTCTATCTATGGCATGATGATTGGCAAAGGTCTTCAAAAAGCACCTCCTGCATCATTCAATTCTTTCCCCTCATTCTCTGGTGCTGTGTGAGATCTTCTTTCTGGTACCTGAACTGCTGGGCTGCCCTCCTCAAAAAGTTGCTGCATCTTAAAGGTACGTCCTCATCCCAAATTTCCTTCCTTCTTCCTGGAATACAAAAATATAGAGTACTTCCTCAAGGACAGGAAAAGGAGGAGTTAGAGGCTGTTTCATCCCCTCTGGGGTGAGGTCGTTTGCACACAGAGGAAAATTGGAGCCGAGTGAAGGGGATTTCGTCAAAGTGTAGGAGCCAGGGGTGAGAAGGTTCCTTTGCTTGTCTTTGAGCAGGGCAGAACCACCTGTGCTCCCCTGAGGAGCACACAGCTCTTCCTTCCTTCTTTATTTGGTAGTAAAACCGTTTGAAAACCATTGAACCAACACTGCAGAAGCAGTAAAACCTCCTGAAAAGTCACTTAGCCAGCCAGATCCACCAACCCTGCCAAAATGAAATGTCAATATCCCTTTACCCCGTTGTGTTCCCATCCACAGGTGCTCTGCCCTGGTTTATGCACATGCATTGACAGATTCCAAAAACAGCCAAGCAAGCAAATGGCCATTTATTCAAGGTGTTGAAAATATCAGACAGCTGGGAGATCAAAAAGCAAACTGTTCCCTCCAGAGTGCCCTGGAAGATTCTCAGGGAATGGGACCCCGTTGGAGTTGGTCTGGGGCAGACGCTCTGCTTCACTCAGCCTTTAAGCAACTGTACATCAGTGAGGGGTTAATTTATCACCGAGTTGAAGACAAATCCAATTTCAGTACCTGTCAGACCAGCCCCCTGTGGTTTAAAAACATCACGATTTAAATGCAAGTTTGTAGAACGAAGGGTTGTGTCTTTTTTTTCCCTTCCCTGTCCATGTTCCTTCTGTTATCAGAAAGCAAAGGGAGTGGGAGAGTAAAAAAAAAAAAAAGAGAGAAGAAGAAGAAGAAGAAAAAGCAGACCTTAGGGATTCATTTTGCCAATGGGACTTCCTCAATGGATCAGAAGATTTTTAGACATTCAAAGAGACAGGACTTATTTCTCTTAGAAGGACTGGATCTCGAGCACGTTGAGGAATTCCTTGCAGTTAAAAAACTCATGCAGCTTTAGCAGCTGTCTCAGGTCAGTAGAGAGACTCACCTCGTTGGCTCTGGCTTTACTATTTTCATAAATCTCCAGTTCCCATGAACCAAATTGCTATATAAGAATCTCAGTTCTCTTTTAAAAATAAGAAAAAGATTCTATTTCTAGTTCTCATGATTGCAAATAAACCCAGAAACTGAATTCATAATTGCTTAAATAGGCAGCAGATAAAAAGAGCAAATGATTTTAATAGTTTCCTGGTATGTTTGGAAGGAAGACCTGAGGTAAATTTCTTATATTTAGCTGTGAAAATATCACTATATACACACAGTTGCACAATAATAATTGAAAATTCCATAGTTACTGAGGAAGTTCCAGAAAAAGAGCAGAGGGATATTGGAAAAACATCAGCAGGACAGACAATATTTGTGATAACACCAGGTGTAGGAATTACTGTAATACCAGGTCTTAAATATCAGCTATTTCATAGGATAAAAGCAAAATAACAGTAAAGAAATTGTACAGCAAGTGAAATTAAAAAGTCACACTGTCGATTTTGCTGCCTGTGATTTTCCCATTTCACTTTTGTTTCAGCCCCTCAATTTGTGGGTTGAACGAGTTTCATACCTTGGTTAGAAACTGGAACAAACCTGCTTTATTTGATCCAAAGCAGGAATCAAAACTTAAGTTTTGCCCATAAGAGGTAAATGCTGTAACAACGAGAGAATCAACCAGCCTTTTGTGATGAGAAATGAGAACACCAAAAGTTGCCATCTGTTCTGATGCAAAATTAAAAACAAACTGTGAAACTTCAAAAGAGAGAGAAAGAGAGAGAGAAAGAGAGAGGGGAGGGAAAAGGGAAGGAAAAGGGAGGGAAAAGGAGAAGAAAAGGAGAAGAGAATAAAAGGTTTGGGAGGGGAGGGAAGGTTTGGGAAGGTTTGGGAAGGGAAGGTTTG
>VWZG01000433.1:220822-236920 GCA_013396735.1 Grallaria varia | reverse complement strand
GAAAAGAAAAGAAAAGAAAAGAAAAGAAAAGAAAAGAAAAGAAAAGAAAAGAAAAGAAAAGAAAAGAAAAGAAAAGAAAAGAAAAGAAAAGAAAAGAAAAGAAAAGAAAAGAAAAGAAAAGAAAAGAAAAGAAAAGAAAAGAAAAGAAAAGCCCTGACCGTAATTTCAATTACTATTGTATGGTATGATGCAGACAAAATTAAATGCATCTATGTTATTGCAACTTTTTACTAACACTTTGTCAAATTTCATACGGTTGACACATTCTCATGAAGGATTCTCAGTTTTCGGGAACCAGAAAGGGAACTGCTCCTTTGTGAATTCCTCGGGACTATGACCTGATTATCTTCTAGTCCTCCCCCACACAAAGCCATGAAGTGTGATTGGTATTGGCCTTACACTTGCCAAGAGATATTTATTAGCCACTGTGAGCCACCTCCTGTGCTGACTCGGACGGGCTTTAACCAGGGATTTTTCCACTGAGTGTTGGATTCCTTTTTTTTATCTAACTGTATTTTAGAGTGATCCCTCTTGCCACTCTAAAAATAAAGAATAGGTTCACCTTTACTGAGACACCTCACATTTAATGAAAAAAGAAAAAGCAATATTTAGGCCTCTGAATCTATTCTTAGCTGTGGTTGTATTATGAGTTGTACCTGGCAAGGTGCTTGAAGTCTCTGGAGGAGGGAACAGGAGTCCAGCTGGAAGCATAGAGAGGTTTGTCTCCTATTTTCATTAGACTGAAGTTTCATTCTCTGTGATGCGAGAACATGCTGGTTCTGACACCTGATATCTCGATGTTATTGTGCATTCATACCATGTGTGAATAAACCAGTTTAAACCCACCGAGAAATTTGAGGCTTCTCAATAGTAGCTGGATATTAATTAACTTCTTCCAGAAATCATCTCCCTTGCATATCTAGAGAATGCAGACAGTGGTCTCATCTCCAGTGGCATGCAATTTTGGAACTGAGACCTGTAGATGTAACCCTGATTCATATGCAAAGAACTGAGATCAGAACCTGATTTTTTGGAATTTTGGAATATTGGTAGACTAGTGCTTTAATTAATAAATGTTGAACTAGGACAGTCTTTAAAAGAGAGACCTGTGGAAGAAGAATCATATAATGGTTTAGATTGGAACAGGCTTTAAGGATCATCCAACCCCCCTGCCAAAGATGGGGATACATTCCACTAGAACTTCCACTAAATCTTTTCCCAAAATCATCCTGAGCAGCTTCTTCTGTGGTGGCAAGAGCAATGGGAACCTTCAGAAAGCCCAGCTACTTCACATTTCCTTGCAATTTCTTGTTCTCCTTTTCTCATCAGCAGTTCTCTTCCCTGACTTCCTGGCACAGTCACACAGGACTGCAGGAATGGGTGACTTTGGGCAAATCCCCATCCATGGAAGAGTTCAAGTCCAGGTTGGATGGAGCTCAGACCAACATCGTCTAGTGGAAGATGTCCCTGCCCACGGCAGGCAGTTTGGAACTAAATGATCTATAAGGTTCTCTTCCAACACAAACCATTCCATGATTCTGTGATAAACAGGGCAAGTGGTCATGAAAAGAGGGACGAGATTGTTTGTTAAGGAGAGGTTGCCCTCTAAGAAGGGTGTTCACAGAAGACTAAGCTTGGACACAGCAGCTTTTTTCTGAGATTCCCCCAAGAACAAATGGAAGTCACTTCAGAAAATTATCCTTGCACTGCCTTGCCCTTTGCAGAAGGTTCCATGTCCATCCACTAATGAGGGAACATTGTGCCTCTGTCCTCCCTTGACTAACACAAGCCTCTTTTACTCTCCTTCATCATCTTGCAAATCCCTGCATCGCTCCCAATTTGGCAAAGGGCTTTAGCACAGCCACGCTGTTCCAAAGGCATCGGGTTCAGCAGGGCTCAGACTGAGCCGGAGATATATTGCCTCAAAAAAAAAAGAATTGCTGTAGCATGTTTGCTTATAGAGCACCACTGTATCAGCCATTACAGGATAATTGTAAATAAAACTCAGAAGGATCGATCCAGCTCAGCTCAATCAGCTTATTGATTTAAGCTATAAAAAGAAAATGGCAAATAAACAGCCCTCTTACATGTGACCCCACCACCAATCCCCAGCGACTGACAATTCCTGGGCACAAATAGCACATGAACTTTTAGCTGATGGTTATTGCACCCATTTGAGTTTACAGGTAACTGCAGAGTTTCCTTTAAGTTACAAAATCTTTCCCTGCCTCTCCCGAAGAGGAAGCCGGTTTATCTGCATATGGGTCACGTGGGCAACTTATTGTAATCATTTTTCATGACACTGTGGCATTCAGGGGGAAACAGGAAACATGACTGTCACAAAAATCACCTATGCAGTAAAAAGAGAACTTCATCAGAGATTGCAGAAATATTTTTTTAAAAATAGTGCAACAAAATGGTACAAGCTAATGAGCAGGTTGATAGTGGCTCAAACCCAAGCACCAAAAAATTGTGGGAGTCCTGCTCATTGCTGCAAGGATAAACCTTTATCATAACCACCATGCCTCCCAAAAGTAAAGAACAGCCAAGAACTCTGCTAAGGCAGCTCACGAGAGGCAGCTGGACCCAGGCCTGAATTATTTAGCACAGACCTAATCCTGTCCTTGCAGGTTTTGCAGTTTTGCCAAGAGCAAGGATTTTGCTGGGTTTTTTCCTTTCCTTTGGCTCTGCCCTGTGCCCACAAGCTCCTCATAGTAGGAGACTTTTCTTGACCCAAAAGCAAATCTAAACAGACAGAGGGAAGAAAAGAGCACTATCTAAACCCTGAAGAAAAGAACACGATTTTATCTTTAGAAGATACCATCTAAACATCAGTCTCAGTACCAGCCCAATTAGGGACCATCAGCCTTTAAAACTGCTTTTTTCAACACAAATCTAACCCAGCCATCCCTGGGAGGGCTCACCTGACCACAGACTCTTTGAACAGTTACACTCAGCTCCTTGCTATGGTCAGTGAGACAAATGGAGGTCTCTGGAGGGAAGATGATGCTGTTCTGTGTTAATCTTTGAGTGAAAACACCATTGCATTTTTTTTTTGGTCAGACCTCCTGTGTCCAGCATCATTAATTGTCTGGTGCCCAATCAGGTTTCTTTAGTGAAGAATTGACTTTCCTTTTCCGTGATCAGGCCAAAGCACAGGAGTCACTTTACACAGGATCACACTTCACACGGATCACGCTTCATGCTGGATCACAGAGATCCTTTCTACTGTAAGGGTAGAAATACAGCTTGTCAATACATCACTGCTAGACCTTGTCACTACATCACTGATAAATCTTGTCACTACATCACTGATAAATCTTGTCACTACATCACTGCTGAATCTTGGGGGAAAGGCCAGGGATGATTTGCCAGATAAATATATGGAACTGAGGTCCCAGCGCCCCTCATCACTTAGATAGTGTCCATCAAGCTATCAGGATGAGGTATGAACACAATGTTCAGCATCCTCCTGGAGTCCTAACTCATCCTAAGAAGCAATTTGCCAGGACAGGCATTGCAGTTTTCTGGGGTAAGTTGCACTGAATCTTCCACGATGCAGTTGGATCACTTTATAATCTTCTTTACCATTGCTCTGGAAAAGTTGTCACTGTTCATTAGGTTTAGCAGCGTCATATAGTATGTGACACATTTGGATTGAATCCTCATTGCCTCCTGCTATGATTTTCCTATGCAGGCAGGAGATGTGCTGTTGATGAGACTTCTCCAGTCCTGCAGAGAAACTCATATCCTGGTTCATCTACACATGGCCCTGGCATCAAGCACAGGGCACAGAGATGGAGCTGAGGCAGAAGAGACCGCAGGGCTCAGAGCCCCTTCCTCCTTCTGTGAGCCAGCAGGTGCTGACAATGGCACCAAGGAAAAGCAAAACTGCTTCCTGGCTCGTCCAGGAGCCCTCCACTTAAAAGAAGTTCCGAATGTCATCAAGATGGTCAGAAGTGTCACAGAGTGTAGCAGGAACTGTTGAGATATGTCTTGTATTGGGTGGGTTTGGGCATCAGAGGCTGTCTGCAGGAGGAAAAGGTGTTAATGTCCCCGGGATGTGGCCAGGAAAAGCAAGGTTGTCTTCTCCCAGCTCTGGGCTGAACCTTAGAAACTTGAACAATATTTGATGCTACTCTTGAAATGCCATCCAAGCAAAGGATGGTGGTTTTTTTCTCCCTCCCTCAGCTGACCGTGGGCTGCAGGGTTCTGCCACGAGCAGTTCTGCTGGAGCTGGGCTGGGGATCACTGGCTGAGCAGCTGAGCCAGGGCTCATTTCCCTGGAAAAGCATAAATGTTAGGTTCAATCACTCTTCCAAGATCTTCCTTCCCAGGGGTTTGTAGGGACTCACCGCTTTCCTCCTGAAGACACAAGAATGGGGAAATTAATGGGATAAAGAAGCCAGTGAGTCACAGAAGCCTCATGATCTCTCCAGCTTTCAAGTAAGGAATGCCATCCATGCACACGATGATTGGTATTCCCAGCAGTTAACACTTGCAGATTAACTGGTTACTTCCCTGAATGGAAAATACCAGGGAAGGTGATTTAATTGAATTAATGGATTATAATTAGGTGGTAATAGGTATGTGTGTGTATACAATGAGTGCAATAGACCAAACATAAAAGGAAGATTTATCCTCACTGAGGTTTCTTTGTCAATCACTAAACAGAGGTAATCTTGAATGTTTTAGTCTGATCAGTTTCAATTTTTTTATTTTATATTATCATTTTATGTGATTGATTTTTTTATTTTACTTTTCTTTGGTTTATATTATATTTTTACAGATAAAGACATTTTTCCTTTTTCTTTCAAACAGCAACTCATAACCAAGGTCATGAAATGCAAATTTTAAATGATGATGAGCTTAATTAATGCATATTCACACACATACACAGTGTGTACAAGCGTGTGCAATGGGTACAAGCACCCACAAGTGTGTGCCATTAATCTAAGGGGAATTTGGTTAATACTATTCATAAATACTTTCAGTAGGAATTGCAATACAGCTTGCAATGCACATAAATATTTTTCCTTACCATCCACACTTCAAAAAAATTGTTTAGCTAGAAGGGTTTGACAACAGATTATAGCAAATCTACGACTTTTTCTGTAAAGAAACCTTGAAAAAATCTTGACTTATAGTATACCTTTTGAAATATCAAATTTTTTTAAAGGAAAGAAACCCTGAAGCAAGTAGGGATTATCTTTGAAATAATGGATGAGTCTAGAATAATGCAAAGTTCAGTCAGTCCCACCCCTATTACAAGAGCCTGTTCTTAGAGCCCAGGTTTTTTTTTATTTGTTAGAGTTTAGAAAAGGAATTTTTAATTGTGAAAATGTGGATAACAGTATGTGTAGGAATCCATTTGCTCAAATATAAAAGAAGTATGAAAGCAAGCAAGGCTGGGGATTAACCAAGAGCTGCAAAGATCTACATTCATTCCCAAACTATCATTTGACATACAGAAAGGAAACCAACAAATTAATACTCACCTTTACCAAAGAAAGAGTCTGATCCTAAAATTGTCAGGTGTTTTAGTGGACCTGTTAACACAAGCAGATGTGGACATGGAAGGAACATCCATCATAACATTCCATGTCCTCCCACAGATTGTTATCAGGTGGACTTTGATGACTCCTGTGGGTCTCTTTAATCTCAAGACATTCTGTGGTTCTATGACTCTATATCTGGCTTTTCACATCAGCTATGGTAGTGTGAAATATTTATTCACCAAGAAAAGGTGCTATAAGAAAAAAAATCCAAAGAAACTGTTTTCTTTATCAACCCAAACAAGCTTCCTAAACCCCTGGGAATCCCTCAATGAGACATGTTCAGAAAAAAAATAACTGTGTGAGGTTTGTTCCCATAAAAGGCCATGTTATCAGCTGAAATCATACCCTTGGTCAGTAGTTCTGCCACCAAACATTTCTCCACCAGCTGCCTTGGTGGTGCCTTACCAGAGCAGTCTTAAGTCTCTCTTCTTTAAGTTTTGGAGATACACCTTTTTCAGCCAACATTCAATAATTTAATTAATAAAATTTAATTAAGCTTTTTGCACAACTGGGGATTTAAACCCAACTGAAATAACAAATACAATGCACTGTTCTCAGTGTCCTTCTACGATATCTTCAAAGATATTGTCTTACACGATTCATGACAATAAGCAGCCAGGAAGAGGGAAAAAGGCCTTATTAACTCCTGCATTGTAGGAAAACACAAACTGTGAGCTTGACTCCTGCTACATACCAAGAAGTCCACACAGCCCTGAAGTCAGAAATGTATAGAAAGACAAGCTCAAGTGAAAAACAGAGCAACAGGAATAAGTAAATAAAATAATGCTGCAATGTTTATTTCACAATGCCCTATTTTGCCGGCAGAGCTCTACCTACCTTCAGCAAACTTTTCATCCATCCACAAGAGTGTCCTGTGCAGACAGACCCTTCCAACACCACCTTTCCAGCCAAGCTGAGCTAAATCAGAGATGATACTTTTCTCAGAATGGGGTTTCATGTGAAATTCCTACTATTGTGGTCAAAAATTAATACAGAGCAAACAAACAAAACTCCTCAACCAGTGGGAGTCTGATGATGATACAGTCACAGCCTATACTCTGAAAGCACTTTCAAAGCATTCCAGCAAAGTGAAGGGGACACTATTCCCCTTCCTTTTCGCAGCAGAGAAACTCCTGTGACACAGAAGAGAAACTGAGGCACTTGCCATTACCAAGCTCACACAAAGATTTTTGCAGGACAGCCAAGAACTGATGTGGGCAATCCATCCCACAAAGCAAAGCAGCCATCCACTGATTAAAGAAACTCATCGCTGCCATTAATTTGGCCCAGTTGCAATGGGACAACTGTCGGCAGCGTCCCAGGGCAGCCCAGGACCTGCCTGCCAGCTCCCCCCCCTGCCACAACCTCTGCAACCCATGGAGAAGGAAGGCTGTCTGATATTTAGTCTGCAGGGAATTATTCACATTGCTGCTGCCACAAAGTGAGGGATGACAGGTACCTGAGCAAGGCAATATTTTGATTCTGTTATTCCAGCGATTGTAACCCCCTAATGGGCAGTTTCCCTCATTTCTGCCACTGTAAATCACTTGGAGCACATAATGGCACCCATTTGCTTGAGCTCCAAGGTTTCAGCAAGAGAAAGTGAAGAGGGAGAGAGCAAGAATAAAAGTGTGATTAAGTTTCCATTTCTGCAACAGCTCAGCTGGCCATGCACCAAGTGGCTGGATTTCACCCTCTCCCATACTGCTGAAAACCCAGTTCTGCAAAAGGCCCTTTCTCGCTCCCAGTGAGGCCCCAGAGAGTTGGTTCCCTGTGTCCTTGCAAGGGTAAAGCCAAGAGTGTCAGACTGCACGGAGGCTGTACTTTTAAACTCCAGTTTGTTTTCCTGAACCAGAGACAGAGAAGGGAATGACAAGCACTGGGTAATAAGAGCTTTTCCTCAGAAAAATGGGTTAAAAATTAATCCTTTTCTCTAATGGGGTTGCAGAACCATAGAATGGTTTGAGCTGGAAGGGTCATTCAGGATCATCGAGTTCCCACCCCACCGCCATGGGCAGGGCCACCTTCCACTAGACCAGGTTTCTCCAAGCCCCATCCAACCTGGCACTGAACTTTTTCGAGGATGGAGCATCCACAGCTTCTCTGGACAACCTGTTCCAGAGCCTCACCACCCTTACAGGGAAGATTTTTTCCCTAAAATCTAATCTCAACCTATTCTGTCAGTTGGAAGCCATTACACCTTGTCCTATCACTTCATGCCCTTGTAAAACATCCCTCTCCAGCTCTCCTGTATTGTCTTTAGATGCTGGAAGGGGCTCTAAGGTCTCCCTGGAGCCTTCTCTTGCTGACATTGCTCATATCTGGACAGCCTGAGGTGTGCCAAGGCAACAGAGGCAGACTGCAAGTAGCAGATAAGGAAAGACCCTCCAGGAATATTGAACTAATCCGGGTGGCTTTGTTCTTGCCTTCACCATGGCTCTTTCTGCCTCCAAGGGGAAATGCATGGAGCCAGCAATAGTGTGGGGGAAAGGAAAGTGGATCCCGAGAGAGGAGCTGGTGTTTGGGACTACGCTCTGTCCAAGGAGGCCACTGCAGCAGAGCCGGGGCACAGTGGCTGAGCCCCCTGGAATCAGCACAGCCACTCCCTGGGCAAGTGTCAAGCCTAAACACTGCAGGTTAAAAGACCAAGTTCAGAGGGTGTAAGAATAAAAGGAGCAACAGAAGAACAACAATAATGCTGATTTATTTTGGTTTTCAATGTTATGATGAATCATAGAGGCGAAACCACAGAGAGAGAAATTTTAATCACTCTTACTCAAGGCATTCATAGCGAGTGAAGCTGAAGCACAGACATGGGATGACAACTGACCAACCTGATCCAGCCAGTGATAACAGGACAAGACCCAGGTCTCCTGGCTCCCACAGGTGATGCTTGGGCCATGAAGGTGGCCTATCCTCCAACACACAGGGAATAAGAGGTCTTTGTAGCCCCTTTCACACCTCATCACTCTACTAGTGTCCAAGGGAGAGTCTTCACTCACAGCACTCCAAGCTCCACTACCGAGCCAGCAAAATCCCCATGTCCTAATCATTACCTTGCCAGTGATTATGATCCCTAAAGGCACCTCCCAGGGCAGGCACTTTGGGACTGTTTCCCTCCTTCTTTCTTATTGAGAATAGCTGAAGGGGAGAGTTAACTCTGAGGATTTGTAGGCATTAATTTTTCATCTAATTATTAATATGATTGCAGCAGGTGTTGGACGTTTTCTATTTTATTGGTCTCAGAGAAAAGCAAAGGATATAAGAACCACTTATCTTCATTTAAACCTCTGCCTCACGATTGGAGTGGGAGTAGAGACTGGGTTGAACATAAGTGCAGTATATTTGTAATGCCATTTGCTTCTAATTCTGTGATTGTGAAGACTTTATCTCAATACAGTCATATTGGTCTTTATTTCCTTCTCTCTTACTTCCACTTTGTCTTGCCTGTTATTCCTCTTCTTCTTCCCTTTATCTAAAAGCAGCTAAAATAGATATCTCCTGTATTAGTATATAATATTTATTTAGCAAACATATTTTTATATACTGTCTCCTTAGTAACTACTTTCTGTTTCAGAGGAGCTTTCATGCAACTCTTTGGAGAGCAGGAGGTGTGTGCAGTTTGAGCACCCAAGGCAGTCACCAAAGAGAACTGTGAGCAGATCCGTGATATGAATTGGGCTCTGAAGCCACTGATAAACAGTTAGCTAAAAACTAACTAAATTATTGGCAGGTTATGGCTGATCCACAGTGGGAAAATTCATGTGGTCAGTTTGAATAACTTAACTTGCAGTGCATAGTTGTAATTTATTCCAATCAAATGTCCTAACCTTTGTGGTCAGTTTTATCTGCCAATAACTTCTTGGTGGTCAAGAGTTGAACTTGGGGCAGTTGTATTAAGCCAAGGAAGGTTTAGGTTGCATATTAGGAAAAAATTCTACATCAAAATGGTTGTCCATTACTGGAACAGCTAGTCCAGAGCAGTGGTGGGGTTACCATCCCTGGTGGTATTTAAAACACATGGCACCTGGGCACATGGTTTAGTGGCGGACTTGGCAGTGCTGGGCTAATGGTTTGACTCTGACCTTAGAGCTCTTTTCCAGCCTAACTGATTATGTGATTCTATCTTTAGATCCCACGCTTAGACTGACTAACCACCAGCTGAAACTATCCCTAGTTTCACCTTAATCCAGATACTTCTTGGGGATTTTATAAATATGTAGGTAGGTCTTAACCCTATATTGACACATGGGATTGATGTTTGCAGGAAGGTTTTCACAAACCTCATGCACCTTGGATTCCCCAGGCTCCACACTGTGTTTCCCTCCAAGAGGCTGTCCCTTGTCCCTTTGGCTCTCCATTAGAACGGACACACTGAATTAAACCTGCCACAACACTCACTGGAGCACATTCCTGACAGCAGCATGACCCTTTTCTTTTACCTGGCTCTAAACAAACTGCTAATTATGCAAATTACAACCTCCCCATTAATTTTGCCTTCATCTCCCACTGTATGCACTGTATCCAAGCATCTGTGCTCCGGGGACATCTGACAGATCTCAGCACCGGGCTTTGCACAGCAGGTGAAATCCTGAAGTAGGTCAGCACGGATCAGTGAGTCGAGCTTCTGTATCTCTGGCAAATCCTTTAAAAAAATCTTGCTTTGTGCCCATAAAGTTTGTGTATATTTAGTATCTACTTAAAAACGTTAGTTCTCCTAGAGTAAGGTGGAGATTGATGCCTTTAAAGGCAGCCGGAGCAGCTGGTGAATATGCTGTGTTAAGAGTACCACCAAGAGGCCAGTAAGGAGATGGCTGAGCACGTTTAATTGCATTTCACCAAGAGCAGAGATGCCCCGTTAGCCGGAAAGGTGAAGGCTGGGAAAGGAAAACTTTGAATAACCAGCTGAGCCCCTCTCTGGCATTATTTTGTGACAGCAGGATTGAAGAATGACAAGGAGGTGGAGACATCCCTGTTATATAAATTGTAATGTGGAAATAGCAATGCAGAAAGCACTAAGAAATGCTTCAGCACACACCCACCACACCAGTGCCTGGCTGCTGCTGTGGCAACACAAGGGATACAGTCTGGATATCCCCATCCCTAAAAAGCTCAGGTTTCCTGCTGCGTCATCAATAGACAATACTTTCCTGCAGTGTGACCAGATGAAATCCTGTGTTGCAACACTGCATGGGGCAGCCACATCTATCCCGATAAATAACAGCCTTTTTAACCTCAGAATTTCCTTTTGAGCAGCGCTCTGTGTTGAACATCTCTCCTTTGTTCCACAGCAAAATCGGATCAGAGAAATGTGGTCAGAACTGGAAACAAAACTGATATTTTCTGCCTTAAATTAGCTGAGAACTCACTAAACCTGAGTAATTCCAAACCACACATGACTTCACATGGGTGTGCTCAGCACTGCTTACAGCACGATGATGTGAGGACCAGGGTGATGCTGCTCAGCATGTAGGGAAGGAAAAGCCCAAAGCTGGAGCTACACCAGCAATAAACAGTGACAGAAACATTGCTAAACACTCAAATTTAATGATCTGTTCTGCTAACCCAGTCCCTGGTGCTGTTGCAGCCTGGACTAGCTAATTATCCTGCACAATTTCTACACAACATTGAAGGATTGACACAAGATGGGGATTGTTCCCAATGGGAAGTTTGGCTGCATCTACCCAGTTTTGGACAGCAAGACAGTTCAGTGGTGAGGATAAAAGCAATCCTCTGCCTGGTGAGCTCAGAGAAGGGTTCTGGGTATGTGTAATTTCTGACTGCTGATGCAGCCTGGAGCATCTACAGGGGGTTTAGGAGGAAGAGGAAGTCTCAGTGGAATGACTTATGGAGTGTGTGCTTGGCAGTATTGGCTCCATATGAAAAATTTACACAAAAGAATAGTTAATGAGTCCATAAAAGTTCTGGCCTGCCATAGGGCAGATGACAGAGTAGATAATTTTGCCAGGAGCCTTTCAACCCTCTTTTCTTTAACTGTTTGTAAGAGAAAACTTTGTGAAAGTGCAAATCCATTGAAAGTAAAGGAGCAGAACACTCCCCAAATGAGCCTCTTTTGACAATCCTTTCTCGGCTCAACAGACTGGAAATTTTCCAGTTAAAAGGGAGAGAACAGCACAAAATGACCCTTAGGAAGGACTGTTACAATGAAATGCAATAACTGGGGAACAGACTGAGGAAATAAAGGCATCTGAATCCTGCTTTAAGTGGACATTGCACTGCAGCCCCATGTCCACGGGCTATGACCTGCATTATACTTGATTGTCCATGTTGTGCACGGGAAGGGTCTCATTTACCACAGTACGACTCCAGGGTTACACTGAGATAACTGCAGGGCAAAAATCAGATCTCAGAATATTAATCCAGAAACACAGAACTCAAAAATGGCCAAAAAAATATACGGACATCAGTGGGCATCCATGAAGAGGAGCCATGTGGGTGTTCTTAATTTTATTAGTCTTCAAAGTAACAGATTTTTTTTCTGATGGCAGAAGTTCTTATAGTTCACATATTCAAAATCATAGAATGGTTTGGATTGGAAGGGACCTTAAAGATCATCTCGTTACAACCTGCCTGCCATGGGCTGGGACATCTTCCACTAGACCAGGTTGCTTCAAGCCCCATCCAACCTGGTCTTAAACACTTCCAAGGATGGGACAGCCACAACATCTCTGCACAACCTGTGCCAGGGCCTCATCATCCTCACAATAAAGATAATAAATAATAATATCCAACCTAAATCTCCTCTTCCAGCTCAAAGCCATTCCCCCTCACACTATCAGTTCATGCCCTTGTGAAAAATCCCTCTCCACAATCAAAAATGGCTTCTCTCTCCCTCGCTTTATCACAGGCAACATTAAAGGAATTAAAAGCATCCAACTGAAAACTGGTGACTGCTCTTTTGGTCACATTTCTGCTCCCAGTAACTGTGACCAGCTACACTCAGCATCATTCTGGATTTGTCCTGACATCTGCTGCTTAAGAATTGGCCCATGTGTTTCCTTCACAACTTTCTAAACTCCTCCATCCACCTGTATAATCTGACATGCATAAGATGTGAGTGTCCCACAGAATCCACCTGGAAGAACAGGTGTCTGGAGCACACGCCTGCTGTTCCCTGCATGGCACAGGGACGGGTCTGGTGGGATCAGCCACATGGCTCTGGGAAAGGGTTGAGTCAAGGAACCTCAATGGAAGAGTCTCTGCTCATACCAAATCTCCACATCCCAAAAAAGCCAACAGCAAAGTTCCTCTGAACTTCAACACGTGCTGAACTCGGCTGTGGGGGCACAGGCAGAATTAAGGACATCCCATATTCCCTGTCCCGGGTATCAGTGCCTGATGGTGTTTGGGATACACTGGGTGTAGTGTATTTGCTACTCCAGCAGCTCTGAGGAGCACATGATGCAGTACCTCAGCCTACACTGAGCAAAAATTCCTGCGACGGTGAATAATAAAGAGCCAGAGAAACCCTGGGGACAATAGCTCTGTTTCCCTGCCCAGCATGCCATTTCAGAGACCTTGGAATTCCTTGGGAGCTAAAGAAATGAAAGCAGGAAAATTGAAATGCTCCTCTGCAGGGCACCGAGACATGGAACGCTTTTGCTGGCTTGTATTTTTCATCCTCTGTGGCTGTTTCAAAGATCTCTTTAAATATTAAAGACAACAATATTTGTTTTAGTGATATAATGTGTGTAGTGCAGTGAGATTTCCATTTGTGTGTTTAGCACAAAAAGGAGTTCGAAGACTTTTATATAAAAGTATTTTTGGACCTGAAAAACAAAGAATGACGGAGCTTTGGAATAACTCAGCTTTCTGGGGCTTTTGGGTTTTGGTTTTTTTTTCATAGGGTCTGCCATCTTCAGACCTAAATTTGGTAGGTCACGTGTCCAGACTTTGCATGAGTGAAGGAGGAGTCCAATGGTTTGGTTCCATTGTCCCTCTATCCCAGTGCCTTGTCCCTAGGAGTGATCTGGACTAGAACATTGGGACAACAGTCATGTAAAAAAGGCATCCACAGTCCCCAGACTAGAAATCCACTGATATTCTCAGAATTCCCACTCTGATCTCTCTTAAATCTGTCTTTAAATTCTTAGCTGAAGGTATCCTTACATTTAGGAAAGGCCAAAGAATCTTCTTCCACTAAGGTGTTAAGCCCATGTTTTTATTTTAGATACCAACCAAGAGTACTAGATTACCCAAGTCTATTATTCTATCCCAGACCAGGTCCCAGTTATGAACTTTGTTGATATATGAGTTAGTTCAATATGTTTCACATCCCTGCAGCATGGATTTGCCCAAAGAATCAGGTCCATAAAGGCCTTACACATACAGTAAATCAAAAGGTTTAGTCTATGATGCTGGATGAATACAAGAAAAAAAATCACTGGAATAAAATATTTGCTGGGGTTTTTTTTCTGTAAAAATTGGTGGTGAAGCTTTTTCAAGATTAATTCATCACAATTTCCCTCTAGAAGGGAAAGAAAGTGATTATTGATATTGTCTGTCTCTTGATCTGCTGAGACACTTTCTCGCACATTAGAAAGAACAAAACTAAATGACCTGCACAATAATTAAAACTTTTCTTTTGCTCCAGAAGGTTTTTGCTCCTTTGACTCTCTTTGACTAATAAGGTGCTCACTGATACAGCAAATAAATTATACAAAACTTAGGGTCTAGAATACTTCTCTCCATTCCAAACTTTCTGTCTTAGAACTGCCTTGCCATCTGCTCACAATGAACTTCTCTTTTGGCAGAAGAGAACCATGGGGCTCAGCAGCCAGGAAGGATCATGTTGCTTGGGGTCCTGTGTCCTTGTCATGGATGTTGTGATGCACTTCACTTGTAAACAGAAAAGTAGCAATATCTTTACTGATACAAACCAATGGTTTAACAGAGTTTGGTAGTGAGCGTGCCAGTGGATTAACATGATTTGATGGCAAGGCACACTCAGTTGTTTACTGCACAGAGGACAAGGGTCAGACAAAACTGCCAGGGACACCCTACCATTGACTCATGAGGTTCAGGAAGGACCCCTTGCCTTCCAAACAGGGTCAGCTGGTTCATGTCTAAAGGATTCTATGCACATAATCAATCCTTCACATCACTTAGCTAAGGTTTCAGAATGTCAGTGCTGTTATTCTCTCACACAATAAGGATTCCCTCAGTCTCAAGGAGCAACCTAGAGATGAGTCCCTGATCAAGGGGCGATCATGATGTGTAGGCTGCTCTAAAGGCCCTGGGCTGTCCACAATTTATGGAGTCAAATATTTGGCGTACAGTGATATTTGCATACTGTCTGCAGAAGTTAGTTTCTTCCACACTTGGCTTGAGTCAGGTCTTGACCAGCACTGGTGGTCAGGGAGTGCACTGCTCAGATTAATCCTTGGCTAATGTGTTGCTGTCTCCCCTGCATACCCATTATGAATTGGATGCAGCCATCACAACCAGACACCTCCATTAATTCCATCATTGGTGGCTATCACTTGAGCATGGTTATGCTCCTCAGGTTGGAGGAGGTGAGGTAGAACATCATCACAATCTCTCATCCTTCTTTGCCCTTACCGTGGATCAAGAATGGGTGGAGAGGTTTTATGAGAGGTCCACTAGTCCACCCATTTTTCACCTGTAAATATCAAATTCTTTGCCTGTTTCCCAACTCCCCACACACATTCAAATGAAACAATCCTACTTCACTGAGTCTTCACATACCCAGTCATGCTTTCAGACGAGGTCTCCAGTGACAGCTCCAACCCAGCAACCCAGTGTGGTCTTCTTTCTAGGGAGACCTCCGTTCCCAGAGAAGCAGTGAGATGATGAAGCAACAGACACTTCCTCTTGCTATTTATTCACCCTCTTTCCCATTGCCTGCTCATTCATTATAGCAGCACAAGAAATCAAGAATTCTCCTTCCCTCTCAGGACTATAAAAATGAAGATCTGATGTAGATGTTATCCTAGTGCAAAATGGGTATGGTTTCTGCTGGCAGAAAATGGCTGGAGAGAGGAAAAATAAATGTAATGACAATATATGTCTCCTATATTTGAGTGCAGGACTAGATGACCCTAAAGGTTATTCCAAGCAAAACTATTCTACGATTCTGAGATAAAAGCTCCTGTGGTAGCATGGAGGGTTCAAACACACCAGAGAGTTAATGCAGGGTAAAAAGTTTCTGTGCATCAGCTGGCCTGAGGTAACTGCCCCTGTGTGTCCTTTCATCTTGCAGTAAATCTGAGTTAATTTGCGTTACAGCAGTCCTGTGTCTTTAACGGAATGTGAATGATTCAGATAACTTCACATTTGCTACAGTCAAGAAGCTTATGCATGGACTGTTGCCACGGAAACCTGTTCACAGATCTTGGCACAAAGGAAACACCATTATTGTTTCGTTAATTACTGTATCAAAGCAAGTCACCACCTGAGATCAATGCCTGTTGCACTTGGTACAAAGTGAGAAATACTCTTCATCCCAAAAAAACTCCTGAATGAAAGAGGGACCTTCTTTTCAGCTTTGCCAAAAAAA
>VWZG01000433.1:175098-212746 GCA_013396735.1 Grallaria varia | reverse complement strand
CTCCCTCCCTCCCTCCCTCCTTCCCTTTTCCCTTTCTTTTTATGTCTTCTTTTTTTCTGTTTCTGAATAAAACACCACAGCAACTCATCTGTACAGCACAGAAATGAAGCTTCTTTTTGTTTTGGGAAATGTAACCCAAAAACTCCTGGCTGAATTTCCCTCATCTCTGACACACTTTTGCTGTTCTTCTGACGCTCTGTATGATAAGGTGTAATGCAATGGTGTCTCCCACAGACCTCTGCATACTCAAGATGAAGACTTCACATTGGGAATTCTCCCACCGCTCATCCTGTAACAAGCATTGCCTTATCCCATGGTCCTTATTTAATCTCCCAGTGGAAACTGCAGGCAAGGGTTTTATAAAATCAGAGTGGTACTGGAGCTGTTTTGACTAACACTTCTGACAAATAAGGGCTTATAAGGAAAAGTGATACCCAAATGAAATAAAGGAGTAAATAACAACCAGAGTCCCTCCAGAACTGGACAAATGCTCAAAGGTTACTGTCCTCCAGTAATCTGGAGCATGGTAATGAGGTTTTTTACATTTTTGAACAAGCTCTGCTGTGCTTGGCTGCTGAAAGGTTGTTATAACTGCTGACCACACAAATCCACTGTTCATCTCTGGACCATTTTTCTCATCTTGCAGCTTCTTTTACATGGCTGGAGTATGAACTCACCATACTCCACCCGGGCTCCCTGAGCAGAGCAAGCTTTAATTGATGGGTTTGAAATAGGAGTTCAGAAACATAGTGCCTGAGAATAAATCTGTCAAAATGAACATCACTCACTGCATTGCCACAGCATCCATCAGTCTGTGGGATTGGATCTGTATCTATCATTTTGGACAATGGAAAAAGAAGAATCTGGAAAGAAACGCATCAAAAAAAACTCACACCACCAAAATCATTGTTGATTAATATGGTTGGCAGAGAGCCAGCACATGTCCCTGCCACAGCCACAGTCATCTGGTAATTCCCAGGCAAAAACCTACTGTCGAGGATAGTATCAGCCAAACAGCTCAGTAATTAATGCATTTACAGAGCCTCTCGTGCTATTCCTTGCGCAGGCTGCAGTTTCCATGGCTTTGCATTATTCATGCTGATGGTTAAAAGGCTGCTTTGTGGTCAAGTCCCACACTCACGGGATGGAGGGTCCGTTCCGTACCACTCACGTGTGCAGTAACACAGACTCAGCCCAATTGTCTTCACCAGTCAGCTTGCATGGAGTCAAACAGATGGAAATGGAAGGCTGGGAACTGTGATGGGTTGACCCTGCCTGGAGGCCACATCACAGCCACTCTACCATTCCCCTCTGCAACTGGACAGGGGGGCGAAAATATGACAAAAAGCTCATGAGTTGAGATAAGAACGGGGAGGGATCACTCACTAAATATCATCACAGGCAAAACAGACCCGAGTTGGGGAAATCAACTGAATGTGTCACCAATCCAAATCAGAGCAGGATGATGAGAAGTAAAACAAATCTTTAAAAACACCTCTCCCACATCACTCCCTCTTTCGCAGTCTAAACTTTATTTCCAGTTCTCTGCCTCCCCCCTGCAGCTGCACAGAGATGGGGAATGGGGGTGACAGCCTTCCATGGACTTCTCCAGGGTGAATCCTTCCCACGGGCAGCAGCTCTTCATGAACCACTCCAGTGCAGTTGCTCCCACAGGGTGCAGCCCTTCAAGAGTAACCTGTTCCAGGGTGGGGTCCCCACAGGATCACAAGACTTGCCTGTAAATCTGCTCCAGCACGGGCTCCTCTGTCCATGGTTCCACAGATCCTGCCAGGAGTCTGCTCCAGTGAGAACTTCTCACGGGGTCACAGATTTGTTTTGGACATTCCCCTGCTCCGGTGCGGGTCAAGAGGACAAGAGGAAATGGCCCCCGTTGTGCCGATAGAAGATTTCAGTTGGATATTAGGAAAAATTTCTTCATTGGAAGGGCAGTCAGGGATTGGCACAGGCTGCCCTGGGAAGTGTTGGGATCATCACCCCTGGAAACGCTCAAAAAATGTGTAGGTGTGGTGCTTAGGGACATGGTTTAGTGGTGGACTTGGCACTGCTGGGCCAATGTTTGGGCTCGTTGATCTTAAAGGACCTTTTCATCCTTCATGATTCCATGATTCTGTGACACCAGCAGAAGATTCCAACAGAAAAAAACACTGCCTGTTGCTTCATCTGTGAGCGGCAAACACTGAACCTGTCATTCAGCCACCCTTTTGATGGAACAAGAGTTGTTAAAAGCAGAAAAATAATGAAATGATGTTTTCAAGATGATGTTTAGGGATAAGAAAGGTTTTGTTTTGTTCTGTTTTGCTTCTTAGCAAAATCTAAATGAAATGACATATTCTTGTGCCAAAATGAACAAGATGTTCTTTTTGATCAAAACTGGAATATGGCATTTTGTGTTCAGAGTACTTTCAACTCTTTTCCTTTCTTTTAAAAAGAAAATAGTCAATTCCTAAATGAAAATACCATTTTTGGCTTAAAAGTAAGGACAAAAGTTCTTTTAGGAACTGTGAAAATTACATATATTATCCATTTTGCTCCTTGCAGATTTTGAAAGCTGTTGTCTTTGTGGAAGTCAATCAGTTTACTAAAGATAATGGTCATCACGAAAGTTTGGGTTTTTTGAGAATTTACTTTTTTACAAGAAAAATAAGATGCTTCCTCTCTCCTGCTTCATCGGT
Source organism: Grallaria varia (assembly GCA_013396735.1). Classification (NCBI taxonomy): domain Eukaryota; kingdom Metazoa; phylum Chordata; class Aves; order Passeriformes; family Formicariidae; genus Grallaria; species Grallaria varia. Next base: position 210,053 of record VWZG01000433.1, on the reverse strand, counting down.
AAACAACTTCATTGTCCTTGTTTTGCCTTCTAAGCCTTCATTTCTCTCATCTGTAAAACAGTGGGTGGTCATTGTATTTACCCCTTTGTTCTGAGGGGCTTTGGAGATGAAAAATTGTGCGTAAGTTATTCAGCCTTAAGTGTCGTATAAAAAGCTACTTATACATTCCGAGGATTCTTAAGGAATGTTTCTGATTGAAGAAGAGGTGAAAAAAGCCAGGCCACCCTCTCCTGACAAGAGGCAATTGTGTCAGTAATTGCATCGCCTAATCTGTTACAGGCAGTTGATGAATAAATTAAACCTAACTCCCTGTCCAACCAATTGGCATCACTAACAACAACAAATGGGATTCATAATTCCTTTTAGTCATATTTAGTTCCTGGAAACTGAAGTTACTGGGATTTGAAGGAAGCAAGTTGCATTCTGCTGCAATATTTCTCAACAATGTACCACAAAAATCATTTCAACTCCACACATGCTGAGGAAAACAATTATCTCATTACAATGATTTATTAACCCAACAAGAAGAAGTAACACAGCAAGGCTGAATATCTATTGCCATGTATCCCAGAATTATGTTTTAATTAACCAATTTCTCTAATATGTTGTTTAAGCTTCCTACAGGGGAGTTGAAAAACCCCAAACAGCTGCAAGGCTGAAAGGCTCTCCAGACATTTGGTGTCCTCGTTGTGTTTTAGTCTGGCTTAGTGAATGCCTCTGGTGAAAAATATGTATTGATGAAGCAAAGAAATGACTAATTGACACATTTAATGAAGACTTAATATATTCTGCTAGTGGCACAGGGAAATATTAAACTTGCTCACAGTCAATTGCTATAAAATATGACACACAAATGTGGAAGTAGAAGGAGGAGAGAACAAGAATTGTATTCCAGAGAATCAGATCTCTGGAATGGCCAGACTAGCAATTTGGAGTCTGAGAGTTATGAGAGACACCACAAATCTGGTATCCCCAAGAACTTTCCACACGTGATTGCCAGTACACATCAACTAAACTTTAATCTTTACATAGAAATGATGATCAAATAAATCTGCCTGTCCTACCTGTGTTCCATAATTTATTCTATGCACTATGATCTGCTGTTGACTTGCCTGTGTCTTCCAATTAAGTCTCACCAGTTCCATTCCAAACCCCTCTGAGAAGGTCCAAAGCTGCACACTCTGCTTGTATGGCTGTCTCTGCAGGTGGGTCCTCGCCTTTGTTTAATGCTGTGTTAGAACTGCTCAGCATTATAGAGAACAGCCAGATGTCTCTGCTAGTTCCTAAATATTTCAATGGGATTCAGAAGCGTGTATGTTTCAAGGGAGGTTCAGGTTGGATGTAAGAAATATTTCCTTCACTGAAGGGGTGTTTTAGCATTGGAATGGGCTGCCCAGGGAAGTGGGGTCCCCATCCCTGGAAGTGTTCAAGAAACGAGTAGAGGTGGCACTTTGCAACCTGGTTTAATGGGTAGGGTGGTGTTCAGAAGGCGGGACTTGATGATCTTGGAAGTCTTTTCCAACCTTAATGATTCTATATTGTTATGTCTCTCCTTCCTTCCTCAGATGCATTCTCCTATGACACACAGCAGGGCTCTTCAAAATGCCTGTTCAAGACTCATCCAAGTTTGGGCTCTCGGAAGCTCCTGAAATTTGGACACAAACAGTGGGAAGCACTGGTATCTCTGAGATTTACAGCTGAATAAGCCATAGAGACTGAAACAGTGTCTGCAATGGTTAGGAGGTATTTTCCACAAAGTTTTGGAGTGGTCAGGAGGCAACATTAATTTACAGCATTGAGCTCTGAGCTGAGCTTTTCTCCTTTTTCATGGCAAGTTTGGTGCAAACTGGAAGGAAAAGAGGAAAGGGCTTGAAACTGAGAAGTTTTAGATTAGATAGTAGAAAGGAATTCTTCACTGGTGAGATACTGACACAGGTTGCCCAGGGAAGCTGTGGCTGTCTCATCCCTGGAAGTGTTCAAAGCCAGACTGGATGGGCTTGGAGCAACCTGGGCTAGTGGAAGATGTCCCTGCCCATGGCAGGACATTTGGAACTAGAGGGTCTTGAAGGTCCCTTTCAATGCAAACCAATCTATGATTATTCTGATCTTTGCCTTATGTCCTGGGCAAAGACTTTGGTTAGAGGTTTGTTTGCAGTATGTATTCCAGACACCAGATGTCACTGCATGATGCAGACTATTGCAGAGATGGGTCTCGAGTGTGGTTAAAAAAAATTGGGAGAAGGTGGAGCACGAGTTGTGTGGACTCATGTTTTCTGCTCTCTTTACTGACAGATCCTTTAGAAGCTTCCTTTTTTTTTTGAAGGAACATGACTAGGCACATCAGTTAGCAACAGTGAGGCAAAGTAAGACCAATAAACTGGTCTTGAAACAGAGCATTTAACTATTTCTCCAGATTTTGTGATAATAATGGGAGGTTAGTGCTTGGAGAAATGGTGGAATTTAAGTCCTATGTTTTAATGTGAAACATCACTTTCTGAATTCATTGCAAAGATGTTACCATAAATTACAGAAATTGATGAAGCTGGTATTTTTAGTTTAATATAATTTTCCATTGGGAAACTGCCTTTGCCTCTGATCACAATCACCATGCTCAAATAACAATACCATTATTAATAATTGCAAAGCAACACAATATCAATTTAAAATATTAGGCAGGAAGCGAGTACAGATCGTCACATAAGAATGAAGATTAATGATTACAGCACAAGCAGCCAGGAGAAGAATAATTACAAATTATTTTTCAGGCCAGTTCTTCATGGACAAGCAGAGCTATGAAGGCAAAGATAATTGTTCAAGTCTTACTGTAGGCTCATCCCCAGTGACAGCTGCCCTTTCTGCCCTGGGGCTACACTGAGCTCAGCTTCTCCCAGCTGTGTCCACACAGGGACCAGGGACAGGATGAGTTGCGGAGCCTGAAGAGACATCTGCTGCAGAAACAGCCTTTTCAGACACCCACAAGGGAGAAAAAGGGAGAGATTTAATTGTCACTGCAATTCAGGCAGTGTTTCCTCAAGGCAGTCAGAGTATTTTGTTTGGTCCTGACTCTGAGCTTTAGCCATCTGAATTTGAGTTCCTTTTCCCCACTGTCTTGCTGTGTGGGTGGGGGGATGCTTTCGCGCTTTTTTCTATTTTTTCTATTTTGATTTCTATGTTTAGTCTGTGGGACGATAAAACAGGGTTACCAACCTTGGACAGTGAAGATAAATGCAATGGGTCAATAAAATTTTATTCAGAGACACCGAAGTGAGGAAAATATGACTGTGCCACGTATTCGACTCAGTCTGATTTTATCTGGGGAAAGATATCCAGACATCCTGGTTAGCTTTACCCACCTAGCCAGTAACTGATTAAACTACCTTCTATACGTGTGAAAGGGCAATTTGTTCTTGCTAATAATAGGAAAGGTAAAAAGGGAAAATGCTACTCATCTTCAAAACAAACTGAGCGCCCTCTGTCTCAAGGAAGAATCATCAACCCTCTGAACAGCCATGGTGCTCAGGAAGGTTCTGAGCAGGGTTTTCTTACAATCTGGGCAAGGTCTTGGTCTCTACAAAACTGAACAAGGATATTTCCCTGGTTATTCCTGTTGAGGTAAAACTGGAGAGAGGCACAGCGTGCCAGCTGGGGAGCTCTGGGTGCAAAATGAGCACTCTCAGAGAGGCAAAGCTCTCCTGCGTTTACTGACAGGAGTCTGAAACCCTTGAGGCATGAGCATGAAAAGTGACTTTCTTCTCCCCACAGTTAGAGGATATAATTCTGCCCTAACTAGAGCCTGGCACAGTAAATTACTTCCTGCCTCAATACAGGGTTTCAACATTTCATAAATGTCAGAAAAAATTTTGCTTTAATCCATGTTTTCTGCCATCCCAAACCATCAGTAAACTGAGAGACTGCACAATTTTCCCTGCTCATCTCCCGGTGTCCAGGCACCCTCTCTCTTTTTAACCATCACATTTTTAGCTGAAGGAGTAAGATAAAATGTGGAGTTTTGGTGTGCTCAGTGCTAAGTCTGGAGTAGCATTTTGGTCCCAAAGAGTCAACAGATGCTTGCCATTCTTCAGTGGGCATGATAAACTCCATCAGGATCACAGGAGTTTGTGATAATTCCTGCTTGGAGCCGCACACAGATCTTGGTAATTGTAAGAAAAAGTCCATTGCATCCCATCCCAGCTGAGATGAGCATTTGTAGGGCAGGTGTCCCATGGAAATCACAGAATCATAAAATCATAGAAGGTTTTGGTTGGAAGGGACCTTAAAGGTCATCCAGTTCCAACCCCCTGCTATGGGCAGGGACATCTTCCACTAGATCAGTGCTCAAAGCTCTAATCAGCTTGGCCTTGGACACTTCCAGGGATGGGGCAGCCACAGCTTCTCTGGGCAACCTGTGCCAGGGTCTCCCCACCCTCACAGGGAAGAATTTCTTCTTAATATCTCTTCCAAACCTGCCCTCTGTCAGTCTAAAGACATTCCCCCTTGTCCTACCAGTACAAGCCCTTGTAAAATGTCCCTCACAAGGTCTCTTGTAGCCCCTTCAGTCAATGAAAGGTTTCACCAGAGCCTTCTCTTCTCCAGGCTGGACAATTCTAATTCTCTCAGCCTTTCCTCACAGGAGAGGTGTTCGATCCCTCTGATCATCTGCATGGTCTCCTCTGGACTTGCTCCAACAGCACAGTGAGAATTTTTATTTTGTTTATCCATCTCCTTTGGGTTTTTTTGGAGGTTTTTATTTTTTTTTTAATTCATCATTCAGTGCTAGGAGAGTGTTATGTCATGAAAATGCCTTCCTTGAAATGACTTTGTTTAAAAGTGCTCATGAATTATTTGAAACCAATGGCAAACAAGGACTCCACTAGTCAGTAATCTTTGTAGAACAGCCACATGCTAAACTGGTTGATTTTGAAATAACTTTACAATCTTCATGCTCAGATATATTGATTCAGTCTCTATCTTTCAAAGCAAGAAAAAAGAAAGAAAAAAATTCTGTCAAAATGCATACAGATGTAGTACGGACTCAAGGGTTTAACATTCACTGGGCTTTGCAGAGGTTTTATAATTCTGAGAGGCAGGTCCCTCCTCACTATCACTCTATTTTCTTGTCTCTCACTGTGAGCACATCTGAGAAATCAGTACAAAGGTGAGGCACCTTGATAGCCTAAAACACTTTAAAAATATTATTGCAGTGGTTTCCTCAGCAGGTGATATGCAATTCCAGAAGGATTAAGAGACCAAGGTCCTTTGCGATGAAGTTCTTCAGCTGAAAACTTGGCATTCTGACTAATTCTGATTCAATAGCTCTAAAAATGTGTGTGACCAGGATAGGGAAGCCTCACAGCAGAGACTCCGAGTGTGTTGATGGATGAATGCTCGCTTTAAGATGCAAGCAAAGTCATTTTAGACTACATTGCATTATAAACAAGCTGCCACCGAGCCACTGCGTAAATCACCTCCGAACCTGGGTGTCAGCCCAGGCTCTGGGAGCGATTCAAAACCAACCTGTCAGAGGGGATCCCTCCCTCTTCCATCCCGAGATGGATGTGAAACGAACCGGGACTGATGAGTGCAAATCCCTGCATAAGTCACTGCGTGGCAAGAGGCAAACGGGGTGTCAGCAGGAAACCATCGCATTCAGACCCTCTCCTGTACCCCCATCATCTCTGGGGGATAACTGACTCCCATCAGCACTATGGAAAAACACTAATTTTCCATTAGGGAAAAAAATGCTGTGGTCATAAAATGCAATCTGGCCTTGATTTTCTGGACAGATATGACATGGTCTCTCTTTGTCGCTCCTGATTGTCACTAGAGTCACTTAATTTAGTAATTCATTGTAAACCTTAAAATCAGCCTGGAGCATACCCAGGTTGCTTCATATTCATTCCACATTTATTGACGGTTTGCTTTGTCTGCTCTTCATCTTCGAACTATAAACACCCATTTCATGCCTGGCATCTTGGACTGGGAGAGAGCTGGTGCTCCCACAAAGGGAGAAATTGGTATATATATGCACAGATTTCAGCTACAACCTGGCTCGTCCATCACAGACCTTTCCTGCCATTGACTTACATTTGAATTGTGTAATCAAATAATTACACAATGGACTACGATAAATCTCTTGTTTATAAATGTCTGTTCGGGGAATCAACTGCACCCGTTTCCTACTTACAGAACACCTGCAGTAAGAAAAATGTCTGCACAGAGGAGCTGACAGATAAAATACACCCAGAAGGGAAAGGATGGTGGGTTTTTTTCTAATTCCACACATGAGAAGACATCCAGAAGAGCTAAGAGAGAAGTCTAAAGAAGCACAAAGCTGAGAGCTGTGCTCAGTCTTGCTGAGTTGGGTTTCCCATACCACCCAACAGAAGAAAGAGGAATATTTCTCTCATTCTCATCTTCAAGCTGAGTCAAAAAAAACCAAAAAAAAAATCCTATTTTTTTAAACTAAATATTCCCCATGTTTGTCTTTTTTTCTTAATTATAGGACACATATACAACTGCTTCTTTTTTTTCCTCTGGAATTTCAGCTGACTTTCTAAATTCAGCAAGGTACATGAAAAATTAGACAGCAGTGAATATCTACCTTTCACAATACATTTTAAAAATTGAGAATTCTTTCTTATTCCTGCTTTAAGAATGGAGAAACTGGGGTGCTGATAGGTAAGTACCACTCCTCATTATTCTGTGAATCACTGAAAAATAAGGAAGCATGCACAGAAACAGGAAAAATTCCAAAGGAAAATGTTCTCTTTACCCCATAAATCCATCACCAGGTCATTTTATCCTGCTCATAAATGTATCATTTTCCACTTTTCAAACAGGGAAATTTTTGTCCATAATATTCATACAGTTTGGCCCACACTGAAATACTTTGTACACTTGAATTCTTAAATTAGAACCTTAGATTCATAATGGGGACATATTTTTCAGAGTGCTTATTAAATAAGTACCTATATTTGCGAAGAATCTGGGCCCCTGACATTTGTATTACCCCCATGTCTTCAGCCCTGCATGTCTTGATGTGAAAGATGCTTTAGTTATTAGTGACAACTCTCTTCTCTGAGGAACATTTCAGTGCAAGACTTCAATATGTAGTCTTACAACTTTCAGAAGTGATTCTTCAGGGGTCAGCTGTAAGGAACCATTTCAAAGGGATGCAAAAAGGCCAACTTCTGTCTCTGGGCTCAGCTCTATATACACCTGTGTATGTAGATCTATACTATAGTGTCACAGAATGGCTTGGGCTCATCATCCAGGTCTAACACCCTGCCATGGGTTGGGACACCTGCCATTAGACCAGGTTAATCAGGGACCCATCCAGCCTGGCCTTGGACACTTCCAGGAATGGGGCAGCCACAGCTTCTCTGGGCAACCTGTGCCAGGGCCTCCCCACCCTCCCAGGGAACAATTTCTTCCTAATTTCTAGTCTAATCCTACTCCCTTTCAGTTTGAAACCCTTCTCATTGTCCCGGTTTTTCCCACTGACTTTGCAATTCACTCCGCAGTGAAGGGTACCCCCAGCTCTCTTCAGTCAGCAAAGTGGGTCACAGACAGATCTCTGTGTCTCTACCCTAATTAAGGTTAAATTGAAAGCCTCAGAGAGTGCCTTTTGGACAACTTTATGTCATGCCCCACTGGACAATGTCAAGGACAGAAGCTGCCTAACAAAGCGGGTCATGCAGTGTCTGACCTTCAGGAGTCAGACAGTAAATTGAAATAAATGGGGTCCCCACTACCCAAGTCACAGTGGTCTTTGTCATAATCCAAGAAGCTCACTGGTACTGTCTGGAGACTGCCTGTGAATGGCCAGGCTGTGACATCTTGGTTTAGAGTGAAACTTTCTTGATTATGGTTTCTTTGCTGATAATATTGAGGTGCTTCAGCTGAGACTGAGGCCTGGGAGGCAAACAGAGAGACAGACAGGCTGTGTGGAGGCAGTTTTAATGAGAAGTTGTCTAAGGCATCATTTAGATTTGAGTGCTCCATCTTCCTCTCCAAAAAGCACTTGTCTAGGGGACCATAATGCCTAAAACTTCTCATCTTCATTGCCCATGTTGAACTCCAGTTTGGGTCCCTGAACTTTGAACATGCAAATTGTTTCAGTGTCTGAGATTATCACGTGTGCGTTCCCTGTGGCTCAGGCACTGAGGATTTTTGGGATGCAACATTCCCTGTGGCTTTCTCCCATGTCAGGAAGTAGACCTGGCAGGGATCTGCCACCTGTGTCTGGCTCCCAGATGTTCTGCATCCCTCTATCCCAGCGCAGGGGCTACCCCAGGAAAAGGGGCAGCAGCAGCAGGGCTTCATCCCTGCAGGGGTTGAAATGCTGCTGCTCTCAACCTCTCAGCCTCCTGAGTGAAGATCCTCCAAACTTTGACTGGGAAGAGGCATCAAACAGGACAGGGGAAGGGGGAATATGCAGGCAAGGGTCTTTTATCTGCTGTCAGTCCAAATGGGGCCTGTCTGGTGTGTGATGCTGCTTTTTCACGTATCCCAGGAAAAACTGTCTTTCTCTTGACAAGATACAAAACTGTCTACCATATTGCTGAGTTGCCTTTTAACTAATTGAGTATCATCCACATATGTTGGGAAATACAGTCACAGCTGATAGAAACTAATGGTTTATGTTAATTCTGCTAACTGAGAGGCAAGGACAGCTTGTTTATGAGTGACTAATTGAGATGTGAGTTTGTAAATCCTCAGCTGAACTTGCTTGGGATGCCAGCCATTTCTCCACTTTCTTTAGGGAGCCCAGACCTCAGAATGCATGTGGCAAGTTTTCTGCAGCCATTGAAGTAACTGAGTTCAAATGCTTGAAAAATGAAAACACAAACACACCAGAGATAAGAGCCCTAAATTATAAATAATTGGCTGACAACAACCACTCCAACTTCCGAGTGCTTGAATCTCCATCCGCCACAAAATTCACAGGTTCTATCCCTCGCTCCTGGTGACAGCATGTGAAAGTCTGAGCAATGATAATTTTGGAAAAGAGTAGTTAAAGATCATATCATTGACCTTGTGCAAGGGCAGAGAGGGTAGAGTTAAGGCCATCTGTGACAGCTTAACTAGAAATGTATTATTCACATATTTGATGCTTCTCTTAATTACTGGCATTGAATGAAAACATAAATTAGTGATTTTTGTATCTCTCCAGCACTAATGGTGTCAGTTCTTGACTCTGTTAAAGAATTACAGGCACTTGACTTAGCAGCACAGACTCTCTTTCCAGACAGGGAACAGGGAGCCCACTCCCATGGGGGGAAACAGTGTAAAATGCTTTTTATGAGAAGCAGATGCCTAAAATGGACCTGGAGAAGAGTACCTTTCAGAGTCTTTCCCTCACCAGTGGTTGGGAAGACAGACTGAGAAGACATGCATTTTCACACTGTATATATATTAAAGTAGAGGAGCCAAATCCCTTGCTCCTACATCCACATACTGGAAGGGAAGGGACAATTACTTGTCCAGTGTGACAAGCCCACCATGGTTTCCCTTTAGACACAACTCTCTCACGTGCCACAGGGCTGGACATTGCCTGTGTTTCAGTGGTGAGCCAGCCTTGAGCTGTGCACAACAGGAGGTACTTGGGGAAGACCTTGTCAAGAAGAGCCAAACTTACCATTGGCCATAGCTCGAGAATTCCTAGGAAAAATAGGAGAGACCTTTCAGACAGGCAGATGGTGATAGGACAACTGGGAATGGTTTTAAACTAAAAGATGAGAGATTTAGTTTAGATATTAGGAAGAAATTCTTTCCTCTGAGGGTGTTGAGGCACTGGAACAGGCTTCCCAGAAAAGCCGGGAATGCTCCATCCCTGGAAGTGTTCAGGGCCAGGTTGGACAGGGCTTGGACCTACCTGTTCTAGTGGAAGGTGTCCCTGCCCATGGCAGGGGGTTTGGAACTAGATGATCTGGAAGGACCTTTTCCAACCAAACCATTGTGTGATTCTATGGATCTATGAAAAATTGTGCCTGAAAAGGAATACAGACTTCTCTCAGAGGTGCTTGAGTGCACAGATATCCATGACTTAATTCCTATTGCACAGTAATGCTTCTCTTTTAATTGCTCAAATGGATTCATTCAGGGAGTGCCCTGAAGTTGTATCAGGGAGGTTTAAGTTTAATGTTAGAAGTTTCATCATCCAGAGGCTGGTTGGGCACTGCAACAGGCTCCCCAGGGAAGTGAACATGGCCCCAGCCTGTCTGAGTTCAAGAAGTGTTTGGACAACACTCGTAGGCACATTGTGGGATTCTTGAGACTGTCCTGTGCAGGATCAGGAGTAGGACTTCAATGATCCTCATGGGTCCCTTCCAACTCAGAGTATTTTCTCCTCTCCTCTCCTCTCCTCTCCTCTCTTCTCCTCTCCTCTCTTCTCCTCTCTTCCTCTTCTCTTCCTCTTCTCTTCTCCTTCTCTTCTCCTTCTCTTCCTCTTCTCTTCCTCTTCTCTTCCCAAACCTTCCCTTCCCAAACCTTCCCTTCTCTGTCAGTCTGAGTTTTGAACACTCAAAAATCAAGCAAAACTCACGTGGTTGGCAGCACGTGGACATCCCCAGACATCCCTTACCCACTGCCACAGAAAGCATCTGCTCATGTTGGTGAAACACATCGTCCTCTTGGCTTATCTGGACCTTCAGTAATCATCATCCTGCTCACAAGTAAAATTCTACATCCATGGAGAAGGGAATGTAAAGGAGGGGACTGCCCACCCCAACAGAGCAACATTATTAGCGCACTTCAGGAACATGCTGTTCTGGGGCTCATAATGCGAAAAGGTGGAAGTAACAAATTCAGGTGACAAGTCACCTCTCAAAGGCATAGATGGAGTGCCTCATCAATCATTCCATATTTCCATATTTCTTTCAGTTCATGGCATCACCAGTCATTTAGAAAGTATTCATAAATGTCACTAATGGATTATCACTGCATCCTAAAAAAAAGCTACATTTACTTATTCATGGAATGTCGATTAAATTGAGATAGATATAGAAATTAATAAATACCCAGTAAAATGTAAAGTGCACAATTGATTTCAGATCCTCTGTTATATGCACAGCATGTAATTACTAGCAGTAAATCTAAAATGAAAATATAGAAGCTTATGAGATGCTTCAGTGCAGTTGTTCATTGAGATCCACATAAATTCAGGGGACACACGTTAGAAGTGCCAGCATTGGCATGAAAGGACTAAGCTATAATTACAACCTTCATGGAATGAAAACAAGAAAAATCCTTCTACAGCAGAAAAAGACAAAAAAATATATATAGCTCTCATTGGAGAAGCTTACTGTCATGTGTTGATGCTTCCGTGGTGGGGGGTAAAAATGAATAAAGAAGTAACCCACGTGGCAAGAAGCAAAAAAAAAAAAAATGCCAGGAAATTCAAAGGTTTTTCTTTATTTTCATCAAATAAGGGAAATTGGTACATGGTAGTGCATCTAGAACTACTAACAGCCAAATTCATCAGGTACTTTTTACTGCAAATGATAATTTCGTGGTGCAGTTTCATACGTGTTTTGCTTGCAAGCTGATCTAAATGAGCAGCAAAACATTGGAGTAGTTTGGCTTTGCATCCAGATCCAGAGACAGTGGCCTGCCCAGATCTACTGGATGGAATTCAGAGGCCTGCAACACACGTGTAGTGTCATTGTAGATGCTGTAAAGGATTAATTGCTCTTTCCACCTGCCGTTCCAAAAAAGCACATTTCTCACATGTCCTGTGGCTTATCTGGCCAGCCATGAAGTGCCTTAAACAGCTGAGTGTATCTAATGCATAGAGTTTAAGATTAGGATGGATCTTCCAAAAAGCCTCAAATTTCAACTGAATCCTAGATTTAGGCTGTTAATTGCTGTCCTGTCTGTACATCCATATCCTCCACCGGTGACCAAGGTATCACTTCATTGCTCTGACAAGGCTGGGGAAAAAAGTGTCCAAGAGCTCTTGAGTCACCTGGAAGTAAGCGTTCATCCAACAGTAGGTCTTAGCCATTAGCTGAGGAGATAATTCCCATTCTGTTGGCTGTGTTTAATGGGAGATGGTACACAGAGCATATCTAATGCCGTTTGGCTGCTACACTACGCAGCTGAGGTTGTCTTATGCAAAGAGACTTTCTCTCACTGGTTTCAGGTTTAGAGCAAACACATTGATTTAAAGTGGATTATTCATCCAAGGACATAAAAGGAAATAAAATCTCCAAAAACCGCAATTGTTCCAGTGTTTGAATGGGAACAAAAAAACTCAGACTCTCTATCTAAATTTCACGGGGAGATAATTCAGAGACTTCAAAAGTTGAATAATAGGCTTGGTGTCTATGAATGCAGACTTCTGAATATTTTTAATAAGCTCTGGCCACAGACATTTAATGATCAAAAGAAATATAAAGCAGGCAACAAGAATCAACTATTCTTTATAAAGCTTAAATATCTCTCACTCACTCCAAAATTACCTTCACAGATGGCTGGTCTCTGAGTGATGATAAGCAGATATGTCAAAAGAGAATTTAACGTGTATATATAAAATTTTCTTTAATCATCCTGAGCAAACCATGGTCATTCCATCCTTATATTTGCAAAAGGGGTTAGTAACATGATCTAAGAAGGGAGTTATTTGTTTAGAGGATACCCACCAGCTTTGAAGCACATCAGCAGAGCCACTGAGTTCACAAGGACTCTTGGTTAGAGCTTGTCTGTGCTTTGTGTGTTTATTGCCCAGAATGGTTGGGTCCCAAACTGTACTATATAAATAAAAACAACACTGCAAACAGTGATCATGATGGTGATAAGAAGGTCATCTGGATTCCATGTAGGTTTGTTTGTTTGCTTGTTTGTTTGTTTGTTTGTAAAGTAAATTTCCTTAATTACCCACATTAATTGCACCTTCCTGACTGTTCCACACAATGTGCAGAAAGAGGTCACTGTGGATCACCACTACCATTGGTATGATCAACCTGTTAAGAGAGAAGTGAAAATAAAGAAACTTATCTTTTTAATGTATGTCCTGATCCTTTGTCCTGGCTGGAGTTCAGCCAAACTTCCAGGGAAAACATCAGTTTGGATGTCTCTACCAGGCTTTTAGGAATAAAAAAGGAATTTAATTATCCCTGAAATTTCTATACCTGTCTCAAATTTAGTTGAAATCCACCTACATTTTAAAAAGGAATTCAGTGGGACAAGACAGTGAAGCTAAGTGAATAAGGACAGTATCAAAATTAATCTTGTGTGACACCTCCAATGTTCAGCTATCTCAGTAACACTTCAGTCATGTTTATTGTCACTGGATATGGGTCTTCCCAGGCATTACCAAAATCTAGGGATACAAGGACAGATGGGGAAGCAAACCTTCCTTACTATGCACAGAAAACAGGAGAGTTTAATATTTGATTTCCACATCATTTTTAGCCAGCATTTTTCCGAGATACTCTATAGGATAAAACATAACTTCAGTCCCGAAATCAATGTTTGCAGAAGATGGGCAGCTTACTGAATCAATATGTGGATGAAAGACACATTATCATGATCCCCTTAATGGCAATAGAGCTCCTTCCTTCAAAATCCCACTCCTACAACCACCTGATTCCATACTCTGGCCTTCAATAAAAATGCATTTCTGTGCATATTCCTTCTACATCTCTTCATGTGTCTCTGGCTCGGTCTTTTTCCTCTCTCTGTTTTTTCACAGCACTGGGGTCAGGCAACTTGGACTTGAAGAATCAGTGCATAACAATCCATGTTGTCCTGCAGGTTCATCACAAACCCACGGCACTTGAATTGCCTGCTGCCGAGCAGGTCTGTGCTTTAGGGGCTGGGTAAGAAAAGCAGGCAGGTGTGTGTCACCAGCATCCCCACTGGTTTGCAAATTGGTCCCCAAGAGACACCTTGGCAAATATTCCCACAGCATCTGAGAGCTTTGCAAAATAGAAGCTCAAACAAACTAAAAAGGAAATGTTACTGTCCGTACACTGCATTTGTTTTACTTGAAGTCTGGTAGATCTAAAGCCAGAGGCATGAGAACAGCAAATGTATTCCCCACCTGAGAGCAAGGCACAGTCTTCTATGCATCTAAAAGAGTGGAATTATGATCCTGGGAGGATTATATCATCTTCTTTTGCCCAGGGCAGTGGTTTTTTCCAGACATCTTCAGAGCAGTTTCATAAGGATTTGCTGTTCTAAACCAGAAAAAGTACAAAAGAGAAAAGGACTGGGGTGGGCACTGGCCAAGAATGTCTCTGAAAAGGACTGATGGGTTTTGCGTGGTTTCCTCAGGAGGCAAAACTTAAGTTGCCAAGCTCTTTGAGAGTGTGTGTCTGTGTCTGTGTGTCTGTGTCTGTGTCTGTGTGTCTGTGTGTGTGTGTGTCTGTGTGTGTGTGTGTCTGTGCGTGCCTCTGCTGGTCTTTCCTGGTTTTGGACAGAATCAATTCAATTTGAAACAGAGGAAGAGTTCTCAAAGATATTGAGTTGTCAGAAGTTTAATGGAAACCAAGCTCTGCAATCTGAGCTCGTCACCTCTCAGACACTTGGAAATCTGTACAAGAAAGAGCTGTTACGAAAGTCCCTAAAGCTTCAGAGCTTGTAGCTTTACATTCAACATCCAGGGACACGAATGGGAGCTCCTGAGCAGATCATAGAAATCAATGTTCCTGTATTTCCATGTCTCAGGGCATGATTTGCTTTATGGCCATCACCGTGAGCCACAAGGACCATGAAGCTCTTTACCTGCAGAGTCACACATCAGAATGAAGCCATAATATATGCAATAAGCTTGTTATTAGAGTATCAGGTGATGAGTGAGGCTCCTGCTCTACAAAACATTCTTAGCCTGACAGGTTTACGGTCCGAATAGTAGAAAGGTGGTGGAGAGGGGAGTCTGAGGCATAAAGATGAAAAGCAACCAGCAACAGGCCATGTTCTCAAGCAGTGATAGAGTCAGGACCAAAAATTGTGTCCTCTGCAAACAAAAACCCCAAAACAAAAACCCCTAAACAAAAACCCAACAGTGGTGCCCTAGAAACTGTCCCAACCTGGATCCCATTCCAGTCTCCTGCAAATCAATTTTGTACTGTCAGTCAATGGCCAGTGAGTTACCAAGGCCAATAAACCTGTGCTGAAACACTAAATGCATTCGAAGGCTATGGCAGGAGTCACCTCATCTAATGTTAGATGACTACAGGGGAAACTTCTTAGTAAGTCACCCTGGGCTTCCTTGGAAGCAATTAAGATTAAGTTAATCAGGTTGAGGAGTTTTAGAGCACAAATTGTACTCATCTATTTCAGAGTGAGGTGAAACTCATCTGAAAATCCACCATGTTGCAGAAGGCAAAGGTAACCAAATTAATTCCACTCCTGCATCCCACGTGCCAACAGATGAGCAAACGAGCAGATTCCCTGGGATGCAGGGTGGGTGTGTGAGCAAAGGCAGAGCCTCCCCTTCTGCTAATACTGCACCAGCAAATAGCAAAAGTGTCCAGGTGAGGAGCAACTGCTATGCTATAGATTATAGCAGGTCTTTCCTCGGCCTCAGCATGCCAAGAGTCACCTGTCTGTTCCAGAAGGACACGTGGACCTGCAGACACCTACAAGATAAAGAAACAACTCCTTTTGTTTGCCTGTCAGCTCTTCCTGGCAAGACCTGGCCATTTCAGAAGTTCTCTTTGTGCCAGTTCTGAAGGCACAAATTCTGTTCTCTGTCACCACCACGTCCCTGAGCTGCCTCCCTGGCTGTTTTATAGCAGCCTGAAGAGTTTTCTTAGGTTTTCTCTCTTCTTTGTCAATCAATATCAGAAAGGTATTTAGTCACATCAGCAAAGCAATCCATTATGTGAAGCACCCTCCTGGCAGGAAAGTACATTGCATTTCTTTTTCCAAAGCAGCTAAGTAGACATTAATATCTGTAATTACTTCTTAAATGCAAACTGACTGATTCCTCTGTGTTCATACCACCTGCAGCCTGCCCTGACAATCACAGTCTTGGAAAAACACTGTCTTTGTCTATCAAGACATGGTTCTGAGCATGGATCCTACTCTTACACGAGGCTGATTAACAGCATGGATTTGTGACCATGAGGAAGTCTTTGTCATTGTCACCATAGTGTCTCGATAGTATGGGGGGAATGGATTTAGGATGGATATTAGGAAGAAATTCTTTATTGTGAGAATGGTTGCCCAGCAAAGCTGTGGCTGCCTCATCCCTAGGAGTGTTCAAGGCCAGGTTGGATGGGGCTTTGAGCAGCCTGGTCTAGTGGAAGGTGTCCCTGTCCATGGCAGGGCATTGAAATGAGATGATCTTTAAGGTCCCTTCCAACTCAAACATTCTATGATTCCATATGCATGTCAAGCATTGTCCTCTCCTGATAAGATTCAGGAGTTCAGAACCTAATTTATGAGCTTATTTATACTTGTGTGGTCAGAATTCTCATGAACAAAGTGTCCAAAAGTTGGATGAGCCTGGAGAGACATCCATGGTTCCTATGTGCTTCTGAAAATCTGAATTTGCATATCCCATCCCTTGTCTCCATTTTCACTCTTTATTTTGTATATCGTCCCACGCTTTGCATTGGCAACAGAGTAGGAAATACTTTGCCTTGAACTCTGCCCTGAAGTTCTCTCCTTTCTCTTTGAAAACATCCTTTTAAAACAACCTTTTCAAACCAACCTTCCAGTTTTTCTCAGAGCAGAAGCTCCACCTATCTGTTGTCTGGTTAACTGTTCCATTTTTACCCTGTTTTACCATGGAAATGAAGCCTAGGTGGTCTCACTCCCATTGCGTGTGTCTGTATGTGCACCACCAATAATTTCTGACCTCATTAAACAAAATTATAGAAAAGCCTGAAGCCTCTGAGATAATTACATTTCATGAAGGCAGAAAAACAGATCTTACAGGCACTGCCACTGCAGGAAAATAAACAAGCATAAATCTTGGCATACACGGGAAAATCCACATGGGAGAGAGCTTTTTACAGGTGCCCCAAGCACAGGAAAATCTTCAGTCATAGTTTAAACCTTGCTCAAAGCCAAAGCCAATCTACCACAAGACACACATTCACAGGCAAAGCAATTTAATTTATTCCCAAAGTCCTGAAGTAAATTTTGGGTTCATTCTGTGTAATATCTTAATTAGGTTTGCATTTGAGCTAAAAGGCAGTAACAAAGCTTGGGACAATAGACGCTGAGCTAAGTTTTTATACATGATTTAATTCTGAATCTAGAAAGTATTTATAATTTCTTGGTAGTTGTTCGCATGTCTGTATGAATCCCAATTCACACAGTGACTCTGTTTCTGAGGAGTTTGTTCCAGACATTCATTTTTCTGAAAACAGTGCCCTGGACGTTGCTGTCTAGTTTGCAACCTCCTGTCACGTTTTGCTCCTTCCATGACTTATTCAGTTTTCTGGGATGCATCTTCTTACTCTTCCCATCTTCTGCAAGACCTATTACAGGACTTCAGGTTGCCCAGAGAAGCTGTGGATGTCCCATCCCTGGAAGTGTCCAAGGCCAGGTTGGATGGGGCTTAGAGCAATCTGAGATAGTGGAAGATGTCCCTGCCCATGGCAGGGGGTTGGAACTGGATGATCTTTATGGTCCCTTCCATCCCAAACCAGTCTGATTCTATGACTGTCAGTGCAAGCTGAAACTGGAGCCATGTGCCTGAGAGGGCTGTGAAATCTCTGTCACTGGAGATTTTAAAGAACAGATGAGATAATTGAGAAGGGGACATTTGATTGGTCCTGCTTTGGGTCAGAGGATTAAGACAAATAAATTGCCAGCCTTATTTTCCACTATTATGACACACTCTCTGTTATTTGTCTCCTCTGCCCTTTGTTCTGGCAACCCATCTGTCTAGATCACCGTGCAAATTTCTCACATTTTCAGGTCTTCTTGGAGCAGCTATTTAGCTCCAATCACACTCTTATTTTTCTGTTGGTCATAATAACAGGCAGTGCTGGTGAATTGGTGGGATGTCACGTGGTATCTCTTGTCTGCCTGGTTTCTCCTGTTCCCATCTAAGATGAGTTGGCTTTTTTTAAATCAATACGAAGGAAATGTCACGGAGCTTAATTTTGCTGGGTGAAATTCCCTTCTCTACAGAAACCAAGTCAAAAAATGAAAGCAAGAAGGAGAAGGAGGTTCCAGCTAAGTTTTATTATCAGTGTATTGTACCATCCTTTATATAAAGAGAATTTTATCCTACTGTTGCGCACTTCCAATAACCCCAAAGCTCTGGTTATTCACTTACCTTTAAAGCTAACAAGATTCATGTACTAAGGTCTTAGCCAGAGATTTATAGATTTCTACCACTCAGCCCTTACAGCCTCCATAAAGACATCTGGTAAATCTCTCCTTGGTCATGCTCTCCTTCTAACTCTGTTTTAGCCAGGACTCTCTATTTGGCAGTAGGGTGGCAGGAAAGAAAATTGCACTAAATTCTCATTGAAGCCTCCATATGAGATTACCTCTTGCTTAGGCAGCTGGAAATTACTGGAAAAGGAGTTTTCTCAGGGAGTCTCACTGCACCTTTTTCTGGTAGTTTAACTTTTCTGGTTCCCGTCCCAGCGGTGTCAGAACAAGGAGCTGGACAGACCTGTGGTGTATTGATGAGCACTGTATTTCATTTCTGTGTTATCTGAGGATGCTTAAGGCTTTCTGTGGTGTGTCCTACCAGGTTCCTTGGTGGAACAAAGTCTGGGTAAGTCCCAGACCTCACCCAAGGGTTTTTCCCACTGCTCGGTGCAACAAGTCAGTCTCTAAGGTGAGCAATGGAAATGCAAGACTTGCTGTGTTATTGCATATGGCAAAGAGACAGGAATTGCTGAATAACATATTTTTCCCCCACTTTTCTACCCATGCAATAGTTTCCATCATCATTTTGCTTTGGATTGCATTGCTGTTACCTATAAATTATTGGCCTGTCTCTTTGAAACAGTGCAAATTGTTGCATTTTTTTTCCGTTTGTCTTCTTTGATTAGTTCTCTCTCACTCAATTTAGGGATCAGCTATTCTTTCTCCTGTTAGGATTTGGTTTTTTCATCTACAAACTACTGGCTTTATTTATGTGGTAGTGTCAAAAGTTTCACAAACACAGTGCTTGTTAAGATTTATGTGTGTGTATGTACGTGTCTGATTTTCTTTTGGGTTTGATGATAATTATGATTATTAATGGTGCTCCCATAGCACAGGTCTCTAATCTGGTACAGGCTAGTTCAAAGTGAACAGAAACTACAGAGAACAAGATAAACTATGCACGCCCCAACTTACAGTGACCTTTCTTTCTTCTGCAAAAACTACTAGTTTAAGAAATATCTCCACAGTCATAAATCACCATCACTCACCGCTGTTTGGAAAGAGCTGGATGAGTTTGGTACATTTATCATGGTTTAAGGAATTTTGACATGTTGTTCTCCTCTGAATGCTAAAGTTCTTTTCTTTGTGGTTGTTTCCTCCCACCGCACGCACACATTGCAGGAGGTTGCTCAGAGAAGTGACAGTATCAATTGTCTTTGCACATTCAGGGGGGAGAGGAGGCACACTGTCCACGCTCCTTGAAGACGAAAACATTGGAGGAATTTGACCTTAACTGAAGGAGCTTCCGTGGAGGATTAGAAAAATAACAGTTCCCTAAAGAGATGCCAGGTCGTAATTACCACTGATGGCAACCTCGTGCGTCATTTGAGGCACCTCACAACAAAAAAATGTTATTTTTGATAAAGCTGTTGGCAATGCGGAAAAAAATTAAGGTTTTACCCATTATTTTCTAGAATTTTTAATTGCAGATTGAGAGTTACTTGACTATAATAACCCACTGAAGACAGGCAATTAATCTAAGAGTAAGAGAAACATTTATACATTGTATAACTATATATGAATAATAGGATTATAGGTTGGACTCAATGAACTCAGGTCTTTTCCAACCTAGTTGGTTCAGTAATTCTGTGTGATTTAGAACCAGAAGAGATTTTTTAAAAAAGAGATTTCCACAGTACTGAACATTTTTTATGGTTTTTCTGCCTCAGTGTGGGTCTTGGAACACAAGCAATATTTGTCAAAAAAAACGGAAATTGTGAAAAGTGCAATTCACAAGTGATCATTTGAATTTTTTAATTAAAAAAAATAAACAAACCCTCCACTCTTAGTTATAAGCATTTTGTTGAGGTTTTTATTCTTTAACTTGAAACTAAATACTTTTAACCTGTATGATTTGACCTGAACCTATTTGCAACCTTCTTCTGCTAAACTGAATGGTAGATCATGAGGGCCTGTCACTAAAAGTCTTTATGGAATATTAAGTTTCAGCTCCAGCAGCCCTTTAAAAATTTCTCTGGAAGCAGAGAGAAAGCTACTGCTTTACTATTGTACAGAGTCATCCTGCAGGCCGTGTTTTGATGAGGATCTCACAGCTCTGGCAGTCAGGCTGATTTTAAACTAATTCAGCTGGTGCCAAGAGAGCAGCATCACAGACTGGGACCTTGGGGCTCTTCAAAATACTTATTCCAAGATTAGTACAAGCAATTAATGGATTTCCTCTCATCTGACCTTTGCTATAAAACACTTCACTGTAGACATACACATTTAAACCGACAGATCTGAATTTATGCATCCAAAGTTAGGTATCTATATGTGTGCAAGATGTTCAATTCAATAGCCTGCCTAAAATGGTTTGAGTTGGAAGGGACCTTCAAGATCATCCAGTTCCACCCCTCTGCCATGGACAGGGGCACCTTCCACTAGACCAGGTTGTTCCAAGCCCTGTCCAACCTGGCCTTGAACACTTCCAGGGGTGGGGAATCCACAACCTGTCTGGGTAAATGAAGACATTGAGATGTTCTCAACAACTCTTTCTGGATTCCCAGAGTTGCAGCAGAAGGACATGGTGCTCTCTACAAATCAAGCAGGTCTATATGGATGGGTTTGGCCCTCTCTGAGAGCTTGTGTAATGCCAGATGCCTCTGTGTGTGCCACAGGGTTGAGCCTCAAGAGTCTCTACTCCTGATAGAGTCAGCAGAAGTTTAGCCAAGAGAGCCAGTGAGGTGGGTTTCAGCAGCCTGAAAAGCAGATGGATGACCTCACATCTCCTAAATTCAAACTGAAAGAGGCAGTTGTGGTCCAGACCAACAGCTGGGGTATGGGCAGGATATCCTACAGCATCTCCTGTCCTAAATGCTTCTGCTCAGGCAGCTCAAGCAAACCTTACCTTCTCTGATTGTTCACAGAGGCACTCAATTGGGTTGTTTCAAGTTCAAATTAAATCCCACACCAAGGCTGACTTCAGTTGCACCAGCATACATCCAGTGCCACACCATAGACTGTCCAAAGTGGGGGAATGGCAGGAGACCTCTGTGTGGAGCTTTCACAATCCAAGGAAATCTACTCAGCGCAGGCAAAGGTGTTTAAGGCAAGTCTACATTTGGTCATACGGACTGAGATATAAATACCTCTGACTCTAGTGGAAGCTGTCCTTGCCCTTGGTGGCAGGGTGGAACTGGGGGATCTTTAAGCTCTTTTTCATCCTGAGGCATTCTATGATTCTACAGTTCTATGACCTCACTGCCAAGAGTTCTGTTGTCCACAGCATCAACTCAAATGCCCCACCTCAAGTTGAGGAAGATCAGGCCCTAGTATATGTCCCAAAACATCCAAAATCTAGTGACATGACCCCTGGTGCCTCCAGGAGAAACAGCTTCATTTATTTCAAAAACATCTGGGAGTTCAGAAAAGTGTAAGTCCCAGTAAGGTTTCTTAATATGGAGACAAGTGTTTAAAATGAAGTATGATCATCTTTTCTACGATTGCTTGTTGTCTGCACTCTGCTGTCACTACAGCACAGAAAAAGCCAAATATAGCACAAGCCAAATTGATTTAATTGGGAAAAAAACCCCTCTCAATTAATAAGGAATACCTGTTTTCAAGGATTAACTGTATTTTATCCATTCACAATATCCAATGAGTTCAGTTCCTGTGTTGAAGCTCAGATAAAGACTGATAAATAAATGATATTTTGCTGCAATATTAACAGCGGAGCCGCGTGACTGTCTGGCTGAGCACAGGCTCTTCAGGGGAAAGCCTTGGGTTGCAATACAGTTGCACCATTGCCAACAGTGATGAAGTGAGTTCTTTAAGGTCTAAAGTACATCTGTGAGAGAGAGCAGAGGTGGAGAAGGAGTTGGCAATGACTGAGATGTTTCAGGAGGATCAGGACTAGAACTGGATGCTGGAGTCTGTGCCCAAATTAGCTCATTTCCCTGAGCCTTCTTTGTCTCTGTTTTCCCTTTCCATTCTGCCCTAGGAAAACTTTTAATGGAGGGAGATTACAAAATAATGGCATTTTTGCATCACGAAAACTGCTTTTCCTCTAAAGATAACTTAGGACAGACAGATAAAGCCCAAAATTACATCATCAGTGCTGACAAAGCCTCAGAGTCACCATTCATGGTGATCAAGAAAAACCAAGGGCTGCAGCCAAGCCATTTACAACAACTGACTCCAACAAAGAGTATGAGCAAGGTATTCAGAGGAAGGATGAAGGTCCAGAATTAATAAAAATGCCTTCTTGTGCATGATGCTTGAAGCCACCTTCAATCAATGCCAGCTCGGCAGGTTGAAATATTGCTAAGGGCAGACAGAGAATTTATGTGAGTATGAATATATTGATTCATTAAGGTTTGGACAGAGGAGATGCATGTCTGGAAATTAGCAACAGTTTGAAAGCAAAAATTATATTAAAACATCATCAGCCAAAAGCAATGTCACCATTGTAACAACAAACACTAGATGAAATAGATAATGGAACTGAGAAATCATTAAGCAGTGTGAAAACAGTTCCTCTGGATAGAAATGAAATGTTAGCATTACAGACAATAATTATCACTCTTTTCTAACGCCCCAGCGCTCTGCCTTGACCTTCTTGCTGTTGTCAGGCTCAAAGAAAGTCCAAGACCAAAATCCAAATTTTGATTGAGTTGCCCTTGTGAGCAGAAAACATTCATATAAATGAAATAAGGTGAAATCAATGGCATGCTGAAAAGCAAAGACAATAGAAGCTATCAAAATCCAAGCAGTAATTTGGTTTTGAAAAGGAAAATAATTTTGGATTTGCATAATCTTGAACTAGAATGACTATAGCTTAGAGAAATTGATTAAATTTGCCTGCAAATGTTCTTGTTCTTATTGCTACAATTGTGTTAAAAGGCCAAGCAAAGTATTTCTTCAGTAATTTATTAAAAGGATTTAAACTCCTTCTTCATGTGTGCAAACTGTGCATTTAATAGCTTTTGAATTTTTCACATTTCTTCATGACTCAAAGTGATTTGATGCGAGTGTGGAATAATAGCTCCTGGCAGACTCCTCAGAAAGTAGTAATGGCCTTGCAGTTTGTACATTTACTTATTTCATTGCGTGTTTGGTCAATATAAATTATGTGACAGTGCTTATGATGCCCATGAAGCTTTCAGGTTTGTTCTGCAAATATTTCCTGTCTAAATTGACACTCATAAAATGTGAGCTGTGCCAGAGTAGGCACAGAAGGTATTGATATCTCTATGTAATCTAATTATTGTGATTGATTTATTATGACCAAAAGTAAATATGGAAGCTTCACTCTGCTTGATGCGCTGTCCAGGATTCAGAAAAAAAACCAACAAACTGCCTTAGTGTCTACTCCAAATACAGGATGAGTGAAAATGCAGTCACAAACACAAGAAGAAGTGATCCCAATAAACTGTCTGACTGCTGGACATTTTCTGCAGGTCTCAGTGAAAAAGAGAATCTTAAGGGGGACATGGAGAACAGTGCAGGGGGTTTTTGGTTGCTTGCCTTCATATGAGCAAAGAATCAGTGCAGAAACTGTTGAAAATTAGGCAGGGAGGGTAAAGCCATCACCAGGAGGGAGCAGATTATGGACTTGACATCTTATCTGCATAAAGGAGGTGACAGGCACTGGAAGTAGGTACAAGCAGTTCCTCTTGGGCTTCCTGATTCAGGTTCTCCAAAATCTCTGCTGTTTTCCCCTCATTTCTCAATGAGGGGCAGTGCAAGCATCCCAGGGAGGCAGGAAGATGTGGAGGGGCCAAGAAATGCTCAATAAGTCTGTTAGTGGACTGAAACCATGTCTGTCAGGGCACAGGACAGTGACCAAGCCCCTGGACTCACTTTATTCTCCAGCTGGAAAACACCAGATATCATCTCCACCCAAGCCTGAGTGTAAGAGTACCAAGGGTCTGCAAAGGGTGACAGAACAGGGGGGTTGTGATGGAGTCACAACATTAGGAATTCATTATGACTAACATTGTTCACTGGCATCCATAGAGGTGAGGAAGGAATTTCCCTGACTTGTCCACATTCACTCATCAGTAGCCTGTCCTCATCCAGCTGTGAATTAGGAGGGATTAGAAGAGAAAAGCAAAGTAGTTCCATGGCTGCTTTACAGAGACCTCCATCTACAGAGGTGTTTGGGGGAAGATATAAAGGTACCTTCAAGGAACCTAAAAATCAGGCAGCAGAAGTAGCACTGACCTCATGGACGGAAGGAAAAGAGTTTCCTGATAGCACCAAGACCTGATGGCTTTGGAAAAGTCCCTACAAGTTTTGAAAACAAACAAAAGCTCTTTCACTGGCATGAGAAGAAGGCATTAGGTACCATAAAGACAATTATTTCATTCCTCCAGTGTCTTGTTGGTCCCATGGAGATAACGGTACCTTCCTCAGAGGGATGCTGTGAGTGTTAAACACAGATACCAACAACCAGAATATGGATATCAGGAAAAAATGTCCTCACTGAAAGAGTGTTTAAGCATTGGAAAAGGTTCCTCAGGGGACCAGTGGAGCCACCATCCCTGGAAGTGTTCAGAAAAGGAGTACACACGGCACTTTGTGACATGGATTAGTGAAAATGTTAGTATTCAGTCAAAGGCTGGACTTGGTGATCTTGAAGGTCTTTTCTAACTTTAATTATTCTGTTATTCTATGAAATCTTCATATTTTGCAGCATTTTACTTGGAACTCTGGTCTGCAACCTGATATTCAATCAGATATGCTCTTTGGGGGTGGGCACTGTAAGGTGGGGGCCTTACAGCTCACACAAGCAAATCTCAGCTGGAGAAACACATCCCCACTTGGAAGGAGACACGTAAATACCGGAGGAGGGAAACGGGGGAAGAACTTTGGAGTTGATAGTACCAGTGAGAAGGGCTGAAGGTGCAGTGCAAACGGCTCTGTAACTACAGAACAGTTTGGTTTTACAAGCACAGAGTCCTCTTCTGTTATCAGCCAGCACAGAGGATGTGAGAGAATAAACCTTCGCTAAAGGTTGGGCAGCCTGGCCTCTCGCAAGGAATACAACAGGGGCACACGTTGCTTTGCTTTGCTTTCCTTCACTAAGTGGATTTTCTGGGCTCAGGGTGTTCCTTTCTGAGGTGTTTGGAACAGGCACACCAGTAAGGGAAGCAGGTCAACCATTTCAAAATAGAGATCATTCCTGAGCCCATGGAAATCTGGGTCCGCAACTCACAAGGAAAGTTCAAAGGCATTTCTAAACTTGCACAATTCCACGTCTACCAGCAGTCGATTTCAGGAGCACCACCAAACTTTGTGTCTAGAGCGTTATTTTTATTTTAATTTGTCTCCTGAGGCAACCTCATTTAAGCTGAGTTTTAAGGACAAAGCGAAGGACATTAAAAGCATCTTTAAGCCCACAACTACAATACCTGCTACTACCTAAATCTCAAGTATTTAATGGTTCCTAAAAAATATATTGCCTGGTTAATGCCTGCAGCAAAGCATACAGTTTATGGGGAGAGCACAGTAATGCCCCTTTAGCCATCTGGCCAGCAAGAACACAATGGGGTGTTTGATAACAGCCATTTACGTGTCTGCAGGAGATGGCTGCAATAAAAAGAACAAACAAGCACATTTATGGGGGGCTGCAGTTGGGTACCGAGCCAGGCTAGGAACCATAAGAAATTTAATGCAAATCTCTACGGCCCAATCACAGGCAACTCCACTGCTTCCAAAGTCAAATGGAGCTTGATGCTTTCAGTTACGAGATGTAAATGGTTATTCCACCCCAAAATGAAACTGTCTGAAGAACCTTGAGGGTCCCTGACAGCATCATTTTCACTTTGTAATGTAATTCTTGGAAAAAAAGCCACCAGAACCATGGAAATAGCACTAAAACAGCACGTATAGTGGTACTGAGCGTCCTGCACTTATTCCAGAGTCCTACCTGTTTGGTGGAAAGGGATCAGTGAATTTTGAACCAAGGATATAATCACCAAGGCAAAGTAAAGCTACTGTAAGGCAAGGGGCTGAAGAAACCAGCAGATCTAGAAAGGATCTAAACCTTCGGCATGTAGGAAGAAGTTCTTTACTATAAGGATGGTGAGGCACTGAAACAGGTTGCCAGAGAGTTGTGGACTCCCCATCCCTGGAAGGGTTAAAGAAAAGGCTGGATGGGGTCTGAGTAACCTGGTCCAATGCAAAGTGTCTCTGGCTCACGTCAGAAGGGCTGGCACTAGAGAATCTTCTAAGGTCTCTTCCAACCTGAACCATTCTGTGATTTTATGTTTCTGTGAATACAGAGAAGGATTTCAGCACAACAATGGAGTTGGACTTTCAGAAGGATCAGCGCCAAACTTTCTATTCCTTTGTGTATTATGAGTCACATTTCTTACCCAAATCACATTTCATGAAACCTCTTTATTTCGAGACATACTGAACTGCTGTCTTCTTCCCTGAGCATGAACACCACACAGTATTCTTTCATTCCCCTGCCTGTTTGCGCACCGGTCACACAAAGAGTTGTGAAAGTACAACCAGGCTTTTAAACACGCAAATATAAACTGCTATTAAGGGTACATCACATTTCCTTGCTCAGTGCCTTGCTCGTAAAACGTAATAGCTCCACAGCACTGCCAGTAAAGTTTTTCCCTTAAGCCCTAAAGGGAAGGAGAAATTTATGTCACCTAATTTCAACTTTCTAAAAATTAGGCATCTAATCCAAGATAGTCATCTATGTCTTAGCTGATGCAAGGAATGAAGCATCTTCAGAGCACAACTCATGCAATCATAGACGAGGATAAGAATCAGCTCCGGGGGGAAATGGCTAAATGGATATGTTTTCATGTGCATTGGGTTACAAAACTCTGATTTCACCCTACAGAGATCTGTGGTAGATTTAGGTTCCCAGCTATGAGAACTTACTGGTGTTCTAGGCACTGCAGGGCACCCCAAACAATCTCCAGAAGGGTGTGATCTCCTCTAATTGCCTCATATTTGCCAGTCCCTGTGTCTCCATAGGGCACCCAAATGACACTACATGTCTTTGTTTAGGCAACTGAATAATGCACCAATTTCCTGGTCAGTAGAAGAGCTTTTCCCATTTCATTAACTGCATTAACACAATGCCCATTGTTTATAATGAGAATTCAGATACTTAGTCTATTTGCCATAATTTACATGTGGAAATCTAAACTGCAGTTATTTAATCTGCGGAATTAATCCTTTCCTTTTGTGCCTAATGCAAGTGGATGGGTCTGCCTGTGAAAGCACATTTCTCTTTTTGCTGAGCATAATGAGATCCCAGACAAAGAACTTAGACTAAGCCCCTAATTTATTAAGGGCTAAATTATAGAGGGTATAAATTCGAGTATAGGTGTTCATGTTTTTGATGTTCATGTCTAGAACTAGATGATCTTTAAGGTCTTTTCCAAACCAAACCATCCTATGATTCTATGAAGATCCTGGCTTCTTTAAACAACAGAAAAATTACTAATGTGGGCAATGATCTAAAAAATGATCCTGCTTTTACAAAAGCAATCTTTTTCCTCTTATGGTTGTTTAGTTCTCAGTCAACAACTTCCATCTGGTAATCTCACAGCATTTCATTCATGGACTTTGATGAAAATCTAACATTTTTTCACAGAAAGGCAGAGTCTTCACCATGACAGAACCTACCACAGGATAGATGAGCAAGATTCTAACACTTACATCTTCAGATGCCAACATTGTAAATCTTAGAAGCCACATAAAGAATGGAATTGGATATGCAGCTGAGGGTAACGCTATGGCACCAGCATAAATCAGAACATAAACATTATGAAACAAAATATTGCTGCTTTGCTGCTTGAACGAAGTTGTGGTTTTCACTCAGCTTATGCTTTAAACAGTGAGTGCAGCAGAAATGACAAGTGTAGCAAACAGAATAAAAAAGGTGAATTGAAGCTCTAATTTATTTTCCTTTTCTAAAATATAATTTTCCGGGAACAGAAGCTGGCTGCCTGTAAAGCAACTTGGACTACCTGACTGCAGAATGAATTACATTTAGTTCAAGTTATGGGTATGTGGGAAGAATATCTGTGACTAAAAATGCTTGTCTTGGAACTGTTGTTGGGTTAACCAAAAGAAATTACTGGTTTTAAGGTCAACACAATCTCTCATTCTTTAAGGTCAACACAATCTTTCTCTCGTGGACAGAGTAATCCACTACGGAGTTTCAATTTTGACATACTGAGCTTGCTAGTTTGATTTATCTCCTGCTAACAAACACCAACATAATATTCGGCCACTGACTTCTCCTGTGTCTGTCCCAGGGATTCCTGCAGCATCATTACAATATCTGCTGACCGTTTGAAATCTAAACCCATAATTCAAGTTTGTTTTTTTTCCCCTCTCAGGCTGCTAGTTAACAGCATGGTATTTTGAAGCTACAGTAAATAATGTATTTTATAACCTTTTCCAAACAAAAGTGCCTCTACAAATATTTATTTGCATCCTGCACAGTAAGGTGCAGCTTAGAAACCACCAGCTACCAATAGTTATGTTAGCTTTGAGCTCCTCGGGGATACTTTGCCTGTACTGGGAACTATGTTTTTTATCTTTGCTACACAGAATTGTTCCGTTTGGACATATTCTGAGACATAAAATCCAGTGTCTCCTACAGGACACTATTTGGAAAAGGCATCAAATTCTGAAATTTTATGGTTTTAGATAGTCTGCCAGCCTGTTCTATTCTAGTTGTGGTATCACACCCATTATTATATCTCAGGTTATCGCCTGCATCACTGTAATATCTCTCTATTTCATAGAACACAAACTTTGATTTCTGTAGTGATTGATACCACTATTTATTGCCCATTCATGAGATGACTCTTCTCCTTGAGTTTTAGTACTGTAATCAGAATGAAGGAATGCTTCTCGTTGAAAATATTTTCTGTCAATAAATGCACTTTTAGAATGGCCAAAAAGAATAAGTTTAGCAGGAGGGTAATTTACAGAAGTGGTGATAAATGGAAAACGGTAAAAAAATAAAACATTTTAGTTTTTGTCTGGAAACACAACTTAGTCAACTTTCCCAGGACTTAAGGCTGCGTTAAATGGGGTAAGAACAAAAGAACACCAACAGACTCAGATGTTCATGTTAACAACATATTTTTATTGTTCATATTAAAAAAAGAAATAACTGTCCAAACAATTTTCACCTGCTCTGTCCTTCCTATTCTTCCAGTGGCCACCACAAGAAATCTCTGCACTAGGAGAACCTCAACCCACTAGATGGACTTGTTCTCTTGTTGACATCAATTACTTTTTTTCTAGAGTAATTTTATATTCTCCAGAATATTTACTAAATTCTTAGATACTCCAGATCTTTACCAAGAAATAACTCTTTCAAACACTTAAGTGGTTTGATAGAACACCAAATTTGTCAGGCAGTAATTTCTTTCAGGGTATTTTGATAGATAAGAGCAGTAACACTATGCAGAGGTGCCTGAATAGAGCAATTGGAGATCCAAATTAATAGGTCTTTATTAATAGCAGCTTAAATCTGAGAAAAATGATCATTTGTACATCAGTTGCTCTTTCTTTTGTTATTGTCTCACATCACACCTCCATTAAGTACTTCTCAACTGGTTAATTATCTCATCAGTGCAATCGGTTCCAACCATTACCAACAAATGTGGTCAGTTCATAGAACAGGTCTTTAAGTAGAGGAGTTGGACATTTCCCAGTCTATAAACCCCTTCAAAGATGGGCGTCCCATCAGTGTTTCAGAAGACTGAGAGCATCTAGTTCATTCATCTAATAATTAGCATCTTGTAAGTGACATTCTGCAGCTCCATATTATTCCAGAAGTATAGCTAAGATAATTAGACTTCGTATTTCTCAGGCATTCATGGCAGTTCTTGGACCCATATATAAAATAGGGCGAGTGCAACTGGATGGTACTGAGCACACACAAATTCATTTCAGATAATAAATACGCTCTTTTATCCCAAAAGAAAGGAATTCTGTGTGCATCTGAATTTGCTCCCCAGCAACACTGCGATGCCGGGCTGTTCGCAGCATGTTGCACCACAGAACCTGCTCCTCGACGCATAGTAAATACTTATCCTTGAAGAAATCAACATATCTGCAGGAAATGACAAGGCAAACTCTTAGTCCAGTAACAGAGAGAGCCAGGAACAAACTCCCAAGAAGGGAAGGAGGCACCAAACTTCAGGCGTCTAAAGGAAGGCATCTGTAAGGTGGTGATTTGGCTGCCTGGATGCAGAAATCTTGTGCTCTCGTGTCCCACATGGAGCACTGTGTCCAAAGGAAGGCATCTGTAAGGCTGTGATTTGGCTGCCTGAATGCAGAAACCTTGTGCTCTCATGTCCCACATGGAGCACTGTGTCCAACACAAGAAAGAATTTGACTTTGGAGTGAGTCCAGAGGAGACCATGAAGATGCTCGGAGGGCTGGAGCACCTTTGCTGTGGACCCAGGATGAGAGAGCTGGGGGTGTTCAGTCTGGAGAAGAGAAGGCTCCAGGGAGAGCATAGAGACTTTTCTAGTACCTTTAGGGGCTACCAGAGAACTGGAGAGGGGCTTTTCAGAAGGGCAAGTAGTGATAGAACAAAGGGGAATGACTTTAAGCTGACAGAGAGTAGATTTAGATTGGACATTAGGGACAAAACCTTTACTATAAGCATCCTGAGGCCCTGGAACTGTTTGCCCAGAGGGGCTGTAAACTCCCCACCCCTGAAAGTGTCCACAGCCAGGATGGATGAGGCTCTGAACAACCTGGTCTAGCAGAAGGTATCCCTGATGATGGCAGCGGGGTTGGAACAAGATAATCTTTATGGTCCCTTCCAACCCAAAATATTCTATAATTCTAATTGAGATGTAATAAAGGAGTCAAAATACCTATATTATGCTGGCAGACAACTCACAGGACACACAAGACATCCAAAGGCTGGAAAGGAGATAATAAGATAACCCAACTGGCACTAGATGTCCTCATGAGTAACTGAGTCCCACACTTGCCACCTGAACTCTCTTTACGGTTAGTGAAGGTCTGAATGTGACCCAGTTGCCCCTGACCAAGGGACACAACATCCATTTTGAGCTGGCAGTTAAAACACTGGATAATTGGAAAGTCATACTCTTCTGGAGGATACCAGAAGTCCAGCTCCTGGCTTTGATTTTTCATTGCACAGAAGATAAAAACAGTTTTCCAATTCCTCAAAAAAATAAATCCCAGCTAGGAACAAAACAAACATTTCTTAAGCAGATACTGAAAGGCACCAGGCTGCGATGCTAGAGGTGGATCCAGATAAAGAGAATATTTGAATCATGGCAGGAAAAAAAAGAAAAATAGAAGAACATTTGCCATATTATTGGCATTTGTACACAGAGACTAACACCACTTTGGTCAATTCCCATGTATGTCAGTACACCAAGACACAGGAAGAGACAGGAACTCCTTTCCAAAAGAATTCCACAGTAAGTCACAGATGGCTGTGACCTCAAAGAACCCACTAAGCACCTGAGGCAGCGAGCTCTGCATCTGCAGCATTTTGTAATGAGGTTTTTACTGAGACACAATTTTAGGTGCTCAAACTGCAAACAACAGAGACATTTTCCCCCCCCCCAAAAAACCCTGATCGGGACCAGTGCCAAGAGCTGCTCTAAAATCGACTCTAACTATTTCATTGACTCTCGTTATAAATTCGATGGCTTAATGGAAACACTGTACACAAACCTTGATTGAAACAAGTGTTTTTACACTGAAAGCAAAATTCCCCTGGAGTTAAACCAAACCTCAACAAGAAGGAGACCTCTGTGGAGAAGCAGTCACATAAACAAGCATGTGGGCTAATTATTTTCCAGTGGCTCTCTTAATGAGTCACTTGCTAGAGTCCACTGGTCACAGAGATGATTACTTTAATGACGAGTCATAGAAACTGGGTGTGCATTGAAAGCACCAAGTGCCGCACCAGTTGCTATGGCAGAAAAATGTGTGTGGTTTTTTTCCGTAAATAGCAGAGTAAATAATTGCAGGACAGCTTTTTCTTCCTTTAGAGAGACTCCCAGTGTTGGGAATGGTCTGCAGGGAGCTCACCACTTTCAACATTTCCAACACCTGCTTTTTCCCAAGCTTCTGAATAAAACCCTTAAACATTATTTTTACATGCAAAGCTCATTTTTTAGCTTTTTTTTTTCCCTGCACTGGAGACTTGGAGCTTCATTCTGGTCTCTGCCACCTCGATGCAAATCAGGAGTAAATCTGTGTTTTTCAGGATAACAATATTAGTAGAGTCTCCAGACAGAGAAAACAGCACACAGAAAAGCAAACACTTCACAAAGGGCAACGAGAAAAAAATTGATATTTATGACAGGTAAAAAAATATTCATTTTAACATCATATAGGGCTGCATTCTGGTTAGTACTGAAACAGGATTCTTACTGAAATGCCTTCTTTTCCTTACCAGCAGCACTCTCTAGCCCGTCCTAGGTTGGGTTTAGTCTGGCCCCCCCCCCTTGAAAAGCGTGCAAGTATTCTAGAAAAATCTGCGTGTGATTTTGGCCTGGGTGTTTTCTGAAGTCTCAATTTTGGAATTAGTTTTAATCTGAAAATACTGAAATAAGACCGTCATCCCTAGAGTACAAGGAAGGAAAGAGCACTGAGTGGAAAAGAATTAAATATATATATGAGAAGCTGTATCCCTGGTAGTCGTCCCTCCTGAGCAGCCCGAGACTATCAATGAGCAAAGGAATAAAAAAGTCCCATATAGAGCTGAAAAGTTATTTTAAAGGGGAACATGCAAAGGGAAAAAGCAACAATGTGGGTCAGCCTGATGGAGGTGGGCTTCTCCACCACCAGAGATTGATAAACCTGTCAGGGAAGGTAGCTCTGCTTAACAGTTCACTTCACTGAGGCTTTTAAGCATCTGCTTCATCTGAAGGGTTTTTATTCTCCGTAAATGATACTTCTCCATACGGCAGCTATTTGCTCACAGATTGCAGTGCTCATTTCCCCACAAAGAAGCACAACAGCAAGGCTGAAAGCTAAATCAGGCTTGATGCTGCTATCATTGGTATTAAGAAACTGCAGAGGGGAAAACCTCTCCAGAGGGAAAGGTACATTCCCCTCCGTGTGACGGGTTTGAGCCCAAAACCAGAAATAAAGGATTGTGGGACAGGGAAGTGTAAAAATCCCTCTCCAGGAAAGAAATGTTATGGCATCTTAAACCCTTGAGGTGGTTCCCCTGAGTTATATCACCTTTTAACTGGTAGTTAAGTGTTTCCATCGCTCATGTTCACAGGCCATTAATCATCCTGCAATAAGTGGAGTGCAGCTGAGATTGTCTCCTGACTGTGCAATGACCAGCTCCTCGAGAAGGACTGTCTCACACTGGGCAGTTCACAGCCTGGGCATCTCTTTGGGCTGGGATACAGTTCATTTTCATCATGGTAGAGAGTATGGGGCTGTGGTTTGATTTCGTGATGAAAACAGTGTTGATAACACAGATACGTTTTTGGTTCTGCTCACTGGAGCTCACACAGAGTCAAGGCCTTTTCTGCTCTCACCCCACCAGCAGGGAGGCTGAGGGGGCACACGAGGTTGGGAGGGGACACGGCTGGGACAGCTGACCCCAACTGGCCCAAGGGATATTCCAGACCACATGGCATCATGCTTGGCATATAAAGCTGGAGGACAAGCAGGAGGAGGGGACGTTTGGAGTGGAGACATTTGTCTTTCCAAGTCACTGTTCCGTGTGATGGAGCCCTGTTGTACTGGGGATGGCTGAACACCTGCCTGCCCATGGGAAGCAGTGAATTAATTCCTTGTTCTGCTTTTCTTGCACGTGCAGCTTTTGCTTTACCTGTTACACTGTCTTTGTCTCAACCCATGAGTTCTCTCACTTTTACGCTTCCGATTCTCCTCCCCACCCCACCAGCAGGGAGAGTGTGGCTGTGTGGGGCTGAGTGGCTATGTGGGGCTGAGTTGCTGTCTGGGGTTAAACAACAACAGCCCTTTTTGGCAGCTAACATGGGCCTTGGAGGGCTCAAGATAGCAACAGGCTTGATTGGCATGTGCTAGATGGATTTTACAGCTGTTATTGCTGTTCAGCTATTAATTGACAGCTCCTGGGCTTGCCATGGGACTCGTTTGCACGACTGTGTGTTGGAGCCCAGTGCTTGTTAGTGGCAGTTTTTTGCTTCCACGGCTCACTGCGGTGCTGCACAGCTCGTCATCTGACTGTGCTGTGCCTGGGAATGGTTTGGTGACAGCAGCAGAGATGTGCCTGGGCTGGCAGGGGGCCAGGGAACCACTGCTGTCTCTGTGCTGCTGTGCTGGACACGCTGGAACTCCAGCCAAAGGGACAGTGACCTGCAGGTGAGCTCACAGGGGAGCAGGACACCCTGGAATCTCTGTGGCCATCAACTAGTCCAGCCAGAGAAGGTACATCTGGAAGTGGCAGTGGCTGTGGTTGCGTCTGTGCTGCAGCTTCACACCTGAAGGGACTGTGGTTCCAGGATGAGCCCATGCTGCATCAGGTAGACCTTGGAGCATCAGTGGCTGTGCACAAGGTGATGCTGGAGGCAGAGTATAAAGCCAAGACAAATGGGGCAATATATGTGTGAGTATCCCTGCCTTATGAGATGAACATGGGGGGGGGGAGGGCATAAACA
>VWZG01000433.1:138704-173200 GCA_013396735.1 Grallaria varia | reverse complement strand
GAGGAGTGTTTTTCACCGCCAAAAGGGGGGGGGGGGGGGGGGGGGGCAGAGCACTGGTAGGAACCCAAAACACCACACTGAGAACCTAAACAGATGCAGAGAGAGGCAGAAGGGTCTGCAGATGTGGCAATGCTTCATTTGGCATCACCTGAGACATCACTGTGAGGAATCAAAAGTTGTCAGAAGCTGATGCCTGCAATCCCAGAAAGGAAACAACAGCAGCTTGTCAGCCTGATCCANGGGGGGGGGGGGGGGGGGCAGAGCACTGGTAGGAACCCAAAACACCACACTGAGAACCTAAACAGATGCAGAGAGAGGCAGAAGGGTCTGCAGATGTGGCAATGCTTCATTTGGCATCACCTGAGACCTCACTGTGAGGAATCAAAAGTTGTCAGAAGCTGATGCCTGCAATCCCAGAAAGGAAACAACAGCAGCTTGTCAGCCTGATCCAAAAAAGGGCTCCCCACAAGCTGAGCCAACAAGAGCCAATACAGAGAGAAACACCACTCAGATGATGCACAGCACATGGTTGATACCCCCAGTCTCCCTTTGGGCAGAAGGAGCCAAAATGAAGCTCCAGCTGGTAACTGAAGCAGACAGGGATGCTCAAAACCCTGCTCTCTGCATTTCTGAGCTCTTGAGCAGCCTGTCAGAGCCCAGGAGACCCAAGGAGAAGCAGGGAGCAGCAGGCACGGGAAGGTGAAGACAGCTACCACAAAACAGCTGTTGGATTCAGCATCTCCACAGGTTTTCAAACAGCAGCTGCTCGTAAGTGTGAAAGCTGGTTCTTTCTCAACGCTGGGCCACAGGAGACATTCCCTGAGAAAGAAGAATGAAGAAGGGGTTACTTGGCCAGGGAAGAAGTCAGCTTTGTAGCAAGCACACAGGCAGACACACAAAATTTGTGTTTTCCTACTGCTCAGAGCAGTACAAGGTGTGTGATCTCTGGAAGTAATAGCAGGATAACAATATACCCTCACTGCTCCAAGCATTTTCAATTCATCCCTGTATGTGAAGCTCTCACAGACCTCACAGACCCCTGGATTTTGAGTATTGATTTTGAATACAAATTCAATATTTTGGTGTCTTGGCTTTCTGAGGCCCTTCCAGCTCTGGTTCAGGAGACTACTCCACAAGCAAGCAGGTGGAGTTGGGCACTTCAGCATAGCCCCAGACACAATCCATTACAGAAAACCAACCATTTCATTCTTCTCAAACAAGTTTCGGAGCTTGCCTTCATTTTCCTTCTGACATAAGGTTGTTTATGCCCGGTCAGTCCTTTTGTACCTCAAATATGAAACTGAAAACACCTTTGAGGCACTTGCAAATGTTCCGTCTCACTTATGAAGTGTTGGTCTGCCATGGAAACATGGATTTAAAGTCAGTAAAAAGGAATTTCAGCCTTTCTCTTACATCTCATGGAAATACTCCAACTACTGCCCTGAGTTAGAAGAGAATTATTCCAACTTGTAGTCACCAAGCCTTACTTAGGTATTTTCTGAGATAAGTGACCATAGACAGGATAGCTGGAAGAATCCCTAGTTTCTTGATCCTAATGAACATAGAATCATAATATCATTAAGGCTGGAAAATACCTCTAAGATCATCAAGGCCACCCATCAACCCAAACCACCACCGTTTCACCATTAAACCATGTCCTCAAGTGCCAGATCCACATGTTTTTTGAACACTTTCAGGGCTGGTAATTCCACTGCTACCCTGGGCATTCTGTTTCAATGCTTGACAACCCTTTCTGTGAAGAAACTTTTCCTAATACCCAACCTAAATCTCCTCTGCTGCAACTTGAGACCATTTCGTCTTGTCCTGTCACTTAATTAGATGTGCAGTAGAAGTTGCCCAAGTGTTCATTTGCAGAAATAAAACAGACAGGACGCACTATTGCCAAAATCTGGTATGGCTTGATAAAGCCCCTGAAGTTAAGCAGAAATTCTGTAGGGTTTTCAGGAGCTAAAACTTTGAGTTGGGTGCTAAGAGTGCATGAAATTAGTTGTCTTCTTGAGGTGTCTTTATTTGCACCAAATCTACAGGGATGCCAGACAGCTGACTTAGAAAAGGCTCTGTACTTTTAGGCAGCTAAAATTGGATGGCATAAAATCCCCTAACACACTCCCCAGCCATTTTATATATGTAGTCCTGCTGACAGCTGGGTCTGTTCTAAAGCACCACAGAAAAACGATACCACAGATCCTTGAAGAAAATAATGTTTCAGACAGTGATGGAAAGGAACACCATCTGTAACTCTGAATCTCAATTTTGTTCTCGTTAGATCTTCATTATATCAGCCATCATTGTTGTGCAGAGACCTGAATCTATGCCCTTTATATTCACCTGCAAGCTATTTCCTTTAATTGCTGTACACACAGAAAATCAAATGTATTCTAACAACGCTGATTCATTGGCTCAGCTGTTAAATGCAATTTGTGCATCTCTCTATACAGTTTATTTATGTATTTCCCATCTCTGCACCATCTGAATGTTTCCCAATCTTTTCAGAAGTTAACCTCACAAATACTCCCCCAGCTCCATAGGGCAGATGTGGAAGAACAGCCAAAACCTATTCCCTGTAGCATTCTCTCCAAATGTTTAACTTTCTCTGAAACCACAGGTTTACAGACCAAAGTCCTAGGGATACAAAAACCAGCGTGGATTAGCATCTGTCATACCAAGAGATGAACTCTTGGCATGGGAATGTCTCAGGGGGGAGCTCTGAAGACAAGTAAATAAACTGGGAAGTTGATCTGAATTGGACTTTGCCTAACTTAGCCACTTATGCGACTGCCCTTTTCTAACGAGATAAAACTGTTTGGTTGCTTCATTAGAGTAGTGGAAGGAATGTAATGAACCTTTAATTGTGCTACTGGGGAAGAAAAAAATATATAAAAACTCCAAATCAGATATTGCTGTTAGCCACTGCTGAATATATGTTGATTTCCTGGCACGTAGGAGAGCCTTTTGCTGGGACCAGGCAGTGAATTGTGAACATTTAGGAGGAGACTTTACGTTACACAGTATGGCAATAATATCTTGTCATTATGTAGGATTATTTGCGAGATGAATTTGAAGAGCTGCTTGGTAGATCTGGGGGCTATTGTATTATTTTACTCTTCCTTCAGAGATCAGATGATGTCACCTTCCACAGTAGATGGCTTCCAGGTTTGCCATCTTCCCTGTTCTTCTCAACACATCCGATTTTTAGGTTTCCTTAGCCATTGACTGCAGTAATGCAGCATTGCATTTCCACATTAAATTAGAGAGATTCAGTCACACAGACTCCCAGAACTCAACATCCAGTCATCAGTTTTTCCCGTCCTCCCCACAAAATCATAGAATCAGAGCTGGAAGGGATCCACAGGGGTCATCAAAATCCAACTGCTCTCAGAGGTTTGGCTGAATATCAGGAGACTTAGAATGGATGATAAAATACTGGATTTGTGGGGGCTGCTTCTTCTTGTTTGTCGTCTCATGTCTGATATTTTTACATATTTAGGGTTTGCTCTGCTTTTGAGCAATTCTCTAAATCAGAAGTTTCATGGTGTGTTGTCTGAGCAGAGGAACCAGCAAAGTGTTGTATCTGCAGGTCCTGTTACGTGCTGCAAGGGTTGGGCTCCTTTTACAGGCTCCACTTTAGGAGGGGCAGTCATTGAACCTCTCTGCCCACTCCAACAGCTGAATAATGTCTTTACTCTTCTACCTATTTTAAAAAAAAAATCCCAGGACATAATACACCTGAGCTCTCTGTGATTCCATCAACTGGCAAAGCTGTCTAACAGGCACAGAAGTTACCTGGATGAACACACAGCACTGAGCACACAGAGGAGACACCACCAGAGAGCCTTTTATTTCTGGGCTTTTACATCAAAAACAAATCTCTCACAACTGCAGAACCCAATGATTCTGGGAGTTATGAATCCAGTGACATCAAGTTTTGTTGCTAGTTTTGATTCCCCACTCTTCCTGCACTTCTGGGGTTAAAATGTGAAGTGAAACCCTGGGAACTTCAGAAACAGCTCTAAGTGCACAACTATATGATTTTTGAAGTTATATCTCCTTAAAGGTGTGCTAATAGTTTAAAACAGCACAACCTTTTGCTCTGTTGGGCAGATCTTTCAGGCTGACAGGGAGCAGAAGCTGCAGGTACATGAAAACATATTAACACATGGTTTAAAAGTAGCTTCTTCAAGGCAGGAAAGGTGCAGCGTGGAAGAAATTTCCCAAAGTTTCACCCATCAGGCCAGCAAATGCATGGTAAAAATGCACCAGATGGTGGAGTTCTAGTAGAAAACAAAATTACGTCCCAGCTGGAAGGAACTAGAGAGGATTAGCAGAAATCAGGACAATTTTCAAGAAGCAGAAGATGTAGTTTATCTTGAAAGAGTGATCAAGGTTGGCCGTAGAAGGTGCTGAGTTGTCTGTTCCTCCACATTTTAGCACAGAAATATTCCTTGTCAAAACCAACTGTAGGCAACAGGGAGTTCTGTTATCCTTTGCAGAATAGAATAAAGGAAGTAAAAGGAAATCTGATACAAGCAAATGGAAAATAAAAAGAAGCAGTGGGAAATTAAAGCTTTTTCAGACAATGAACCACTTGACACAGGCAAGTGCACTACTTAAGTAAGAACTGGCCAGATGCAACGCCCAGTGAAATTAACTTTTTAAGGTTAAGAAAAATAAACAAAGTTTTGAGATGAAAAACAAAAGTCTAAACAAAAACATTGGCCTCAATAAAAGCCTTCAGGCTTCAAGTTTTAAACTAAACTCTAACTACTCAAAAAACCCACCGTGCCTGGCCACAGAAATCTTGTATCAACCTCCAACATGGATTTGTGCACTTCCTTTGCAGACAGATTGACTTAAACCTGCTGGAGACAGACAATGCTCGTGCTGGACCCTGTGTCTGATCCAGACTGACACCTACAAATCACCCTCTTCAGAGAAATCTGTGACCCGCTAACTGACTCAAAATCCCAGGTCAGAGGAGGATCGTGGAACAAAGGCATAAACCACACCACAACAGACATACTGATTTTTCACCTAAAGTTTCACACTTTTTCTTTTTTTCTGAAATCTCTTAACATTAATTAAAGCCTTTTCCTCTTTTCTTTTAATGCTGCGAAGCGCGATCAGTTCCAATTTGCCTTGACATGATGTTGTCAGCAAAAAGGAAAAAGAAAAGGATTTCCTTAGGAAATGTCAGCACAGTTCTGTATCTCTCATGGGTATAAGATGAATGCAGAGGCAAGTCTTGGCAGGGAAGAGGGGACAGCCACCTCTGCTGTCCCTGATGTCTGTCCAACCTGCAAGTGCCACTCTCTGTTGGTGAGAGATGAAGCCAAACACACTCTTCAGGGAGGTGCAGAGTCAGGTGGGATGAATCCTCCCATGAACAGTTCAGTTACTTTGGCTGGTGAATTGTCCTTTTCCACATAACAAAAGCAATGTGGGCACCATAGAAATGAATGGGCTGCACTCCAGCCTGCAAAACTCTCTAAAATATAAACTCTTAAGTCAAACAAAGAATCATGGAATCATAGAATGGCTTGATTGAAACAGACATCACAAATCATCTAGTTCCAACCCCCTGCCATGGGCAGGGACACCTTCCACTAGACCAGGTGGCTCCAAGCCCTGTCCAACCTGGCCTTGAACACTTCCAGGGATGGGGCAGCCACAGCTTCTCTGGGATAGAGGCGTTCTGGGTTACTACACAGCATCTCCAAGGGCAATGACATCGATATTTAGGCAACAGAAATACATCCCAGAAACGGAGAACATGAAATCATCCTGGCTGACCAGCACGAGCAAATACATCCCCTTGCTGTGATTAGTTGTCTGATCACAGAATACAACTAGACATGGCTTCAACATAATATTTGTGGGGTTGGGGGGTAATACAGCCTCCTGTGGTCCTGCAGCCTTTGAATGTCACCTCTACTACCCCACTATTTTCTGGGATATAGTCCTGTGATTGGATGCTGAGCACAGAGCCAGAACAGAAGAAAAAAATCCCCCTGCCCTGTAAAGGCTTTAATTCTCACCAGAGGCATGACATTTTTACAAGAAATCCACTCATAAAGCCAAACTGTGTGTTGGTTCTGTGTTTATCAGCTTTCACCCCCTCTTTGTTTTTAAACAGCTTCAGGCTGATTTATCAGCATCTCTACCAGCCTTTTGTTCCACCTTGCCCTTTCCTCTTCCACTGCCCATAGAGGAAAACTCACCTCCTAAGGCTAGCACTAACCTTTGCCAATTAAAACTGGTTATAAAGGGAGAAAGTCATGAGACAGATAAGTTAATATATTTTTAATTCATCTCTGGCCACTTCAATTAACTACTGTCAATGTAGCACAGCTGCA
The DNA here is from genome assembly GCA_013396735.1 of Grallaria varia. Lineage (NCBI taxonomy): Eukaryota > Metazoa > Chordata > Aves > Passeriformes > Formicariidae > Grallaria > Grallaria varia. The sequence goes on along the minus strand of VWZG01000433.1, from coordinate 166,826 downwards.
CCACTGGCAGCATTCTTGTTGCTGGGTGCAGATAACAGATACTGGTTATTACTTGATTCCTTGCATTGTTCTTTCTGATTAACTTCAATATAGCAAATTCTGAAACCCTAAAAGCAAAACTCTGCATTTGCAAAGGCCCTGGGTTCAAAATGTTTTAGGCTGATCAGATATTCATGAGAGCGGTGCCAGACTGGTTTATGCTTCTCCAAATCATTTGAACTCAATTTGCAGAGCGTGGCTGTGTGAGAGAGAAAAGATTAGTCCAATCTTACCCCATTAGCAGCATGAAAGATCGGCGAGAGCTGCGTGGTGGCAGATAATTTGTCTTAGTTTTGAAATACCTGTGTGTAAGGTCTGCTCCAAGGAGGTGCAACGAGGTGAGCTAAAGGTTAGGGAGGAAGGCAGAATAAGTCAGAGGGGACTGGGGGCTGTCCCTTGCTGGGCACTGCTCCTTCCCCGGTGGTACAGGATACACCTCCTGTGGAAATGTGCTTAATACAAACTGGCTTCTTCATGGTCTCTGATGCAAAGGGGAAATTTCAACAGGAGCCACCAATTCTTCACAGGCATTGAACCTAATATCAGAAGCATAGAAATGCAAAGAAAGTTTAGGAGACTTTTCCTTGGCATGGGAATTCAATTTTCAACCTTCCGTGCTCTCCGAAGTCATGTCAGGGCATTATTGACAGTCAGCATCAGATACCTCTCCTCGTGCTGATTAACAGTGTGATTCCCATGGTATGTAAGAGAAAAGTTGATAAGATCAATCTCCATGTACTACAACAGCTGCAATGGCTTAACAAGAAGTACTCAGTACTGGGAAGAAAATTTCCCCCTAGGAATGACCTGGAAAATGGTCAGCCACCACCTCAAACATGGCAGCAGTGAGGACAGGTCAGTGATTTCATGAACTGTGACAGTCATACTCAGAAATACACAGAAACCAGTTTGGATCCACGTTTTTCTTCAGGAATTTCCAGCTCTGGCAACAACCTCCCCTTGATTTATATTAAATACACTGCTTTTCAAACTCTGCTTCTCCAAGTGCTATTTATAGGGTGCAGTTTCAGGAGACAGAGAGTGAAGGGAGGTGGGAAAGGTAGGAAAGCCGTTTGCAAATGAGTCATTCCCCAGGAATGCTTTGACAGGCTGTCAGCAGAGATCTGATCAAGACATCCAGTTAAAATACTCTGCTGTGGCTCCAGGTGAAGGAAGACTGAAATTCTCATGGTGTGCACAGGCAAACTCCACCCAGGAAGTGTTTAATCTCTGTGGGAAGCTTTCAGGGAGCCCAAATGACTTGAAAGCCATTCTGCCTTCTAGCAAATAATGAACATACACACAAAGTACATAAAAATAAAAAAAATAAAAAATAATAATAAAAAAACAAACAAACAAACAAACCGACTTGGATTAATAATCTCCCTGACTAGCATTTGCAGCATGGATAGTAATGAAGTGTTTCTTCCAGTACAGTTCTTCAGTTTGCATCCCTAAGTGGTATCCCCACATCGTGCACTCCAGAGCTGGAGCTGCCCACTGCCTGTTGCTACTGTCAGGACTTCTTTTACCCCATAAAGAGTAGAAAAAAATATGCCAGACCCAGACACACCTTCTAATACCTCCCCCTTGGGCCTTTTGTGTCATCTGATGCAGTGGGTTGGTCCCAGGCTGCTGAAGTTATTTGGTCTGTGGGTGAGCAGGAGTTAAAAAGTGTACTTTAAATTATAGAATCATAGAATGGTTTGGGTTGAAACAGGTTGATCTTACAGGTCACCCAGTTCCAACTCCCCTGCCATGAGCAGGGACACCTTCCACTAGACCTGGTTGCTCCAAGTCCCATCCAACCTCTGGGTCCCATCCCATTCTCTGGGTACCCTGTGCCAGGGCCTCACCACCCTCAGGGAAGAATTTCTTCCCAAAATCCAATCTAAACCTACTCTCCTTCTGTTTAAAGCCATTCTCCCTTGTCCCGTCACTACACACCCTTTTAAACTGTTCCTCTGCAGATTTCTTGTAGGCCCCCTTCAGGTACAGAAAGACCACAATAAAATGCTAAAATCCATTGAGATTCCTTGTTCTAGCAGTTTAGCTGTTGTTTTACTCCAGCAATCTCTTCAGTGTAACCTGTGACACCTCCAGCCTGCAAAGAGTGGAGGAGTACAGATCTCCGACTTGCATATTAAATAACAAAACCTTCTACATCAACCACGTGATGGGAAAAGAAATACAATGACAAGATAGCCATACTAAACCCCATGTTTATTGTAAATAAGGAAGAGCTTTAGGGAAGGAATAAAAATTTTAAGCAGTATTTTGACCTGTCCATCTTACCTAAACATTAACCAGTCCTGGGTAAACACTGATGGAAATTAGACCAGATAATCTGGATGGCTCCCTTCAGCCATGGATATCTATAAATCAGTCTCCCAGGGTCCAATATGGTTTTCCATGCCATAAGCTGTCCAATCACTATATCTTACCATTAAAAGAAGTCCAGCACTTCCCCTGGAAACCTCCTGATACAATGCCTACATTGTCCTCTGCTTTACTCCTACCTGGTTATTCTTGATGGTCCCTTGACTTGTTTCTTCCCCACCTTAACCGTTTACAGGTATTTGCAGAGTCATTGCATTCTTCTTCAACTGGCATTTAAAGCACATGCCACTGCAGGATACCACACCAACTTTTCCAGCTGTGTCTCCTTTTAAATACCAGTAACAAAAGACACTAGCAAAGAAGAAGAGGAGGCTTAGAGGTGACCTCCTCACTCTCTAGAACTACCTGAAGGGAGGTTATAGCCAGGTGAGGTTGGTCTCTTCTCCCAGGCACTCAGCAATAGGACAAGGGGGCACGGGCTTCTGCTCTGCCAGGGGAAATTTAGGTTGGATATTAGAAAGAAATTCTTTACAGAGAGAGTGCTGAGGCATTGGAATGCCCAGAGAGGGGTGGATTCACCGTCCCTGGAGATTTTTAAACTGAGATTGGACGTGGCACTGAGGGCCATGATCTGGTAAACTGACTAGAGTTGGACCAAGGGTTGGACTTGATGATCTCGGAGGTCTTTTCCAACCCAATCAATTCTATGATTCTATGATGATTCTTATCTGCCCAGGACTGTTGATTTTGTGCCTCAGTTTCCCTAACCCTCAGCAATGTGTTGAAGACAGAGCTATTAGACACCAAACTGGTTTCCTGTACACTTGTAAACTTGGAAAAAGGATGGATAAATGTGTCATGGCAATATTTAGCTTACTAATATAGGTGTAATTCCTGTCCCATCTTGGTGCCCTTTGTGACCCAAGGGGCCAACTCTACCATACCTCTGGCTACTCAGGGACATGTCTGTGTTATCCCAGGGTGTGCTTTGGCCTCTGGAGCAGCCAGTTCACCTACAAAGTGCTCTGAGAATCACAGAATCACAGAATGCTTTGGTACCTTAAAGATCATCCAGTTCCAACCTCCATGGATAGGGACACCTTTCGCTAGACCAGGTTGCTCAGAGCATTATCCAACCTGGCCTTGAACACTTCCAGGGATGGGGCACCCACAGTTTCTCTGGACAAGCTGTTCCAATGCCTCACCCCTCTCACAGTAAAGAATTTCTTTCTAATATCTAATATAAACCTGCCATCTGCTGGTTTAAATCCTTCCCCCCTTGCCCTATCTCTCCATGCCCTTGTGGAAAGTCCCTCTCCAGCCTTCCAGTAAGTCTCCTTTAGGCACTGGAAGGTGCTGTGTGTTCTCCCTAAAGCCTTCTCTTCTTCAGGCTGAAGAGGAAATCGAACCATTGAAGCACAACTTTTGGTCAGGCTCAGGGTAGCCAATTTTCTTCCTGAAAAGCAACTTGTTCTAACCAAACATACGGAGAGCAGATTTTACCAGCTCCCTTTTTTATTTTTCCTTTGCTTTTTCAGTGAAGACATACTAAGAGTGACAAGAACAAGGTTTCTGAAAGGAAGCAGGTGTTGAACTTGAGGTCTAGAGGTTTCTGTGCACAGTCACTCCATGTAATCCCATTAGGAAGGGAGACAGGAGCGTACCTTTCTGCCAGAACTGAAGGACTCAAATTCAGAAAAAAACCCTCGTACAAAGCCTGCACTCCTCAGCATCTCTGTAGAGGTTATCTGAAGTTTTTCTGTTATAATTTTTGGTGCTTTAAACCAACTGCTTGAAGGAAATGCCAGCCTGCCAGGGATGATAAAGATCTATCACAACATGAAACAACCTCCAGTTGCAAGGCCAATGGCATTGATGAATTACAAGCCTAGGGCACATCTCTCTGCCACATGTGGCTGTCTCAGGCACCCTAGAACAGCTCAGCAAGGGCTGGACACCCATATTCACACACTAATTTGCTGAAGTTGAAGTTTATTGTCAACACCACAAACAGACACCCAGGATTTGTGTCGCCTCAAGGATACCAGATTATGCACAAAGGCGTTTGAGCAACTCACAGGAGGCGCAAAGATCTTCCGTATCAGCAGAGGAACAGTGATGGATTGTGCCACAACTGCAACGAACTTCAGACTATCACTCACATCGTTAACGACTGTATAACACACACTTATGCAGGAGACATAAAAGAAATTCATCAGGCCTCCCTTGACTCTGCTGAATGGTTCAGCAACCTTGGGCTGAATTTACAATCTGTCATTGCCTTTCAAAATGCCACACACAAGAGAAGGACAGAGCCCGGGGAACTGAAGTGCCTAGAGAGGAGGAAAACAAACAAACCAACAAACCAGTGAAATTTGATCACATTTCAGCCTTTTGTTTCACTGAATAATTAATTTTAATTCTCCACACTTGAGCTGGTCTAAGTTAAAGGAAAATGGTCATAATATGAAATTACTCTCAGGCTACTTGAAATGGTTTGATGGATACAGAAATGCCAGGCAAAAAAGCAGATTGCATTCTTTAGTCTGCTTTCCTTGATGGGCCCAACAAGATGAATTAAAAATAATGCCAGGCTGCAGTTACACTGAACAGCACACTGTTTAGTACTCAAATTATAATTGGATGTATTACCCTCTTTATAAATTACCTGCATTGTTCTTTTCTGCTGGCCTCATTCCTGTATTTTCTTCCACTAACCTTGTTAAAACAAAAGAGACTTTCAGAGAGGAAAAAGGAAGATGCTAAAGCCTGTAGACAATTTCAAGCTCATGCCCAACATTTTCTGAGCTCTATTGAAACTGTGCTTAGAACAAATTATTCATAAAATCTTTGGGATATTAGAAAACGGAGGACCCTGGACTAATACTGAGCCACAAAGCTTTGTGGGACCTACTGTGGACCAGATGACAGGTCTCATCTCACTTTCTGGAGAAGATTCTAGAAATGTGTGATATTACCTAAAAATCCCAAGACATGACTGGACGGGGTGACTCTGGGATTTTTTTGGAGCTTGACCAGCACTGTGTTCCCACCCACATTCCAGATACCATCCGCTGGAAATCACTGTGCAAGGAGGGATGAATTCTGCTCTGGCCAAATCTGGCTCCCAACCTGTACCTGCATCCCACGGGCACTCAATGAGTTCACCCGCACCTCCCTCCACGTATATTTTCCTTTCATAATAACTAAGCACTGCTTACATTTGCAGCAGTAAAGGACACCAGAGAGACCAATTATGCAGATCTAATTTGGAAGCGAGGTCCCTGTTCAGTGAGTTAATGTTGTTAAACTCCTATGCAATATACAGAGGTCCTCACTTGTGCTGCCCGTCACGAGTGGTTGTTATGCAATTGTGTAAAAATTCCTGTAAACCCTAAACTTCCTCTATCTGGGTGTCAAGGATGCATTTTTTCTCGCCCTCTAGTTGAACTTCTGTGGTTTGTATGCATACCTTTGAGGCCTCTGGCATAATCCTGTGCTTTACTTTCAAAGCTTCTTCTTATATTCACTACAACTCCTTCGATATTCCCTCCTTTTTAATGAACATCAGTCACATAAGGACAGCTTTTATTCAAGAAAATACAGGATAAGTATTTTTGTGATCTGTATGTGATCTAAGAATATTCCTACTTGGTTGCCCATCTCCTTTGGACTCACAAGTGTTCATATATAACAATATGCCCATATTTTTAGACGTACGGATTTCTCTTCCTATATATAAATATAGAAAGAGAGCACAAATTTGTGTGAAAATTATACATAGATTCACTTTACACACATATATTTATACATATAGCATGCAATTATGCATGTATGAATATATATAAGTTGAGTGTGTATATACATAGAGGTGTACGTATGTAATGACTAAAATATTATTTAACAAGAAAAAAAGAAATTAGTAATTGAATGTTAAATGGGAATGGGAAATAAGAGTAAGAGGCAGGTTTGAGGTCCCTGACTTCATAAAGCTGTTGGATGAGCCCCGAGGTGTTTGGATGGGGGAAGCTGATTAGGTCAAATTGCAGGGTTGGAGGTTGTCACAAAAACACGGGAATGTGTAGAATACTTAGAATAATATTTAAAAGTGAACTCAGTACAGTTTTTTTCCCCCATTATTCACACGATTTCTTTTTGTCTGTCCTATCTTTTCCCTTTCCTTTCAAACTCTCTTTGGTTTGTCTTGGATAAACAGGAATCATATAAATTGAATAAAGGAGGGTGGGAAAGCAGCAAGGCACATCATAACGCTCGCCAGAATGCAATAAAACAGAGAGAATATGAAGATTAAAATTTATAGACAAATTCATTATGTAGAAGGAAATAATATTCCGTTGTAATCCTGGGCCAGGAAGGAGGAAAGCTCACTGTAAAATATTGCTGAAATATTAGGGGCAACACCAGGAGCTTGTGAGATTTGTGAGGTGAAAAATTATGAATCATAAGAAGTAGCAATCACCTTCTTTTGTCAGCATGTGCCAACATGCCTACAAGGTATTAGAAAACAGAGGCCCAGGGAAGTTCTACAGCTGTGATAAACTGTAGGAAAAAACAAAACAACAAAAAAACACATGTTTATTCTGATATGACTCCAGGCTGAGTGTGAGTGCACAGGTGCCAAACACCAGAGGAAGGAGGTGGCCCAACTGGCACACGGTGCTGACACCTACGGTAGCAGGTCATCAGATCCCAGCACAGAACTTCCTGAAATTTCTCATGACAAGTGGCTCTGAAACAGAGGAGGTGACTAAATTCTGGTCACTCACAGAGGTGGGACAGGATAAAGGGATTAATCACTGTCAGCTCCTCAATGGCTTAATGAGACGCATCCAAAACCACCAGCACATGCCTATAAAGAAGCCATGAAATGTGGGGAGGGTCTCAAACCCTGATTTCCTGGTCCTCCCCATCCCTGCAAACACCTTGGACAGACCCACTGGAAGCAGGGCCTTTAGTGCCTGAATTATGAGGCTGCTTAAAATAAAAGCCTCTCAGTGCGTGTGAGTGCGAGAGACTGAAATTAATCGTGTTTTGCATAAATTAATCTTTCTTCCTGTGAAGGATCCCATTAGGCTACGCTGCTGCTGGAGTGTCGCAGCGTCATTTCCTACAGGACACACTCACCAAGCTTTGCCTCCAACAACATGGACTTGAGGGAGGAGAGAAGGACATGGACTTGTGGGAGTAGAGAAGGACATGGACCACCACGCAGGGATGCTCCAGGGCACAGGAGCTGGTGGGGATGAGCCCCAGAGGAGAATTGTTCTTCCCAGGACTGCCCCACTTGCTTTCCACTGCCAGCACCCAGGCACAGACACCCAATACAAGCTGTCAGGGGGAAAGGGCAGCATCTGAACTTGGTGCCTTGGGAAACGTGGCCAAACATCAGATTAGTGTTGCATGAAAGTGAAAATTTAGCAAAGACTGAAAACAGTTAAAAATGAAGGAACAAAAGCAGGCCATATTCTTGGAACAGGGCACTGTATTGACTGAAACAGAGAACAAACTCTTAAGAGCTTTCCTGCTCTGATCCCCCCTTGGAGCTTGGTGATGCCCAAGTGATGTATTTATCTGGGAGCTCAGTTTCCTGAACTCCCCGATTCCGTAATGTCTCCCGGCAGTTGGCAGCTGCTTTCCTATTCACAATGGAAATATGCTTACAAATATTGGAATTACCAACTAAATAATCTGATTTTGTTTTTGTCTTTTGGGTAATTTCCTGTTCCATAAGTGTTTCAGTGAAAATAATCACATTCATAGAATCACAGAATGGTTTGGGTTAGAAGGGATCTTAAAGATCATCCAGTTCCACCCCCTGCCATGGGCAGGGACATCTTTCACTAGTCCAGATTGCTTCAAGCCCCATCCAACCTGGCCTTGGACACTTGCAAGGATGGGGCAGCCACAGCTTCTCTGGACAACCTGTCCCAGGGCCTCACCACAGGGAAGTATTTCTTCCTAATATCTAATCTAATCCTACTCTATTCCAGTTTGAAATTGTCACTTCTTGTCTTGTCACTACACATCCTGAGGAAGAGTCCTTCCTGTAGGCCCCCTTTAAGTGCTGGGAAGTGCTGGAAGGTCTCCTCGGAACTTCTCTTTTCTCTCTTTTCTCTTCCTGTTTTTCCTCTTTCCTCCTTTCCCTTTCCTCTTTTTTTCTATTTTCTCCTTCCCTTCCCTTCCCTTCCCAAACCTTCCCAAACCTTCCCAAACCTTCCTTTCCCAAACCTTCCCAAACCTTCCCAAACCTTCCCTTCCTTCCCAAACCTTCCCTTCCCAAACCTTCCCAAGCCTTCCCTTCCCAAACCTTCCCTTCCCAAACCGTCCCAAACCTTCCCAAACCTTCTGTTCCCAAACCTTCCCTTCCCTTCCCTCTAAACAACCCAACTCCCTCAGCCTGTCCTCATACTGGAAATTCTTCAGCCCTTTCTCATCTTCATGGCCTCCTCTGGACCTGCTGGACATCTTCACTCTGACTGGCCACAGGCAATCAGAGAAGAGCTCTGTACAGATCCACTTGCCACGTGTTTTCGCTCAAGGATTCATACCCAGATTTCCCACTGACAGGAGAACGATATGACCACCAGGGAATTGTGTCAAGGTTCCTCCAGCCACTGCCCGGCTAGAAATGTCTAGAAAAATGTAAAAATGTGATTTGGATTAATGGAGAATAATGCTGGACTTTGTTTTCTGGTAATGAGTTCGTTTTCTGAGGAGAGACAGAGGCATTAACATTGCTTGGCTATTTTTTGTCTCTCTTTCTTCTCACTCCATCACAGCTCGTTGCTTCACCTACCACAGTGAGCTGGGAGACAAATTTTAAACACAAAGGAGGTAAAAGTTCTGTTCCAATCTGCTCACAGAACCAATATTGGTGGGGTAAGGGTGTCATAGAGCCACAGGAGAGCTCATCCCCACTGGATGAGGGTGGCAAATACATCTCTGACGTTTCCTCTTTCCTTCGGTTTGTTTTCATTCTGCTTCCCATTCCACATAACAAAAACCAAACTGGCAAATGGGAGATATAATTCCAACTGATGGAAGCACATCAAAACATTTTAAAATTTCCACCCAGCTTTCTCTGTTTGTACATCAAACAAAAGCTTTCTCCAGCCCAGAGGAGTTGGTAAATAAAACATTAATACTCGGAGTTCTTACATCTCCCAAGTGAAAACCAGAATTAAACAGACATTAAAAAAACCCTCAGAAAACATGAAGGATATCAACAAAAGTTTGTTTTTGACTCTTTTTCTATCTCATTTTTGGCTACCAAGGAAACAGTAAGAACAGGCAACTGATAAAAAAAGTTTGACCAAAGCAGCTTTACCTATTTAAAAGTGAAGACAATGACAGTGAACCACTCACTGGAACAGTCCCAAAAGAGAAATGTCATGACTCTTGTATCATTTAAAATTACAAATTACTTGGAGCTGTTAACTTACCCACTTTAATAATGGAGGCTAAAACTGAGCCCAGATTGCTGGAGCTGTCTCCAGTTACACACCAGATCATCAGTCAGAAATGCATCGCACAGATGCTGCTTGTGGGCTTGATACAATCTCCTGTGGACCACCTATCCTTGGCACTGCGTTTCCTTTTGGTTTACACAACACAAGCACTTTGGAATGGTATGTAAACATGTACACACACACACACACACACTGAGAAAACCTCAGCTCTTCTGTTTTCTTCTGCTAGGAGAAAATAAATGATGATCTTTAACGAATTCTTCCACAAAAGCATTACAAATCATTCGTTACTGCTCTACAGGTAATGGCACTTGTTGTCTTATCTCTATGAAATCCAAGGAATCTAGTCTGAAGCCAAGATCAGAAAACTCTTGTTGGATACATCCTGATATGCTCCTCTACAGAGGAGTTGGTTTGTGCAGATTCCATTTCTGAGTCTTTTCCAGAACTGGAAGGCTGGACTCATGGGCAGGGTCATTGGAGAAATTAGGACATCCATTGTCCTTTATCAACTCAGCCCCACCAAGGGTTGTCCTTTCCTTTTATGAGTGTAACAGTTTCTTGAGCTGTATTTTAGGAGTAACAACAATCACCTGGTCACAGTGGTGTTAATCAAAATTTGTGCACACTTGTCAGTATAATAATAAGTGTACGCTACTGAGTGTGGGTCCTTGTTCAGGTCTGCACATCCTGCAGATGCACAGACATGGCAAAATAAGATTTACATGAGGCATTCTGTGCCAGGGAACCTGACATCTGGGCAAGACTATCCCTGTGCACTACAGACACCTAAGCTGAGAGCAGGCGGGGGGATCTCAGCAAGCCTTGCCCAGCTCTCAACCGGCTCTGCTTCCACACTCAAATCAGCGCTCACGTAACAAACACCAAAACCCATCATTGTTGCTTTCATTTACAGACAATACCAACCCAGGTGTACAATGAAGAGACAGGAGCAGGATTAATGGAGAGGCTGAAGAGACTTTATTTCCTCCATGGCCCATTAACTGATGCTGTTGCCTCTCCTGAATACAAGTGTGAAGTGGCCACAACACTGCTCACCTTTCCTTGTTCAAATAAAGTTATTCATGTCTGGACTCAGAGCAATCAGGAGCAGGGGCTGAGTCAGAATTGTGTAAGCAACAGAGCTCCCAACAAAGCCAAACATAACAGTATGCTCAGAAATGAGGGAGCTGATGCCTGGTGAAGGTGAGCCCTGGACCAGCAGCATCAGCACATCTGCACAGGCTTTCAGGAGAACAACACCCTGCAATCCATCACTTTGTGTTGGGAGGTGATTTCGTTTCCACATCTGGCCAGGTGTATAATTTGACACTGTACAGAGAAAGGCATAAGCATGAGGGATGGAAAAAAAAAATCACCATTAAAATGCAAAGGTCACCAAATATTTTTAGTGTGTCATAAAATGGGAATCAAAAGTGTTTTGATTAGAGAAAACCAGAAAATTCACAAGGGAAAAATATTAGATGTACTAAGGCTCTTCAGTTTGGAGAAGGAATGCAGACCAAAACCCAGTGGATGGAAACTAAACCCACACCATTTCCTACTAGAAATCAGTCACCATTTTTTGTAAGGTTGAAGATGATTAGACTGTAGCAAATTCCCTGCAGGACATGATGGATTGCTCATTTGTCACATCCAACCTTGGTGCCATTTTAATCCAACACAGATAAGTGGAGTCAACACAGAGCTGTGAGGGTGAGTTCTAATGGCGAAAAGACTTTTCATTTGTAGATTATGCTGAGCTTGATTTGTGATAATAATGAAATTCAATGGAAATGCTTTCCAGTTTCTGGAGTGAAGGCTGACTTTCTTCTTTGCAGGCAATAGCCCAAAGAGCAGTTTTAAGAGGTTTACATATTACTGGTGTATGGGCAGAAGGTATTGCTTTCTATAATGAAATGTCAGCTTCTTACAGGAGGGAGAAAAACGATTTTCTGACAACCCTTTTGTCTTGTCCTGACTATTCAAAAACCAGAATATTGTGCACTGCTCCAGTGACACGCAGCAGTTCCTCTGCCCCAAAATAAAGGCATCCAGTGACTGCCTGTCAAACACCAGGCAAGAAAGTCACCCACAAGGCAAGCAGCTATGCAAATTTTTGGTCTCATGATTTATCAATTTAAGTGGCTTGTACTTCCTTTGTGGTTCATTCTTAGTCATCCAGTTCCCTCAGACTCACTAACTTGACCTTCTTAGGATTTCTCATCCCTGCATGGGGGGTGCAGGAACATCATTTTCCCATGGCTCATAGGACAGAGCTGAAGAATGAGAAAACTGCAGGTGATGCTTAAATCTGTCAGATGGCAGCAGTGAATGTTTATAAATCTTTATGGATTTAGAATACACATTTCTTCTTCCATTAGAGAGTGACAATTTAAAGATTTCCGGATTACAACGAGGGTAGTGATGTGTATCTGGGCCCTGCTGACACACATCTCCTATTACATGGGGTTTGACTACATAAAAAATTAACTGCTCAGTGCCAGCACTTTCTGCAACAGCTGCTGGAGGAAAATCAGTGATGGGTAAAGGACTTTTCTATGATTTCCATCAGAGAATTTAGGCATAGGAAGCACCAAGATTTCTTCAATGATAGGGTGTATATTTTTGTTCTTGTTATGCAAACACAGATAATATCATTACAGTTCCACCAAATCTGATAAGAATATGCATTTCTTTTCCAGTAAGGGCATCTCAACTTCTCCAACCAAGATTTTTCAGATAGCTTTAACATGGACACAGTGCATTTTAGGCTCACTTGGACCAAAATATTCCCAGTTAATTTCTCCTGGGAACTAATGGCAGAACTTCACGTCAAACAACTCGGAGATTTATAGTTGGAAATCTCAAAAGACCAAAATGATGTATTGAATTTCTGGGTCCACTTAGAATAACCTGGAATGACTTATATGTTGTATTACGGTGTGCATGTATATATATTGCTGATATGAATGAGCAGTAGATGCACTGCATACATATCCACCAACAGGACTGAAATATATATGTATCCACCACTACAACCAAAATGAGAAATTTGTTTTTTCCAAGTGATGAGAACCAATAAATACTTCCAGCAAAATTTGGTGAATGAGCTCTGAAACTCTTTTTTTTTATATCTATAAAAACTTATTCTGGAGTTTAAGGCGCCAGATGGACTGCAACATGGGATAAATTAGGGGATGATAATTGTTAGCAAGGACTACAATAAATAGCATAAAGGAACCTGCTGTGAAAAAACAGGTAGAAATGACAGCCCAGGAACTTGCTTTACTGTATTCTAGTTTAGCTCAACTATACAGTTATATTAAAATACATCTGCTTAATGTTAGGCTTTTTTTCTAATTAAAAGGAAAGCGGTATCTAACACTGGAGCTGAAGGATGATCACCATGCCTGGGATTTACTTTGCACTTTCTGCCTCTTCTGCCATAGTAATCTTGTTAGGAATATAAAAAAGCAGCCATTCTGACAGGCTCTATTTCTGGAATAGAGCTGAGAAATTATCCTAAAACAAAAGTCAAAGTTAAGTTGTTTGTTTCTTTTCCCAAGTCATGTTTATTTTCGTTTGTTTCAGAGAAATATTTCTCTGATGATATAAATCTGACAGTGGCACCACCAGAATATCAATCTCCATAGCTGCTGCTGGGAGAGCATTAGAGGGAGTCACAATTACCCATGGCTGAGGAGGGAGAGCGGGCAAAAAAATGGCCAGGTAAGGGATGGATGAGGTCTATCTGGCTGAGTTGTCACCTAAATGGAGTCAGTCCATAACAATGAAAAGCAGGATGCTTTTTGTACTATCAGCCTGCCAGTGCAGGTACCCCTGTTCCTGATTACAGTCTGTAATACAGAGCACATTTCTCAGAGATAAGAAAACTCAGGCTCATAAATATGAAATATTGGGCAAAGTGAGTGACCTTCAAAGCTTTTCAGGGTCTTTTTTCCTGCCGTTTTCAAGCTCAGACACCTCACATTTGATTTTAGGCATCTAACTGAGGTAGTTCAGAGAATCATAGAATGGTTTGGGTTGAAGGGATCCTAAAGATCATCTCATTCCAACCCCCCTGCCATAAGCAGGGACACCTTCCACTGGACCAGGTTGCTTCAGGACCTCATCTAACCTGGCCTGGAGAACTTCCAGGGATGGGGCATCCACAGCCTCTCTGGGCAAGCCCCACCAGGGTCTCACCACCCCTACAGTGAAGTCTCTGTCTGACGTCTCATCTAAATACATCCACTTTTAGCAGAGTAGCTGCTGTAGGTACCCTCAGTGGGCAGGAGGGAGTGGCAGACACTGAACTGATTCATTTGACCTTCACTTCTCTCCAGAGAGCAGAGAAAGCTGGAGGTGACTGAGTTAATGTCAGGCTCCCATTTAACATCTAATTGCTAATATTATGCTTTAAGGCTGTGAGCCCTGTTCCTTCATGAGGATCTGGAGCACAACAACCAGATGAAGCTAGCATCAGCAGCCAGGAACAGACCCCACACCCTGCATGGATGCTCCAACCATTGGATCAGCCCCAAGGAGAGGAAGCCACAAAAGCCAGTCCTCACAGCCCATCAGATGCTTCCCATTCAGTGACTTGGCATTTCAGCATGACCTTTTCCCACTGGCAGGTTGTATGCAGGACTTTGTTGCCTTGGAAAACTCTGAAGGCTGAAAAAAGACTTAAACCCACAGCTTGTTTGCTTTATTTCTGAATTTTCATCAATAAAATTATTTTGTGTGAATTCATCTCTGAGGCTGATGGTAATTTAGGAGCATTTCCCAGGATCCTGGTACCCACCTTGAGCTTCTCCGAGATGCAGACTGTCAGGTGCTGTGCTTGTTTTTTTGCTTGTTTTTTTCTGCATCAAGACAGAACATCTTGTCACATCCATTAAATTAAAAAAAAAAAAAGAAAAGAAAAAAAAAAAAAAAAAGGGGGGGGTTGGAAAGAAGAAAAGACTTTCAGGCACTACCTGGATGATTGTTTTGCTAGTTATGTAGTTTTATGCAGCCATCTGCTTCAAAGGTTAAGAAAGGAGAGGCATCTCAGCTATTAACAGATTTATCATCAACTGAAAGCTCCTGGTGGAGGCCTCAGTGGGAGATGATTCCAATAAATTTCTGTTGGGACACCTAAACATCTCTTTGAAACTGGTGTATCTGTATCTGTGTGCATCAGCTTTGCACAGACACCTCTTCAGGCAAATCCCACCAAACCCTTATTCATCTGTGGGTTTACGCAGGACATCGACAGCTGGCTTTTGCACCTCTTCCATACACTGATTTTAGGAGCAGAGGGATCATTGTCACATCAAGCCTGAAGTGCAACCAAAGTGGTGTTATCAAACCCACACCATTTTCACAAATATCATTACATGGGTCCTGTTTATTATCTGTCAGTGCTCTGGATAAGGTGACTGAGGGCACCCTCAGTCAGTTTACAGCAGACACCACTTTGGGTGGGAATGTTGATCTGCTGGAGGGCAGAAAGGCTCTGCAGAGGGATCTGGACAGGCTGGATCAATGGGCCAGGGCCAAGTGTATGAGGTTCAGTAAGACCAAGGTCCTGCCCTTTGGGTTAGAAGAGCCCCATGCAATGCTCCAGCCTTAGGGATGAGTGGCTGGAAAGCTGCACATCAGGAAAGGACCTGGGGGTGCTGATCAGCAGCAGCTGAACATGAGCCAATGTGCGTTCAGGTGGGCAAGGAGGCCAATGGCAACCTGGGCTGTACCAGTGATAGTGTGGCCAGCAGGACCAGGGCAGTGACTGTCCCTCTGTGCTGGGCACTGCTGAGGCCACACCTTGAATCCTGGGGGCAGTTTTGGGTCCCTCCACCCCATGACTATGGTCAATCCACAGTACCAACTCCTTGAATGGTAGTACAGTTATCTCTTTTCTCTGTGTCATAAGTATATAGTAGATCAGAGGTAAGAGTACAATTATTTGATAAGTTTCTTTTAGTTTAAGTGTCAGAATTAATGTTAATTATAGAGCATTTCATATAATTAGTAGATTGGGTGTGGTTTACATGTTGGATTGGCATAATTTGTCTCATTTTCTGTCCAGCTTTGGTATACAGAATGATTATAAACAGTAAACATAATAAAGCCAAAACTAAAAAAAGTACAATTGGATGCAGCCTCAAATTCCAAATTCCAATTGCTGATAGTGACCATCCAAAAACAGTTTCTCGCTAGTAATGTTCTCAACTCTTCCCTTTCTTCTCTCTGTCTAGGACATGTTGTATCTTCTCTGCAACATGGTGGGTGGTAATCAGGATACTTCCTTGCGCTGAGTTCATTTTAGCAATTAACTCGATCATCATGTTGCAACAGTTTTCTTACAGATGCGAGATTCACTCCAACACCGGTAGGCAATAAAACTTGACACAGTGTATAGTTGTAGTAATTGGCGGGCTGTGACAGGAGCTAAAGCTCAAAGTTACATCCCATAATCTTGATAAAAGTACATATACAGATATTCAAGTGATTATATGTCTCTACAGTGGTGTTTACTATAAATACAGGATCACAAAGGGTTCTCATACAAACATCCACCTCTAACACATACGAGTACAGTCTCAGGGGTTTCATCAAGATGTATTTCAAAGTGACATCTTGTTCAACGTCAAGGCAAATTACTTGGGCTTTAGTGGTATTACTTTCCCGGATAAATCCTTGCTGTTCCCGTACAATCATGTATCAATATAAATGGTTTGCCCTTTGTTCCCATTGTGGGCTCACACTCGTCTGTTCTAACCAATGGAGGGCAGTTCCTTTCTGGTTTGATCAATAATTGGGTGCATGGTGTGCAGTGCAGCACTGAGTACTGGCAAACAAAAGCTGTGGCTTTACCATCAATGGAGTCATAAGTGACATCAACTAGATGCCACCAAGACTGGGAACCCCTTTCCAACTGAGTCTCCAAATCCCGAATTACCTTTTGGATCCCAGTGGTCAGGGTGTCCTCATTGCCTTCCTTATAATTGTTGCTACAGTAAATTGCAACCACAATTAAGAAAGGCATGCAGTGCCTGGTGCAGTATTTACTATAGTTACCAAATTGACTAACATAAATAAAAGAAGTGAGGGTCTCACCCTGTGGGTCAGGCTTGTTAATGTGTGAAGTTAGTTTGTTTCTCCTTAGAAAAGGATAAACTATCCTCAAAAGGAATAACCTCATCTCCAGAGGATGCATGTTGGTATCACTCCTGAAATCATAGAATCACAGAACCAATAAGGCTGGAAAATACCTCTAAGACCATCAAGCCCAACCTTTGACCGAACACCACCCTGGCAACTAAACCACAGCACTGAGTGCCACGCCTGGTCTTATCTTGAACAATTCCAGGATGGTGGCTTCACCACTTCCATAGGCAGCCCATTCCCATGCTTAATCACCCTATCAGTGCAGAAATTCTTCCCAGTGTCCAACCTGAACTTCCCCTGGTGCATCTGGAGACCATTTCCTCTTGTCCTGTTGCCTGGAAGGAGAGGCCAACCCCCACCTTGCTACACCCTATTTTCAGGAATTTGTAAAGAGCGGCAAAGTCTCCCCTGAGCCTCCTTTTCTCCAGGCTAAACATCCACAGATCTTCAGCCGCTCGTCATAGGGGTTACTCTCTCAACTCTTCAGCAGCTTCATTGTCTTATAATTCCTAAAGAGGCAAAAAAACCCAAGTCTCCCTGTTTTTATGGACAGGAAACCCCTAAGTGGTTCAACTTGTTTAACTGCTCGTGTTACAGACAAAAGCTCCTCACATAGAATGTCTCTGTTCTGACTCTTTAAATGCAGTTGGGTTAAACATTAAAGGCCCTTTTGGCCCACTCAGCCCAGTCTGGAATGGATTACAACCAAGTACCTTGTTCTGCACAGCCCTGTTCTGCTGTAACAGAGTCCTGGGGGTGTATTGGTCTTTAATTCCTGTGCTGGGGTTTTGACTGCCTTTTCATGTTCTTGGTACCATTCCCACAGTTTGTTTTTTCCTATAAGTGAGTACAGTGGATGAGCAATGACGGAAAATCCTTCAGTACCCTAAAATACCAACCAGTTGTTGCAATTCTTTTCCAGATTGGGACATCTGGAATTGCTGTATTTTAATTAAGGTGTCTGGCAGAATTGCCACACTACCTGCCATCCCCCAAGTACCTAAGAATTTTACTTCTCTACTCAGTCCTTGACATTCCTAGTGAAAGGTGTCCCTGCCCATGGCAGGGGGTTTGGAACTGGATGATCTTTAAGGTCCCTTCCAACCCAAATCATCCCGTGATTCTATGATTTTTTAGGTGAAGTTTGTGAAACTGAGAGTTTCAGACCCTGAGAAAGTGACACTGTCTGTAAAAGTTCAGTAAGGGCAGCATGAATAATCATGGGTGAATGTTTATATCCCTGTGGAAGTTTGGGGAAGGTCTATTTTAAACCTTCCCAAGTAAAAGCAAATTTCTCTTTATCTTTTTACTGCAGAGGGACCACAAAGAACATATTCCTGACATCCAGCAGTGCCATCCGTGGATGTGAGACTTCTTGCAGTGTGGTTGTTAGAAGTGCAAAATATTGCTGGGCACTGCAGCCTTTAGTGGAGCTGTGTTGGCATTGAGGTGCCAATAATCAATTGTCAGATGCCACCTCTCGATTCAGCCTTTGGACAGGCCAGATGGGTGATTTGTACAGGGAGTGGGTTCTGGAAATAACTTGCCACTTTTCCAACTGCTATGACATCTGAAATTCCATTTTGTTCCACAACAAAAATCAGGCACTGCAGCACACTGGGACTTTTACAATTAGGGGGCACAGGACCTGCATGGAGAACACACACTGTAGCCTCTCAGTTTCTACTGGGGTTGGGGTCAGTATTTGTATACAAGAACCACACACTGACATCTGTCAAGTGCCTGTTTCATCTGGTCAAAACATCAAAATTCAAAATATTTTCATTGTGCGTCTTAATCACAGAGTGAGTAGTTGAATGTACTTCTTGCTTGGGTGGCATAAATTATCTTTCATGCTTTCGTGAACACACTTGCTCCATTTTTTCTGTTGATTTTGGCTCTCCACCTCCCAGATCACATATTCAGCTTCTCAGCCCCCTATTATGTAAATACTGAAAACTCTGCTCCCATTTCTATTAAGTTTCAGCGCATATTGTTGAGGACCAACTGAAATCAGATTCAATCTACTTTAATGATGGATATAGTCTCAGATTCAGAGTAATCCAAGGGAAATGACAGGTCATCATTTCTCTCATCACAATTGTCAGGATCACTCTGAATATTGCCATCCCAATCCTCTGGGGACACCATTAGTTTTCTAATTGGCAAGGGGTTAGGGGAATGTGGGGCCTACATGAGTATAATCTAGATATTTTCTTCCAATTTTTGTGTTTTCTTCTTTTCTTCCTGTAACTGCTTCTGTAGCTCTTCAATTTTCAGGAACAGTAATAACTCAACTGCCTTCCTGCCTTCTATTTCCCTCTCTCAGATCTTCTTTGTCTCTATTATGCATTTTCCTATCCGGACATGTGGCTTCTAGGCAGCTGCCTAACTTCTTACAAATAACTCCTTTTTCTTTACCATTTTTAATATTTCCTCTTGATAATTTTAGTTGTTTTTCAATAGCATTCAAGTCATGACAATGGTAATGAGCCCATTCTTCTGAGAATTTGGGCCTCAATTATTCCATGCTTCCATAAGCAATCAGTGATGCTACTTGTCATCCTGCCAGCCACACCAATCTGTTGTGAATGGGTGGTTTAGCTCATTTAAACAACCAAAGGCATTAATAAAGGTGGGTTTAGTACAATGTTGTAAAAGAGTGACTTAACAAAGTTTGATGGCAGGGTTCACTCTATTATTCTAAATCAATTTTTCTATACTCTATTCTAAACTACCAAGACACATGTCAAAGTTGACATACTACACGTTTATGTATGATATCAACCAATTACCAAAGATCTGCCATTGGTGAAAGGTCTCTCTGCCTTGAAAAGCAACCTTGAGGGTCATTCCAGCCCACGGGGAGATCACCACCATACAATCAAGCTGCTTAGATGGGAGAGGTCAAAGAAGGCTCACTTAGCTTGTCCTCTTTATGGAACAAAGCAGCTGACTCATAGTCAAATTACAAGTGATGGGGAAGCTATGATGCTCCTTGTACCCACAGCCTTCTTTGTCCCTTTATAAATGAGTCTCGAAAAAGCCATTCATTCATTAATTGCATGGTTGGAGTTCCAAGCTCACATGCATCAATGCTTATGGTATCACTCTGCTCCTTTGTGGGTTTTCAGAGAACCGACACAAACTAGAGGAGTTCCTTAGAGCCTGTACCAAACTTCTGCTAGTTTAGTTAAGGGGTCAAGGGCATCTGCCACACAGGATGCCCAGGGAAGTTGTTGAGTCACTATCCCAGGAGGTATTTAAAATACATGTCGATGTGGCACTTAGGGACATGGGTTAGTGGTGGACTTGGCAGTGATGGGTTAACAGGAGGACCTGATGACCTTAAAAGTCTTTTCCAGTCCATTCTATTCTATGATGGTCATCTAGGTTGATTTTCGTTATCTGATAGTCTTTAACAAATGCAGGATCCCAGATGGCACTGACAAAAGGGGTTTGTTATGTAAAAACGCTGAGCAGAAAAGCAGCCCAGCTTTCCCCATTCACTCCCTGGCACAAGAAGTCAATAAACAGTTGCCAAAACGCAAGGCAAAGGCAAACTTTCCTCTGCTGCCTCTTAGAGATGAGCTATTATGGAGTTACATGAATGAAATATTCCAATGCCATGGAATATTTCACTGAACATGTTAACAGATGGGCATCAGACCCCCCTTCAGTTTTCAGACAGACACCTCTTTGGAAACAGCTGCTTTCTGCTTTTTCTCTGTTACCCCTCTTTATTTCCTTCTTCACTCTATAGATCTCATGTAGAGTGTTTACTTGACACGTCTTTGAGTACTGGAAATAACAAAACTGTCTTCACTGCATTTCTCACAGATTTGCCTGACGCAGTAAGACTTATTTTACATTAATGACATTCATATTTTTTTCTGAAAACTGCAGGGAAAAAAACTTTTCTTATTTTATATGGGTATCCTCACACACACACACGCTGCCAGCAAATCTTTCCCCTGGCCTGTGCTGCAGTGAGAAGTGGTGCTAATGACACACTTCTGGCTGTGAAACACTCACAGATTGCCCCTGGTAACCCCCGTTGTCCAACTTGAAGCGTTTCCTTTTTGTTCTCATTGTTTTATAGGTTTTCTTACATCAGGATGAGAGGTGGGGGTGTTCAGTCCAGCTCTGAAAATCCTTTAGTGAGCTTTCACAAACGTTTTTAGAGTTGAACTGTTCTTCTGAGTTTCATGGGAAAGGGCTTCTGCATGGGATGACTGACTGACAGTGAGATTCCTTGACAGCGCGCTGCTCTCAGGCACGAGTTTATCTGTAACTCCCTCCAACCCTTGAGGCAGAGTTATCTGCTGCAAGGGTGTCTCCAGCAAGCTCTGAAAGGGAATCAGTGCTGTGCACAGGCAGAAAAAGCAAAGCTGGCATGATACTATGGCAAAAACTAATTCTCAGTTGCTCTGAGATCAGAGAAACACGAGCTCCAGTTTGCCAAGCTCTTTTGCCTGCAGAACCATGTGTTGTGCTGCTGACTTCAACTATCATGGTACTGATGCTCAATATTAGGTATCTACAGCACCACAGACATTGTCAAAACAGAAGGAACAGGAAAGTTTGCCCGTAATGAAACCCTGCCCAGAGAAGGGTCCTTTGAAGTATAAGCAGGTCAGACCAAGGTTTCCAGTACGTGAACTTCACGAGCACATGAACTTCATAAACACATGAACTTCATAAACACATGAACTGTTTTTTCCAGCATCAAAAGCTTCCTGCCGTAAGGCCTCCCTTTTTTTAGCTTTGCCCTGTAAATTACTTTACTCAAGTAATTGCACCAGTAGTGGCAGTGAGGTGAGAAATGTGGGGAGAAAGATGAGAGAGGAACACAAATCTGCATCAGAGAAGGCAGTGTTAGGTTAGAGAGCCTTGAACCAGCTCTGAGCATGCTGATATGACTCCAGGAAGAGCTGCATGCTGTAAATTAAAGTCAGATGAGACCCAAAAGCTGGATAACTGTGCCAATTCTCATCTCTGGTTAATTATTCCTGCAGCTAACTAGCCTTGCTGTAGTATTTGTCCTGGTGGGACTGATGCCTCTGGTTCTGGAGTCAGCAGGTTTGGCACTGGATTGCCATAATGTTTTAAATTCAACAGCTGAGAGCCACATCATATTTTTACTGTACTTCCTATAATCTATTGTCCCTATAGAGCTGAACTAAATAATCAAACCAGAATAGGAGTCACCAAGGTAATGAGGCCCTTTTGACTCCAATCATAAGGGATTGTGGGGATTCCAGTCACCCAAGGGTGAACAACTTGTCTGAGCACTTTATCTCGAAACACTAAGCTTTCATGAGTCCAGTTGCCCTCAGTTTTCACTGGATATTTGATTAAGGCCTTCTCTTCTCATTGCCAGGACCATTCTCCTGCTTCAAGGGCTACAGCACGTGCCTGGTATCATTAGTGTAGTCTGAAAAATTCCAGCAACATGCAATACATTAAAGGAAAAAATAAAGGGAAATTGCAAAGGAACATACAAATTTTCTGAAAAAAATATAAAGGTTTTATGTTCCTGGAAGAGTTTTCAACAAGGAAGCCTCAACCCCTGATCAGAGAAAGCCAGAGCTGAAAGATCCAGTATTGGAATGGAAATCTCTTATTAATTGGGAAGAAGGAAGAGGTTGCCTAGAGAGGTAGAAGATGCCCCATCCCTGGAAATATTCAGGGTTGGATGTGGCTCTGAGCAACCTGGTCTAGTTGAAGATGACCCTGGCCAATGGCAGGTGGGTTGGATTGGATGATTTTTAATGGTCCCTTCCAACCCAAACCATTCTATGCCAAAGTGAAGAGGGAGTGTTAATTCAGTCCTTATCCCAAGGTGAAGGCCTTGGACTCTGCTCTATTCCACTCTTCCCCACCCCCTCAAAGCTCTTAGGGTAGACTCAGGTTCTCCAGAAACTCTTCAGTGAGCCCTGATCCCTTGTTATCACACCCAACAATAATCCCCTCTATTGGGTGTCCCAAGGAAATTCCCTGTAAACATATAGAGAGGCACCAGGGTCTGCTCCAACTGATTGCCCACAATCTGCCAACCCCTCTAACAACTGGGAAGCCTCTTCACCATCTCAGCCACACCACCCTTTATCCCAGGGATCATTTCCCAGCTCGCACCAGCAAAAAAGATCAGGAACACAAAGGAAGGGGCTTTTCTTGCAGCCACTGCCTGCTCTCGGACTCCCTCTCCTTCACCTCAGCTCACACCTGACATTCCCACTGTCTGCCAGACACAGCTGATGTGGCCGGGATTGGGATCATAAAGAAGGAAAATTAGTTACAGCTGGAGCAATTGTTAGGCAGGAAGATAATTGAAAGCCAGCAAAACGATCAACCGTTTAATTGCTTACATTAAAGAAATGAACTGACAGCAATCAAGCCAACCTATAAAAAGTACTTAAAAAAAAAATTGACATGTGAGAAAATAGATTAATTTTCATAAGGCACAAGTGAAAACAAACTTGGGAAAAAAAATGAAAATGCAAGCTTGTGTTGCTTATAAGCCTTAATCAATTTAAAACTCATTTTCAATGTATTAAACTTTACTATTTAATGTCTCCCAATGAATTCTGCCTGTGGCATTGTTCAGCAGCCTCACTGAAGCCTTGTGCAGTTAAAAAAGATTATTCACCAGCACCACCTCTGCCAAGTGTGCTTAAATCAGGAGGCAGTCCCCAAAACCATAAGGAGGGGAGCACTGTGAGATTTTTTTTTAGAGGGTATTTTTCCTACTTGGGGGACTGTTTTTATCCCGGGAAGATTTTTAGAGGAGGGAAAACAGCAGAGCTCTTAGAATTGGTGTTTTCAAACCTTTCAGTTTGGTCTTAGTATTGACTGTTTGCATAGAAGCAAAGGAAAAATGGGGGGGAGGCAGGAAGGGTCTCTGTTTTCAATCATACAGTGCAGTAACATATTTCACAGCTCTTTTGGTTCACAGCTTTTTTCCCAATAAAGTGCCTGAAAAGTCCTTTAGAAGACCAATGACATTTTGCTTTGTCCCAAAGAGTGGGACCACATCTATTGGCATGAAGAAAACAAATTTCAGGTGAGCTGCATTCCTGCTGCTGCAGATGTGCTGCCTCCAGCCCACCACACCACCTGGAACTGTCGGTGTTTGCTCTAACACAAACTCTTTGCAACTCACAGAATCCCCTCCTGAAAGCTTTCGACCCAAACCTGAGGTGAGCAGGGATAGGAACTCTGTTGCACCATCGTATAATAATTTTTTAGAAGATTTGCAATGGGGAAGGAACGCAAAGGCAGCTACTCCACAATGGAGCCTTGATATTTCAAACTTTGTTCTTACAAAAAAAACATAACATGGAGGTTTGTTCTCGGGTGGGTTTTTTCACACTTGTATAAATCCCTTTAAATATGTTATTTTCAGAGAGATTGTATACCATCAGTTTTTCTCCCTATATTCAATTTTTGGTTTCAGGATAAAAATCTAATTTTGGAAGTGTGACATCAAAAAAAAAAAAAAAAAAAAAGGGAAGAAAAAAATAAAATATCTGAATGCAAGGGCTCAGTTACTGGCTGCCATCCAGCCTCACCATCTAGCAGACTGAGCACAAGCAGAATTAAGTATCCCCCGCCCAATGATTCTGCTATCACTGCTGACCTTCAACTGCAAGTTCTACATAAAATCAACACTTTTTAAAGCTTTTTGATCTTTTATGCTTTCCCTCATGTTTTCCTCCTTGCAGTCCTCTCACTGATAGCTCATTGTCCAGATATTCAGGTTCTGTGTTGCAAATCCGTGCCTCTGGGACTGAGTTAAACAATGTCCCACCACAGGCTCAGTGAGATCTCCAAGGGCTCAGTGACAGCAGGGATGGAGAAGCCCCTGCCTTTCTGAGGACACACAGTCATCTCTCACGAGCTGAAGGAAGGTCAGACGATCCTGCCCCTCCTCATGTGCTAAAAGGTACACATGTAATGTCTGGATTTTAACTCCGTGTTTTGACACCAGGGATGTTTCAAAGGAACATCACCAAGCCAACCAAAGGAGAGGAGGCAAATCTCAAGAGAGGAAATGTTAAAATCAGTAGCACCTGGATTAAGTTCTTTTTTTAAAAAAAAAACCCAAAACCTACTTCATTTTCTATTGTAACAGATTATTTGGTAGACTAGAAATATTAAAGCAACGAGCAAAAGATATTTCAAAAGGGAAAACAAAAATCAAATATTTCCCTCCTGGAAATATCAGCATTACTGATTACTCCACTAAAATTCCGGGAACACAGGACTGTGAGGAACCAGGAGTACCTGCAACTGCAGGTACCAGGTGGCAGAGGTTAAGTAAAGGAGTACAGGGTATTGATTCCACTCTGGCATGACATAGGATGATATCTTCCTCCCCAGAACAACCCCAGGAGCCTTATTACTCAGGACCAAGCACCCAAGGCACTGCAATGTGTCATGGCAGAATAGATCAGGGATATCCCACGCAAGCTCCCCTTTTCCTTTCCATTTTCTGGAGAAGAGGCATCCAGCATTTTCTCAGTGAGTGATTTGTGCAGAAAAGTCAACAAATCCAGGGCTTGCCAGAGTCACTGCACATTGGGATATACAGGTTGTTGGTCTGCACTTTCTAGATATCTGAAATATTTCCTAGTTTTAGCCCTGATCAAGGGCCCAGATGGCAAGAAAGGCTAGAAAGGTGGTCTACTCCTCCCTTTTCCTGCCAGGAAAAAATTCTGGGTAGAAAAAGGTCCTATCTTCTTTAAAACATGGGTCTAGAGTATCCCAGCGTAATCCCCACTCTAAAGAAAGACATAAAGGTCACCAAAAAAAGTCAACTTTATTTGCCAATTACAGCCAGAGGGAATTATTTTCTGAATTCAACCTTGTATGTTTTATTGACAGCAATGATTATGATCCTTAAAATGGTCTTATAATTCCCTGCCTTGCTCTAAGACATAGTATGTGGTGAAAGAAACTAATGAAGCGAAAGACACTCGATATCATCCTTCAAATGAGCTGTTTATGAAATCCTTTTCAAAGGAAAAATAAAACAGCCATTTCAATAAATTAGAAGCCCTGATGCACAGCTTGCTGGATGGCAGGTCGAATCAAGAGGGTTGACATGTCACACTGTAACTACTTCCTAGTGAATGATGACATAATTTGCAGATTTGCCCTTCTTACTGGCATTGATGCATTCAGGCAAAACAATATATCAATCAGTCTTTAGGACCTAAATGCCTGTTATGAGTCAGTCTTCTGGGGCTCTCAGCTTCCCACATCTCTTAGGAATCTCGGCAGTGATTTGTAGCCTTTTGAGTCGTTCCTGATGCTTCACATCCCTCATATTGGTTAGAGCCCAACACCAGAGCTCTTGCTCTGTTTCACAGCGACCACATTATTTGAATAGGACAAGTGTGTATCGCTCCATATTCCCCTTACCACAGTGTTAATGCCAGACTCTAAGAATTAAAGGTGGATGGAATCCACTGTCATAACACACCTTTAAAATGTTTATGGCCTGGTTTATCCCTGGTTCATTTTCACAGCCTGTGTAACTCCTCAGCAGAGCTGCTCCTGAAGAGAAGAATTGCCTCAGTGGACAAGGGAAGAGTTGCTGGTGCCATCTACCTGAAATTCTGTGAGGCCTTTGATTTGGTCCCCTACAACATTCTGTCCTCTGAATTGAAGAGATGTGGGTTTGCTGGATGGACTGTTAGATGGGTAAGGAATTGGCTGGGTGGCCACATCCAAATAGTTCTAGTCAATGGCTCAATGTGCAAGTGAAAACCACTGAGAGTGTCAGTCCTGCAGGGTCCATTCCGGGACCAACATTATTCAGTATCTTCAGCAATGACATAGACAGTGGGATCTTTGACACAGACAGTTTTCAAATGGCACCAAAATGAGTGGTGCAGTTGATACACTCAAGGTAAAAAATGCCATCCAGAGGGATCTTGACGAGCTTGAGTGAGTCCATGAGAACCTCATGACGTTCAGCAGTGCCAAGTGCAAGGTGCTGCATCTGAATCAAAGCAATCCTCAGTCTCAATGAGAGCTGAGATGGGCGAGTCTGGATAAAAGAAAACTCCAGGGTGACCTTTTGAAGCCTTTCTATGTACAAGGGGAGGTGGGGACATAAGAAAATAGAGACTTTTTACCAAGCCTGTAGTAACAGGATAAGAGGCAATGGTTTTAAACTGAAAGAGCATAGATTTAGACTGGATATGAGGAAGAAATTTGTCAAGATGAGGGAGGTGAGACACTGGGACAGGTTGCCCAGATATAGATGCCCCACCCCTGGAAGTGTTCAAGGCCAGGTTGGACGTGGCTTGGAACAACCTGATCTAGCAGAAGATGTTCTTGCCCATGTCAGGGGGGGTTGCACTATTGTAGAAGTTCTCTTTCAACCTAAACAATTCTATGCTTTATGATTCTGTGATATCTTATCAAAGTATGTATGAGACACAGAGAAAGTGAAGACAGATGGCTATATGATCTATTATGTATTATATAAAAGATTTATATATGAAGACTTGTATTATGTTGCTGGATGATATATTGGAGACAAGTGCTGACCATACAACTCACATGCTATCTCAAGTGAAACAACAGAGGATGTCAGGTAAATTATATACTCTTTCTAAGGAACAGATCACTCAAAGAAAATAGGCTTTTAAAGGTTTTGAAGTAGTGACAGTCAAAAGGAAATGAATGACCCTCCCAAAGGTTGAGTTTTCATATTTCATGATGCCTGAAAAAACCCTCTCATTTATATGAACCTTTGCTTGTTTTCAACAGGTTATTGGAACTATGGTAATATTGCAGGAAGGGGATACTCATCTGAAAACCAATTCAGTGCACCTCAAACCAGTCCCATGAAAATGCCGTAAAGATCTGAAAAGACATTGTATGGGTTGTAAGTTACAGCCATCCACTGACTTTTTCTCATGTTAAAATGTTTCGTGTTTGGGCCAAAATGTTTTGAGGTAAAACCCACCCCAAAACCTACTAAACAAATAGTGTTTCATCTTGTTGAGTTGTTTGGTTTCTCTGTTTTATTTTTCTTCTCCTCATTCCAGCCCCTTACCCATCCACCCACCCA
>VWZG01000433.1:27854-135093 GCA_013396735.1 Grallaria varia | reverse complement strand
GCCCCCCGCCCCGGAACATTCTGGGTTGCTGAGGATTCAAAACACATTTAAAAAAATAAGGAGATAATCCTCACTGAAAAGAAGCAAAATAATTATCAAACTCCTTTTTTAGATTGTGTAGGGGAAAAAAAAGCAATTTTCTGAAATTTTATTTCAGTTTTTAAATGAATAGCCAATACCTCTGCACACAATACCTTTAAAGAAAAGTGCAAAACTGAATCCACTCTCAATCTCCATTTGGTTGATTCACTCACGTAATGCAGTTTCTCTTTAATTGAATGATTTATATAACTGTGAAGCCCTCTGCGAATTTTACAATTGAATATATCATTGATGATTTTCTGCAATGAGGCTTGAAGCTGAGAATTAAAAAGTTATTAGTATTTTCATTAGGAAAGTTCAAGAGCTCAGATATTGAAGACCAAATCCCAGAATCCCCAACAGGTTTGCTCTGAATTTTTTTCTGCAATTGTTCAGAATTTGCTCTTCGTTATGAATTATTTAAATGAAACCCTTCCACAGACAAAAAAAAAAAAAAAAATTCAGTGCCAGAGGAGACCTTTGCAATCATTCAACCCGACCTGCTTTGAAATGCAGATCACAGTCATCCCTTTATCTTCTCACTGGTCTCTCCAATTAGGCTGTTTGGTGTGTCCTCAACTCCTGTCCTCTGCAGTAACTTCCCTGTCCTAATGCTCAGCACAACCCAAACCCTACAGCGATGCCCTGATGTACTGCATCATCTCAGATGAGGTGTTTTCTGCCTGCAAGCTATTTCATCCTTTGGGATAAATTTTTATGTTTCTCAGCCCTGCTTTGCCCCTTTTTTCCCCCCCAATCAGACAAACCTGCTTGTCAGAGAAGGACTATGCAGCAGCAGCGAACTAACAAATAGTATTCATTTCTAACTGGAAATAATATGCAATAAATTATCAATAATTACATAAAGGCCCTCTGAAGTGGTGCACAGACACAGTCATGCTCGTATGACTTTCTGTCTTGGAGTCACCCCTCTTCACATGGGAAGAAAAGATGACAAAATCTGTTCAAATTCTCATGTAGTAATCACGAAAGGTACCCACTCTTGGCTGGAGCAGAAAGTCTTGCTGTGCGTATATGGGAGTTTTTGTCCCCAGGACACAAATGCACTGTGAACAAAATCAGTGATTGCATTTAGAACTGGAGCTTAAATACAGGCTTTACCATAGAATCAAACACAGAATCATAAAATGATTTGGGTTGGAAGGATGTTAAACATCTCATTCCAATCCCCCTGCCAAGGGGTCCTGTTCAGATTAACAACCACTAACAGGAGGGCAGCACCATATCATCACATGTAAGGTTAATGATGGTGTAACGAGGCTTCAGCAAGGGTGCAAGTCCTGCATTTCCCATCCTAGAGATTTACTACAGCTCTCAATGGTCTTTGCTGTTGCAGAACTGTTGGATCTTTTTTCACTCCTTCAATCACAATCATGTAATTCCATTATAGAGCTCAGGATTTTCCAGAAGCAAATTTTATCAAAACTCCTTTTTTTGTTATCTTTTTCATTTGTTTCCACCACCACCCACCCCAAAACTTCACATTTTGCTGAATAATTTCCAATTTTAAAAAAGAAAAATGTAAGGGCAATATTCACTGTTAAAAAGTCTTGAGTCTTTCTAATGACATCCTACTGGACCTCAGAGCCTAAGAAGGTCCCGGCCAAAGCACAGAGAACAGTAATATAAATTTTAAAAACTATAATAACTGTGACCCAAAAATGGGCATGAATAGATAAACAGCAATTTTGCTCTTCTTTGCCTATTGAAACATTCATGCTGCTTGTTTTATTGATTTGCAACACACTGAGAAGCCTTCCAAGTCATGAAAACAAAGGTTCTGCTCCTCCTCTGGTCTTCGGTGATACTTCCATTTTACCTTTAAGGTTATGGTCTTTATACTGCTGTTTGCTTTTTATTATAGTTTAATCTTGAGGGATCCACAAATGCCTGACAAAATACATTCTGTCCCCACCTCTTTCCAAACAATGATGCTTTTTTGGAATCTCCAAAACCAAGAGAGTCCAATATTAGGAATCACAGCATTCTGACTTCATCGTTCATGTCACTGATGGATAATTACAGAATAAAGAAGTCCAGAGATGACTTTGGACATGACAAATATAAAAACACCACAGCACTGTCTCCACTTAAACACTGCCTTTCCATTTGGAAACAGAAGCCTGTGCTGTTAAACAGATGGTGGGAGATCAGCTCTGCTTTGGAAAGTGCGATGGGAAATGTAGTCTGGCAGGATATTTTAGACACAAAATAGAATAAGAACATGAGATCCCAGCGCAGCACAACAGCTGTATCTGCAC
The DNA here is from genome assembly GCA_013396735.1 of Grallaria varia. Classification (NCBI taxonomy): domain Eukaryota; kingdom Metazoa; phylum Chordata; class Aves; order Passeriformes; family Formicariidae; genus Grallaria; species Grallaria varia. Next base: position 132,730 of record VWZG01000433.1, on the reverse strand, counting down.
TTCAAATGGAAATCTTTCATCTCCCTCTCTTCTTCTTTAGCCCCACCTTCTTTATTCTCTCCTTTATCTTCACAATTATGGATCCCTCCAACACTTACCACTGTGTTGAAAACATTTGCGCGTGTTTTTAGAGAAAACTTCAAATCCTAGGAGTTCTTTTCAACAAAGAGAACAGATCAGTCCACAAAGAATCTTCAAAAGCTGAGGGAACTGGGTTCTCCCTAGGTAGAAATTAAACGTGTTGGTGACACCAGCACACCTTCACTGATTTTTATCCCTTAGAAATGAAAACCTTTCCATAATTTGCTCTCAGTAAATATTTCCAGGTAATTAAAGCAACACACCCCTCATTTGCTGACAGACTTGGTTTACAATCTGTTCATTATTGGTAAGAATTGTTTATATTATTCTTCTTCTCATTTTTCTCCATGCACAAAAGTACCTCCATTTTTTTCCCCTTAGCACAGGGCCTGTCATGTCCCACTCCCACAACTATTTTTCTGAGCTCAGCAGGCCATTATTTGGATTCTGTTAGGAAACCCTGAGGCAAGGACCAATATGGGTGATTTTGGAATTCCTTCCAATCCCTGCGCTCTGAATATTCAAAAGATCCTCAAAGGCACAGGAGCTACTCATTTTCCTAGGAAGACCTGGGTGTACTTTCCAAGATGTATTCCTGGATTGCAGGGTTTTTCATGTGTCGAGTGACCACTTTCCTACAGTGAGCAGGAAGGAAATTGCCGAAGAAACACTATCCACACATTCCAAAAAAGAGCTTAAACTCTTCCCAAAATCCAAAAGGAAGAGTTGTTTCAGCCCCCAGTTCACTGCAGAGCTCTGATACCCTCAAGTGTATGTCACTGCATGGGTAATTATAAGGAGAGCATTGGCAACTATTTATTTCTTTTTATCTTGTATTGTGTTTGAATTCCATTAGGATGCAACTGCCTGTCCTGAAAATAACAAATAATGCCATTAGAGAGGCACTGAGATTTAATCCCTTCCCCTCAGAGAGAAATCAAGCTCTTGGTGGTTTCTTCTGCATTCCCAGGTGATTAATATTCATTGGAAGAGACGCTGGAGATGAAACCTTATGAGGCGTGCCAATTAAGGCTGCGAGGAGTTAAATAATTAAAAGTTGTGTCCCAAACAGAGTGCTGTGTGTACTGTCATAGTTTTTATAGTCTTGGCATCCAGGTGTCTGTGTCACAGCTTGAAAGGCTGCAGACCTGCCTGCATGGGACAACGTCTCTTATTCCATCGATATCATTGTACCAGTTTACTTGTGCAATTGCCTGACCAGCTTTTTCTTCACTTTTATTTAGACCATTTAGAAAGTAAAGTAAACCAGAACGAGTAATGCTGTTTTTAATTAGGATATGGGTATCTGTGTGGGAAGGAGTATGAATGAGATTATTCTGCTTACTAATCACTCCGTACATCAAACAAGTATAATTGCACAGACATTTTTCTGGATCACTTCACTCCACCCACCCAACATGCCTAATTTAAGTCAAAATGCAGATCTTTGTTGGATTCTGTCCAGTTCTCAATGCAGTCTTACCCTTGCCAGCAGTTGGAAGCTGTATTGGGACTGTCAAAGTGTGGATGTACATTTTGTTCTGCCGCCTCTGACGGGGACAAGCTTAGGATAGAAAGACCTGAAGGTGAGAAAGATATCTGAGGATGGCAAGGTTGTAAAGAAACTGAGTGAAATACACCCAAACGCATCCATCAGAACTTCGGAACAAGGTAAAAAGAGAAGAACTGCTGCCAATGTGCTCTTTATAAATACTTGTGCAGCGACACAGAAGGTACTTTGTCACCTGCCAAGGAGCTAATGGCTTCATAACCCTTCACTCAAGATAGGAAAGTCTGGTGACAAATGGGATGTCCCTTCATATACTGTAATAGCTCATGTAGGATTGATTCTTGGAACTTCTCAGAACTTCGAGGGATGAGTGACTTCTAAACTGGAGTCTGGCAAGGCTCAGTAGGAGATTGGACAGTCAGAACTCCAGAGGCTTAGCTAAACCACTTTGGACTGAGATGATACCAGGCCTGTGGAGGGATTTCTCTTCTATTCTTACAAATAGGGTGGGGCAGCCAGTTGAAAGAGCAAATGTAGTTGATCAAGCACATTTTACAGAGTTAGTGTTGATAGGGATAAAACTCTTCATAAAAAAATTCCCTTGCCATGAACAAAGCCATGGATGTAGGGATGAAGTGCCCATGCACCTGATCTTACACCTCAGAAGTCCAGTGGCATGAGAGATATAGGACTGAGCACCTCCTTGCTACTGAGGTGTACAGATATTGCCCTATCCACATCAATTACAGATATGTTTTCTATAGGCAAAACATTTTTCTTCTTTCAGTGGAGAAAGAAATGAAAAAAATGTTTTTAGTACTGTAGGAACAACATCTTGCAAGAAAGTCCCATATTTACAGTCCTTTACAGATTGAATTATTATTATTATTGCTGTGGAAAATTGGAAATGGGTATCTAAACTCCAGAGGAATTATTTTTATTTATGCACTGCCTATTAAAATACATCCCGCCCACAGAACAGGGCAGGATGTTGAGTTTTCACAAAAGAAAAGGTTACAAATACAGATGATCTGGGGAAAATGATTTAATGTACAAGTTCTACTCAGTTCTCTTCAATTCCTGTCTTTGTGTCTTAATTTCACAGGTATCATAGCCTTGCTCTTGGTGAAGTCACCCAGAGCATACACAGTACATCTGAAAGTTCACTATTTGTTGCTAAGGAGAAGCAAGTGCTGCTTCCCACACCTGTTCGAAAGGAGATAAATGTGTGAAGTGCAACAGAACTGATACCCAAAATGAAAATGGCTTTGACTACCTGCTTTGCAACCTAAATAATGGAGAGAAAGGGATTAGCAGATGCCCCTTATCCATGCCTTTACATAGACGGTGAAAGAAATACATGTAGTTTTAATTGGATTTTCTGAGACTGCGTTCCAATCAATAATTTTGGTGGGAGGAGAGGAAATCATCTCCTTAATGCTTTCATCAGCATTAATCACAGCTCATTTGTTTCTGCAGAGGCCAAAGACAAAAGAACTGGAAAGAAATTAGAGGCACCAGCAGCTTTGGGTTCAAGGAACAAACACCCTGGAGTTCTCCTGGAGTCACTGAACCTTTCTCCAAGGATTCTAGGAGCAGCAGAAAATAAGAAAGCAAAAAAAGAACATAACTACCATAGTGTATTCAAAGGCATCTCACCAGCACCAAGAAACACCATTTCCCAAATGGAAAACATCTGAATTCCTGAAATCCTCAAAGGTATCTTAGGTTGCAAGCACCCAGCATGCTTCCCCTCTATAAACCACACTACTGTGATCTAGGCTTTTAGGATGCACCCAAAAATCACTTTTTAACACACGAGACATGGACAATGAGTCCATGGTTCCAAGGCTTGGCACCTAACCCCTCATTTTCTGTGCCCACACTGTTAATTGTTGAGGTCACAGCATTGCATCACGTGCATGGCAGATCTCCATGCCAACTGGTTTGCAGAACCAGAGGAACTGTTTAAATACAGAGCACAGAGATGGTTGTCAGAAGCAACATGTTCCCTAAAGACGAAAATGAAATGTCATTTAGAGACTAAGAGAAAACTGCAGCACAACGAGACGGCCCTGTTGTTACACAACATTCATCAAAGGGATCAGTACACTTAATTGCTGGCATGAGAACTCCTTTATTATATCATCTGCTATTCTATGTTGGAAAACGCATAACAATTGAGGAAGGGAGTTCTGATCTCTTCAGAAGCAGAAAACATGCACTGGCTCACATTATATTCACTCAGCCTCTTCATTCTGCCATGTATGGATGGGCAGAGCTGCTGTTTCCCACTGCAGAAGGTCTGCCTAAAAAGCCCTGCCCGTCTCAAAGAGCTTGTCTGCTCTCAGAATCCACAACCACCTAAAACAGCTCAACATCTAAATCACCTTCTGCAGGAACCTTCTTCTCTTTACTGGTTCTCAAAGAAGCATAGGGCAAACGTGCATCCTCTGCAGATACATCAATTAAGTGATTAATTTCTCCCTCTCCACATGTCCACTAGTCCAGACAGAATAGCCAAACTCTAAGTCTAGATGAAAACTTCTCCTTGAACATGGAGTTTTGGTTAAGTGGGAAAAGCCTAAAACTTCTTCATATCTACAATAAAAAATGCATCTTCAGGCTCTTCCTACCATTAGCCCATCAAATACTTTCTATCAATGCATTTTAATACGTTGGATACTGTAGGAAGGGATACTAAATTAAGGTTCAGTATTTGAAAGCATCTGAAAAAAGGAGATAGAATAAAGGGTTCTCATGACAGGTAAACTTCTTGAAGCATGAAAATGTCACCTTTACTTTATGAGGCAGTGCCTCTTCTCTGGGCTTGTGATGAAGATGTTCTTCCTTTTTCATCTCTCTTTTATATGGTCTTTAACAAGGCAAATTAGTGCTAATGTTCTGTTGTTTATTCCTCATTATTATTATGAGCATGTTTGTTTCAGTGTGTTTGGTTTTTTTCCTTCTTGCTCCCCTGCTTTTAAGAGCAACACCCTGGGAGTCCTCTGGGAAATTAAATAGTTACTTTTAAGCTCTCAGTTTTTTTAAATCGCTGTTTTGTGTGTGTTTTGTTTCCTTTTTTGCAATCTGTATGGTGGAAGTTTTGATTTCTACCTGTCCATTTTAGGTCCTCTGTTGTACCTGTTGCCCAGACACAAGAGGACAGAAAAAGTGGCCTTTTTATTCTTTCCAGTTCTCCTATTTTGTGTCTGTGAGCCCATGATATTTATGAGGGGTCACTTGTCAAAATAGCTCATATAGAAATGGAGTTTGTTTTAAAAAGCAGGTGTTTGTGCCTTTGGTGAAAGGAAATGAGGTCACTAAGTGCCACATTAAACTACTTAAGTTAGTAGGTAGGTTTAGAGTATAATACATCTTCTACTCTTCTAACCATATGGGAAAACAAATGGTGGGACAAAAGAAATTGTCCTTGTGAGCTATGGAGAGTTTCCTGGGATTTATGACTCTTGCCTACCATTAAAAGGACTTTATCTGATGTTAAAAGCATATATCTGCCTATCCAGAGGCAAAAGAGAGAGCACAAATGAATAGCACTACATGAATCTTTAATGGGCATTGGCTTTGTCTCTTTAATGTATTTATGGTTGCTTCACTTGCAGCATTTGTCATGGAGTTTTGTAGGTAATTATCTTTAGGGGTCCTTCCATCTTTCAGTGCCTGTACAGTCTTACTCTCTCGTTTTGCCCCATCAGCTCTTGCAGAAGCAAGCCCTAAGGCAGTTTAAACCCCATTTGATGGAGATGCAAATGTTTCAAAGTTACAATAATCCTCTAAGTTTTGTGGAATTTCGCAGCTGGCCAAAAGGATGCACTAATTAGTAATACACTCTCTATTGGAACCTGATTCCTCTGACCTGTTTTATACATCTACTGAATATTGAAAACCCATCAGATGTGTCTGACCTAGAGTTCTTATCTCTTGCCAGCTAGTACAAAATGAGTCTAGACACTCAGGTTACGCATAAACATCTTCACAGAAGATGTTTTACTAAAGACACCTGAATCCCACCCTTTGAGCTTGATCTCTTTCCAGGGTAAAAGCCAGTAAGAAAAGGTAGCACAGGTGACCTGGGTCTCCTAAGGCTTATGCCTGATCTCTCCTCTCCTCACTGGCCTTCTGTGCATGGCAGCTTTCTGTTATTCTGGGGACACAAATCATCCCAAATATGCATTGACTAGATCTCTATCAACTCCGGTGGGAACTGAGATAGCCACATTTAGGTGGCAATCCCAGACTGAATCATGGCACTGGGACTCCAGTTCTTTGCCTAAAATGGGGCTTTTTAGTGACACTTCAGGCATTCTAAAGTATCTGAGATACCTTCAGTTGCTGTGCCAGTCTGATGGGGTAAAGAAGGTGCAACAAACCGAGTCCTGCTCAAACAACATCTGGAGGGAATCTCAGGAAGTATTTAAAAGTACCCAAGTCTCATGTTTAGACAAACCACTCTGTGAAGAGCAGAAGGAAATCACTCATGTCCATATGCCTTCATTTGCTTCCTTTGGCCTTTTAGACTCTCCTTCTTTTCTAATACTTGTCAGCTGGTGGTGAGACCCTGGCACAGATTGCCCAGAGTTGTGGATGTCCCCTCACAGGAAGGTCCAGGTTGGAGCAACCTGGTCCAGTGGAAGGTGTCCCTGTCCATGTCAGAGGTTTGGAACTACATGGTCATTAAGGTCCCTTCCAACCCAAACCATTCTATGATTTTATGGATCTATGATTTTGTGATTCTACGTTCTCTCTTACTGTTGCTTTATTCTCCTGCTTAGCCCCAGGAGTGGATCTCCTGAGAACGGAAGTGCTACTGGTCTCCCTTTTCTTCCTCTATTGCAAGATCTACCCGTGATTTTGTGAAGGAACCTCAAAAAAAAAGAAAGTGCATGTTTCCTCATCCTATCAGGCCTCATTCAAAATGAAATATTGAAATGATTCACTCATATCCACCTCCAAAACTCTTTAGTTCATTTTTATGTGCACAGTCAGGAAATCCAAAAAACTTCCATTTGGCTCCGTTGAACAGTCATGCAGTGGTGTTCAGTGTCCAGGAGCAGACACATGTGAAATCTGTCAGCATGAAACATTCATAGAATTTTTCTTGATATAGATTTATTAAAAAAAAAATTTAAAGTACCTTTTTGAACGGAAATAAAAGGCAAGATTAATCAAATACATGGAGCAGAACAAACTGTTTATTCTGTTTCAGTTAACAGAAACAAGGAACAGCTTTTGAAGTTGGTGCCAGCACGGCAGTGAGAGCAACAGACCCATTGAAACCTTGGGGGAAGGGCATTCCCCCAATAGTCAGGCCTGCACATGTCAAACCTCATTCCTCCTGCAGAACAAAAGACCATCTTGGCAGAATAATCACCAGATGTAGCAGGGTAGGTGTCAAGAAATTTCCACTGAGACCTTCCAGGAAGGATCTTCTGTGAAGTGGGAGGAAGGGACTGGGATTGGCTTATCAGTGCTCCCACTGGGGAATTCGTCTGTCTGAGACACCACCTGATGCAGTCCACTGCTTTCTACTGCAGCTTGAGGTCAGGAGTTGGGTTTCAAGGATCCCTGTGGGTCCCTTCCAGCTCAGGCTCTTCTGCGGTTCCATGCTCTGAAGGTCAGTGAGGAATTATGTTCATGGGCTGGGTCCTTTGATTTCTGGTTTCAGGCAGAGTGAAGGAGACACTTGACAGAAAAAACAAAACTCTTTAAGAATTGACAGAATGACATCTTTTCCATCTACTGAGGAATTCAGCCCCCCTTCATCAGGATGCAGAGAAGCCGAAAGCTCTTGTTCAACCACTCAAGGCTAGAACAGTTCCCCATTGTCAGCTTCTCAAATGCCTTTTTCTTTTAGTTTGAAAATATGCTGCTTCCCATCCACCCAAACACAGATTTGGCTGGAGTGGACCATGTGTTTCTAAGCTTCAGGCTGAAACACCCAGGTTTGCCATATCTGAAGCTGAATGTGAATATGATGCAAAGACTCCATCTGGTACCTGTTGCAACAGCACAATGTTCCGTGGCTCAGCCTCTGCTCGTAGCTTGCAGTTGGCTTTTTGCAGGATCCTGGTGCCAGTGCAAGGTCTGCAATCTGATTTTCAAATGATTCGATGATGCATATCCTGGAGACACAACAGAAATTCAATTCTGCAAAGAATTCAAGCAGCAGCTGTGATCCTCTGGGGCAAAATGAATCACTGAGCATAGGGCTTAAAGCTTCCTTAGTTAAGAGAATCAGCTTTGGGGCAATCTCTTAGAGGAGATTCAGTAATTTGGCACTCCCTAAGTGCGTTTGGCACTCTCTACAAAGCACCCTTAAAATTCTGTCTTCAAAAATTACTTCCCTTCAAAAACAAGGTGCAGGCAATGAGAGTTTTATGTCCTTTCCTAGTATTTCCTGACCAAGTGGGTATGAAGGCTTTGCCAAACTGAGTCATGAGCCTAGAAGTTGTCAGTTGGGTCCTCCAGACAGTTTTGTACTTCAGTTTGCTTAAGCAAAAGGACAATCAGCTCCTCAGGCTGCTCTGCTTCACGCACAGGAGTGTGTTCTCTCTCCAAGTCATCTTCTCCTTCAAGTTTACCCTTGCATGGCCACCACTTTCTGTTTGAAGAATATTTCAGTGGGTCTCTTGAGAAAGGAGCCAATTTTACTCGTGACAAAGCTGTTATTCTCAAGAAAAGCTTAACTTACAACCAGCATGCTGGTTATGCCAACAAAGTCCTGAGAAAATGACCGTCACAAACTGTATTTGAACATCCCCTGTGGTAATATTCAACTGAGCCATCTGCAGCAGCACTTTCTAGAATCACAGGATCATTATGGTTGGAAAGGAACTCCAAGACCATCGAGCTTAACCTTCACCATGTCTCTTGCCAGGTGCCTCCTTACGATAAGGCCAAACAGGGAACGGAATGGCCTGCCCAGAGAGGTGGTGGATACACCATCCCTGGGGGGTTTTAAGATGAGACTGGATGTGGCATTTAGTGCCATGATCTGGTATTCACAGTGGTTTTGGGTCAAGGGTTGGACTTGATGATCTCGGAGGTCTCTTCCAACCCAGCTGATTCTATGATTCTCCGATTCTGATTTTTGTGGCAAAACACAGAAGTGCCATCTGCTCCCCGTGCAGAGCCTGAGGACACAGCAGCACAATTTGATTAAGCAGGAGATGACTGATCCTACAGCAAAACAACTACAGAGCTCTGCTGTCATTGACAAGTTTCAAGGGACTATGCATTAGAACAACAGACTGGGGGATTTTTGCCAGTTATACTAAGAAGTGATTCACTTTGACTGTGAAACCAAAACTAAATACTCTGCCCCATCCAATGCCCAGCTTCTAGGGGCCAAAAATTATTCACACAGGTTTCTATAATCTCATTAGGACTTCACTCCGAACTGATGTTCACCATCTTCACCTAGGTCATTTGAAACACTAGCTGTTCAAAGAATTTCTGGGAGGAAACAAAGACTTGGTGGACATTCTCCCCCCAGTTATCTAACGCTGGTGGAAAGGGAGCATGGCCTGACAGGTAAAGGACCAGTCCACCAGTGAGCAGTTCTGTGTTTGACTCCAGTGACCAATGAAGTTGGCTGGTGACCTCCCCTTTGCAGCGCTTCCCACTTCAAATCCTTGCCCACTTTGTACAAGCGTAGCCTTTTGGACATGGAAGGCTCATGTGCATCCTCCTTAAGACAGCAGTTTACAAGAGGCATGACTGCTTTACACAGTGATCCCTGTCTAGTCACTGGGCCTCCCCTGATGTAATTAATCTCATTTTTTTCCTAGACTTATTAGGGTAAAAATTCCACCAAAAAAACCCTAAATATCACCTCTAGCTGGAATATCCAGGAATCACTCTGACCCATATTAAAATCAGAAATAGTAATTGATAAAAACAGACCCTAGGCTGTCAGTGTGGGAAGAGGCTTTCCGACCACATAGATTTAGGTGGTTAAAACTTCTTGTTTAAGTGGTTAAAACTATTTCATGGTCCAAGTCCCCTGTTCTTCCTCCCCCCAAAACCTCCTCCTCTTGACGTGCACACCTCAAACACAGGCCCGTGGCAAAAAATGAGGTTTACATTCCTTTTCTGCCAGCTCAGGGTATTTTCACAGGGGAGGGAAGGATGTGCCCATCCATCAGAGGAGTTGTCTATCTGCACATCAATGTGACAGCCACTTTGTTATATTGATAGATTCTAACACGGGCTGGGAGTAGACTTACTTACTGATACGATTCATTACACTTTAATGTATGATGCTCCCTCATTGCTGTCTAGAAACATTGACTAAGTAGAAGTCCAGCATACTGATTTATTGGGGCTGGCAACTTGAGGCCAATGAAGAATCCAGTTCGGGGAACTTTTTGCCAATACACAGTAACTTTGTTTACTCAATAGAGGATGTATCCATCTTTCAGCTGGCATTGATTGCTCTTACATTTATTTATTTTTTTTCTACATGTCCAGGCTGTAAAGGGAAAAAAAGAATCCCATCACAGAAAGTGATTTGTTTCGGCAGAGTAAAAAATGTTTAACCTCTATGCAGATAAACCAAACAAGGTGAGGAAAAAAACCAATTGTCTTCTTCTGTAGCATAAAGATTTTTATTTGAAACACGGCTCACACAGTTGATTATTTCCTGGCTTACAATAAAAATACTCATTTGAACACAAGAAAAATGCAGTGACTTTTCTGCCCTAAAAGGCCTTGAGTGTTGTAATGGAGGGTTGTGGGAAATGGAAACAATAATCATGTACTGGCACACGGGTTGTCAGGATATTCATGGGAGAGGGTATAAGGAGTCCATGGAAGACTTTGTCATTCATACACACACACATGAACACCTACCAGCCAGCTGTGGTAGGATGAAGGAGTCAGGTGTGAGGAGCACCTAGTCTGGCTCTGGACAGAGGGTTTGTGCTCTTACATGACAGAGGTAGAACACGGGGAATTGCCAAAACCTTTTTTCTATGCATTGACCATAGAATCATAGAATGGTTTAGGCTGGAAGGAACCTTAAAGACCATGGAGCTCCAAACCCCTGCCAAGGGCAGGGACACCTTTCACAGCTTGCTCAGAGACCCATCCAACCTGCCCTTGAGCACTTCCAGGGTTGGGGAGTCCACAACCTCTCTGGGCACCTGCTCTAGTGCCTCACTGATGTTTATTTCAGGTCAGGACAGTCCACATTTCATGTCCTAAAAACTTTGAATGACACACAAGAAACGTTTAGTTAACAAATTGAGCTATTCCTCTGCCATATGCACAAATGAAAAACAGGGATCTTTAGAAAGTCAATTGGAGACTGTCAGGAAATTTGAAACTTCAACAAAAAGTAGGGAAATGTTCTGTGACAGCCTCCCATGGAATTGTTTCCATTTTTTACTGAACTCCCCTGAATGACTATAACACTCTACATCTGAAGAGCCTGAAGTGTTACAGAGACAGTAGATAATAAACCCAACAATGCAGGAGGCTTGATCAGGAGCTGCGTATTATCTGCTCAACAACTGTTTGAGGCGACACATTCTGGCAACTTGAGCAGGGTTTTCATTTACCAGAGAAATAAAGCAAATTGTTGCTGCCCAGATTTCCTGGAAACTGGGTCATTTGTTTGCTTGCATCTATAAATGTAAGGTTAGATCTGAAGGTTGAAGAATCATTCAAGTACCAATTGACTAGACAAGATGAATAGGGAATAAAACGTGGCAAATGCTTTTTTTAATAATTATTCTCAGCCAGAATATAACATAAGTTTACTATTCTGTCTCCAAGGTTTTGACATTTTATGAAATTTTTCTAAAAGACAACACAGAAAATAGAAAATGTTCCAGGGAGAAACTTTGTTGACGTGGCCCTGAGGATCCTGGTGTGGAACAAGATGCACAAGTCAGCAGTGCAGCACTGCAGCAATGAAGGCAAATCAGATCCTTGGCTGCATCCTCAGGGGCACTGCTAAAGGAGATGGAGAGGTCTTGGCTCTTCCTTTCCTCATCTAGGCATGGAGTGACAGGCAGAGGGGCTTTAAACTGAAAGATGTCAGGTTTAAATTGGATATTAGGAAGAAATTCTTCCCTGGGAGGGGGGTGAGGCCCCGGCACAGGCTGCCCAGAGGAGCTGTGGCTGCCCCATCCCTGGAAGTGTCCAAGGCCAAGTTGGCACAGGGCTTGTATCAGCCTGGTCCAGTGGAAGGTGTCCCTGCCCATGGAAGAGGGATGGAAATACTCAGAATTTCACACCCTGAGCTGGGCTGATGCAACTGAAGCCACTCAGAGAATTCCCTTGTGCTTATCTGCAACTTCTGCAGATTGAAAAGTCTCAGTCTCATTTGTTTGCCAGTTCAGAAACCACCAAAAGGACAACTTTGTATACCTGATTCATCAGGGAAACTGGACACGAGCAGATACAAGGGAGATTTGCAACCTTGTCCACATGTTCTTACAATGTTCTCCCACCATGAAACGCCAAGAGTCAAAGGGTTTATCTTTCCTCTATTTGTTCCCAAGATCCCTCCAGAAATGGACAATCACTGTAAAAAACTGAATTTAAAAGTTGGTGTTCTGCTGTATTTATTCATGTGGAGCCTCAAAGTTCTGTCTTCAGTCTTGGTGGCAGACAGAAGATGAAGGAAAATGTTTGAATGTGTAGACAACTGCCAACGAGGGGAGTGTCCAGTACAAAATGTGTCAAAAAAACCCCAGAGTCCAACAGAGTCCATGTGGTTTCTGGTAAACCAGATTAAAGCAGCATCATAATTCTGGATAAAGGATTCTCCAGCTCCACATTTCACTCTACATATATTTTGCTAATTTTCCTCTCTGCAAGTGAAAAACCCTCTCCAGGAACAAAGCAAAAAGAATCTTTTGGCACTCAATAAACCTTTAGAAACTGTAAATACGTGCTGCAAATTGCTCTTTCCACACAGACAGCAGTGAACACTTAGTGCCCCAGGAGTGCCAGGAGGCAATTCCAGGTAAATGTTATGTGCTGCCTGTTGCTGCCTCCCAAATGTCATTTCGAACAGTTGTGATTGAACACAAGTTCTGAAGTCCTTCCCCACCAGCTTTCTTGCATCATGACACGTCGCCCTGAATTCATATCCACGTGGTGTGAACGTGCTGCACTCCTGACAGACCTGTGAGGGTGCCAAACGGAGAGTTCACGTGCCTGGAAAATGCAGGGAAATTTCACCTGAGATTGTTCTGTAGGAGTCAGACTCCCTAAGGCTGTTTTCCAAAGCACACAGGATGAACTGTGTCTAGAAGCCCATTTCCCCCCACTGTATGCACAGACCAGCTCAACGTTGGACATCTGCACTGTAAAAACCCATCCTAAAAAAAATAAAGCCATACTGAAAATTCTAAATATTTAGCTGTATCATTAATAACATATTGACAATACTGCCTTTTAATTAAAAAGAGTAGATTAGAAGGCATCTATGCTGTGGGCAGATAGTTTGAGGAATGAAAACAGGAAAGGCAACAACAAGGAGTTTGGTCATCCCAACAAAGCGTGGAACGGCTCAGTAACACCAACTCATCAAACACCAGAGGTGGCACAGCCCTGCTTGGACCCCAACAGGAACCCTTGGCCTCTCTGCAAACACAGCCCAGTCTGGGCTCTGAGCGCTATTACACTTAGAAATGTTGATTTTATGTCAATGTAATATAGTCCGGCTTAGTTTATTCAGTACATTCAGACTGATAAAAAATGTGTCCTTAATAAATGCGGAAGAATTTTTTGTTGCTTTTATTCTGAGAACTATAGATGAAAGGCACCACATAAACAGCAAAAGTACTGTAGAATAATATACTGCAAATTCTTTATTTTGAGGGAGGCGTGGAGGGAGAAAACCAAACCAAAACCAACAACAACAACAATAACAACAACAAAAAAATGACAACAAAAAAACATCTTTCTTGGTGACTTTTTATGAAACCAAAGTTAAGATTATGATCAAAGATGGGTACTTCTGGATAAATTAAGTCTCTAGAAATTTCTGGTGAATGATGATTTTTTTTTGCTCTGTTGCCTGGGAAGTACAGCAGCTGAGTACTTTCAAACAGCTGCTTCTTTGAGCTCAAAAGATTTCTGCACTTGAGAATCAGAGTATCTTGAGTTGGAAAGGACCCATCAGGATCATAGGGGTCCTGCACAGGACAGCCCCAAAAATCACACCATGAGAGTGTTGTCCAAATGTTTTTCTGAACCCTGTCGTGTTTGATGCTGTGCCCACTGCCCTGGGCAGCCTGTCCAGTGCCCAACCACCCTCTGGGGGAAGAACCTTTTCATGAGATCCAAACTAAACCTCCCCTGACACAACTTCAGGCCATTTCCTTGGGTTCCGTCACTGGAGAAGAGATCAGTGCCTGTCCATCCTCTTCCCCTCCCAAGGAAGTTGTAACTTCAATGAGGTCTCCCCTCAGTCTCCTCCAGCTGAACACACCAAGCACCCTCAGCTGTTCCTCACACGCTTCCCCTCAGGACCCTTCACCATCTTCATTGCCCTCCCTTGGACACTCTCTAATGGCTTAATATCTTACATTGCAGTGCCCCAAACTGCCCCACTATTGCAGGTGGGGCCGCCCCAGTGCAGAGCAGAGTGGGACAATCCCCTCCCTCGCCCGGCTGGTGATGCTGTGCCTGATGCCCCCCGGGACAGGGATGTCCCTCCTGGCTGCCAGGGCACTGCTGATTCAAGTGAAGTATAAGCCAAATTTTGACATTTCGGGGGGAACTTCCTTAGATAAACAGAATCACAGAATGGTTTGGGTTGAGAGGAACTTTCAAGATCTACTAGTGCCAACCTACCAGTCATGGACAGGGGCACCATCCACTAGACCAGATTTCTCAGAGCCCCATCCAACCTGGCCTTGAACACTTGGAGCATCCACATCTTCTCTGGGCAACCTGTTCCAATGCCTCACCACCCTCACAGCAAAGATTTTCTCCTAATATCAAACTTAAACCTGCCCTTCTGGGCTGACCAGTGACCCGTCCAGTCTGGTACTTGTCTCACAAATCACGTAGAACACAGAAAGGAGTTTCTTGTCATTCATTGGGGTGTTTGTTTATAAAACAATGACTACCAGCACTTTTGATTGTATTTAAAAATCCATTGAACTGTATTCACTACATTCCGTGTCTGAAAGGCTCTCAGTCTTTTTATGAGAAATTAATCATAAAGTTAAAATTAAAAAGTAAGAAGGGAACAGCACATTAGAATAGATTTAATGGAGTTTAATTTGCCAGTTCTTCAAACATTTTTAATTGGCATGGTTCCACTACAGTCCATTGAAATAAGGTGATTTTCAGCAGCCGAGGGTACAGGCAACATCTAAAAGAGAAAAGGAAGGCCATAAGGTTCTGTCTGTGTGTCAATCCTACAGAAACAATGGAACCAGAAGGACTATTTAGGATGGGTGAGGAGTGCCACAGCAGGGTGATCACTAGAACCAGAGAGGTTGGAATGTGAATTGGATTTACCTGTCATGGTACAACACAGTATAACACTCTCAGCCAGTCTGCGTGGGATTCCACAGCATGTGCTGACAGGAAAGTCAGCTGGAGCCATTGCATTAATATTCCCGTGGTATGTAAACCTCCGAGCAATCTGAAGAGGTACAAGAAGGCTGGGTGAAGATAAAATGAATTTGCTCTTTGATCACTATCATTTATTACAACCTGCACCCTAAGCTCTTCTCTGAGAAGTGATGCTGGCCTTGCCAGTTCCTCAAGAACCCTCTTAGAAACCTGTTACAGTCAATAACTACGGACTCTGTCCCAGGGGGAAGACAAAGACACTTTATTCAAAAGTATCCAGTATAATATAGGTTTGGTGTTAATTAGAAGGTTGGGTTATGCTAAAGAAGGGACGGGCTAAGCTAATCCAGAGAATACATTATGTTAACTAAGGGAAAACAGAGCAGGAGACATTCATCCATTATTCATGGCCACACGGTGGAGGGGGACAATAGGTCTTGCCAAACAGGTTTTGGGTACAGAGCAGGGAATACACAAAAACCACAAGTCTTGTCAAATGCAAATAGTCCTTGGAGGTCTGCAGATGGGTTGACGTCTGCAGATGGGATAAGGGATCAGTTCTTATCGTCCTTGGAAGGCTTCCTGCCTTTGGGTGTTTGTCCAAGGCTTTGCAGATATCTTGGCCAGGCTCCTTGTTGCTGGTTTCTGCCCTCACAGAAACCTCCTCCTCATCCCAAAGATTAGTTTAAATAAAAGAACAAACTTTCAAATAACAGCAGCTCTCGAATGAAGCTCGTACCCAGTGGAGGCAATAAACAATCTTAAAGACCAAACCAAACCATACCAAGAAACCCCAAACCCCTGTTGTGAAATGCACTCGTCTTTTTTGCCTGTAACTGCAGATCTCAGCAGGCACTGTGACATAACACCCTGTGAGATGCTTGATAATAAACTCAAACAGTCTCATTTTCATTGCTTTACCCATTGCCACAACTGGAAAGGAGGAAAACAATTTTCAGCATAGAACAGGTTCATTACCAATTTGTCCCATCCTGGGTAGATTCCCTCTGGGGTGGGGATTAAGTTGTTATCAAATTAGGTGATGGTCATTTTGACCAGTGCTCGTTGTCCTCAGAAAGCTAATTCTAGTCAGGAGTGGTGTGGATTTGCATTTTAACACCTCGTGGGTTCCTGCACGATCCTGGTCAGAGAGCATGAAGTTGTGTTGAGTGAAAAGCTCATTAAAGATTAATCCAGCAAAGACCAGCCATAAACATTTACCACTGTAATGCCATAAAAGTTAACGGGATCAGTAAACAGGACGCTGGAATAAGGCGGGGAACCGATCGCAGGCTGGACTAGCAGCTTGCATGTGGCATTGGGAAAGTGGGAATTGATCCCTGTGGGGAAAGGCTGAAGTGGATTCTCTCTGGTTTGATTTGCTTAGAAAAATGATTGTTTGTCCCATCTGTTGTTAGGGAATGTTCCCTGCAGAGAGCGATCTAGTGCAAGCATAGGCTGGTCCTTGGGAGGAATACAAGGCACAGGCAGGTCAGAGAACAGCTTTGCTGTGAGCTTGTGGTGGTTGATGTCCTTCTCCAAGCAGCCACACCTGAAGAGGGAAAATTATTCCATCAGCTGCATTCGCAGGGCAGTTTGGAAATGGCACTTAACAAATATAAACTACAAAACTGCCCAAATAATGATATTTGATGGCAATGAATTTCTTCCTGAACAGTGTCCCTTGTTGAATTTCAATTGTAATTGTTGCACTCCCATTCATAAATAGCATTTGTCTTTCCTTTCTGTTGCCTTTGCTGTTGATAATTCTTTCCATACTATTTATTATGTGCGAACATTACATACACAATGGGACAAAAAGTCATGTTTTCCCTTAGAAAACCAGCCTGAAGCGCAGACAATGTCATTATACATATTCATACTTACAAGCTGAATGCCAGTGCTTTTATAATGCTTTATTAATCCAGAAAGAACTTCATAATCTCTTAATGCAACAGTTATATTCTATTCAACTGTCCTATAAAAAAAATCAAAGCTGGGAATGGTAAATAATTATCTAATCCATCAAGACTCTGAATGTAATGAGCATTGACTGTTGTTTTATTTTGGGATATTTCAAAGCAATTCCCAAGTCTTAACTCCTCCTACCCCATGGTATCAAGTGGAGAGGTAATAAAGGAAAAATACTTTCAATTACCTTGCTAACGTGCTAAAAGGCAACACAAAAAGGCTAAAATACACAGGGAAAGTTCAAAAGAACAGTAATTATTTTAGAGCAATACCACAAAAAAGACTCCAAACTGCTACATAACAGAAAAAGCAAAGCAGCATGAATTATCTACTTATGTAAATAAAGCTAATAGGCGGTAACATTAATTAATGGCATAAAACTTCTGCTCATCATTCTGCAGATAGCAGGTATTTGTTTGTGAAGATTAATTCATATTTTAATTGGAAATGTACATATTTAGCAGCCTTGCCATGAACAATTAGCAACCCCAGTTCATTTAAGGATTTTCAATTTAGTCTAAATATAGTGACTTTCAAAGGGTCATTTTTGAGCAATTTGCCTCATTTCGGAGCGAGGGGAAGCTACATATTCCCTTCATACCCACCCGTTAGCCTTGGATAAAAACTCCTGAGAAGTAGTTTGTAATGCCTGTTTTGGTCTCTTCTAATTTATTTCTCATAAAACATTTACGCCAAAAATTAATTGGTAGGGAAGGTCTCTATGGAGTCCGAGGAAGACAAAAATTATTTGCGGTGTACTGAGTTTGGAGCAACCATAAATCAGCCTTGTGTGTGCTGGGTGAGTGGGAAGTGGCAGCAGGGGTTGGTTCCACGTGTAATTAAGTTTTAGGTAAGATTAGTGAATCAGAGGTTAAATAAATTTCAAATAATTCCATAAGGTACTGGCAGTATATACGGCATGAGGTTTGATCTATACAGAAGTAATGAGAAGAGAAATCTGGGTTGGATGGCTTGCGTGATTTATTCCAGATGAAAAGGTGGAAAGACTTGGGCTCTGCTACCCATAACATCAATGTGAAGGCAGCAGAACTGCACCACAAACACAGCATGAGATGCCTCTTAACCCATTAGAAGTTTTCACATCAAGACACCCATCAGACCCCAGCCCAAAAAACTCACGTCAGAGGGGTTTTATTACAAAAAGGGGAAGAATTTTGCCTTTCTGAGCAACCAGGTTAAACTCGGTTCGGAACTGCGGTGGCCTGGGCTATATTCCCAGCTGACCTGTGCTCCTTCCTCATCCTGCATTCCCTGGGCTCGAGGATCACACTTGGGAAGCCCGGAGGGGCACACCAGCACCTGAAACCTCCCCCAGTGCCAGCAGGGTGAGGAAATGCAGCCCTTCCCTGCAGCCTTCACCTGCCATCGTGCGAATCACATTGCAAGTGAAATACAAGGAGGAGGAGGCTGACTGATGGAGCTGCCCAAATAATATTTGATGGCGGGGAATTTCTTCCTGAATAACAACCCTTGTTGAATTTCAATTGAAATTATTGTAGTACCCTTCAGAAGTAACATTTGTCCTTCATTTCTACTGCCACTGCTGTTGATAATTCATTGCATACTATTTATTGTATGGTCATATTACATACATAGTAGAACAAAAAGTCATATCTTCCCTGAGAAAACCAGCCTGAGTTGCAGACTCAGGAGAAGGAGGAGTATGACTGATGCACTATGATGACTGGACACCAAGTTTGGCCAGGACTACTGTTTCTGATAAAGTATTTGTTTAATCAAGCAAAAATTTCCATCAGGACATGGTCGTTTCCCTGAGTTCCTTTCTCAGACTGCTGCTATAGGAACTATCAGGTGCCAGGATCAGGGGACAGTGGTTCAGTCCCACCAGCTCCTGCGTGGGGACAAGGGTATGGTCTTCACTCCAACCCACACAGTTTTTTGTATGATCCACAAGAAGATGAGCCTGGGTCATTGAAACTCTCTTTGATTCAGTTTCTCTAACTGGTTAATAAAATTGAATTCTCATTAAAATTACCAAGATATATCTATTTGAAAATTAGCAGTGAGAATTAATACCAATCTACCCTACAGAATTTCCCTGAGGCATAAGGAATAGAACCAGAAGCACCCTTAGAAGGGATGCTGTCTACCCTGACATGAGCTACAGCACTGGTCATTAATATTTTTCCCCATCCCCGGTCCTGTTCATTTTCTCAGTACAGCTGTGCCATAAAAAGCAGGGCTTCATTAATCTCCATGTGCAAAGTTCACTGATACATCTTAGAGAAATTAAGGACAGGGGACACCTCAGGGATATTCTACTTCACGACTGCTGATACCTTCCCCTCTGTCAATATTTCCTTTCCCACATAAACAGCATCTTTCATCCTTAAAGTGGGGTCTGAGAAGTGCCTGTAACAGCTGTAGCTGGAAACATCCCTCCTTTGAGAAAGTGAGGTTTTGCCAGCAATTAGGTAGCCAGCCAGCACTTGGCTGGCTCACTGCCTTGCCATGAGGAATGGAGCAGTTTTCACCCAAAATTACCTTTCTCAACATCTCACAAAATCCTCTGAATCCCTGTGGTACTTCCTCGACCCTTCTCTGCTAATTTAAGGGGCACTGGCCATCCTCCTGCACTTTGAGTTTATCTGAGAGACCAATATTGCACTGACCAGCCAGAAGGTATTAAAATATGAGCTGTTAACTCTCGGCAGCTGGTGCACAGCCCTCATCCACTCACAAGGCACTACTGACACCTGCATTATTTCTCAAGTTATTTGATAACCTGTGGCTAAAAATGGGCAGTGATGGATAGATCAAGTAGCACTTCCAGTTCCCAATAGATGTTTTTTTCCCTGAAGATTGAATGAAATGTTTTTATCCTTCTCAGAGTTCAGAGACTTGTCCCCTCTTTCATTATTGAACCAACCCAGTTATTCCAGTCCATCCTCCTCAGTCGTGGTTTACTTTACCTCCATTCATTTGGCTGTTTAGCCAAACATCTGTCTTTTTCCTTCTTTTTCTGTGCTATAACAAGATCTTGAAGCCCCGGCCAAGGCAAGTGATGGATTATGGTGGATGCTCCGTGTTTGCAATTACATGCCCACGTATTGTGGGAAAGGCCCCTGTGCCCAAGACTTGGATTTAAGGCAGGAGGGATAAAAGGCCGGTGGGTGCTCAGGAGGAGACCAGCATCACCCAGAATCTGCACCACACACGGACAACGAAGGCAGGTTTTGGGTAGTCAAAGTCACACCCAACACTGTGTCCATTCACAGCCACCGAGGGATTTAAAGAAAAGCATCTGGCAGCCAGTGGCAAAGAACCAAAGTAGAAAGGGGGGAGAGGGGAGAGCCCTGCAAGGCAGATGAATTTCCTTTATGCCAAATGCTTTATTTTCAAAAGAGCTACAGAACAAAAAAATGCCATTAATATCCGGTGACTCCCTGCAAGTCCTTAACAAAAGCTCTTCTAGCCAGAACTGACCTGAAGCCTTGCAATTATTGATCATAATTCTGTCATATATTTGCCTTTGAAGGTTCCAGATGTAGGTCCGTGCACATTTTACCATGGCATTTTTTCCCCATTTCCCTGCCCTGAAAGCCACCACTACTGGCCTACATTCATTTCTCATTCAAGCAAAATTAAAATCTACCAGAATCTGCCCCTGCGTCAGAAGCTTTTTTCAGAATATGTCGATTTCCTGAAGAAAAGAGATATAAAATTTTCCAGAGAGAAAACATTACTATAAATAAATAAATAAATAAATAAATAAATAAATACCCGAAGGTACCTTTTTGACCTGCATCTATTAACCATCCCCTTCAGCACTGGATATGTTAATATCCAGTTATTTGACTTTTTGGACAGAGCAGCAAAATCTGCTTAATTTAAACCGTCTTTCTAAGAAAGGAAATTTCTACTCCCTTCATTCGGTGTATCTGTCGGGGATGGCAACTTTGTGCTAAATACTGCGCATGGTGGAAAGTTCTGGATGTTCAAGCAACAGGCAGCACTTTGGGGTTTTTAACTCTCACCCCCACCTTGGTAATTAGTGTTTGATGCCAGCAGTGTCATCAGACCAGACGAGCACCTCATGCCAATGGCAGTGAGACACCAACCGCCTGCAAGGGCTTGCGTTTCAGTATCTGCCTCTTGCTTGGTGACATTCTGGGACATCAAGCACAGGATTGCCACAGGGGCAAGAAGGAGGATGTGCTGTTGGCCCCTGGAAGCATCTGCAGGAAACTTAAGCGCTCTGGGGTGCTTCTGCTTATTAAGGACTTTTCATTAGGGCATGCAGTGAAAGGACAAGAGGGAATGCCTTAAGCTGAAGGGGGACTAGTTTGTATTAGATAAAAGGAATAAATTCTTCACTGTGTGGGTGGGGAGGCCCTGGCACAGGTTGCCTAGAGAGGCTGTAGGCTCCCTATCCCTGGAAGTGTCCAAGGCCAGGCTGGATGAGGCTTGGAGCAACCTGGGATAGTGGAAGGTGGCCCTGCCCATGGCAGGGAGGTTGAAACGAGATGATCTTTATGGTCCCTTCCAACCCAAACATTCTATGATTCTATGATTAGAGAAGGCATATCCTGATGGGACCAGGTGGTACCCACCTCCTTAGATTCACTGGAAGTCAACCTGGGAGAAGCTGATTTTTTTGGCCAGCACATCTTTTAGGATGAAAATGATCCAATAAGCTCAGAGAGGTCTCACTCGCTGCTATTCTAAGATGAAAGAGCATACCAAGAGTGGTTCCTACCCCATTAAGGTGTTGGAAGAATCCTCATTCATTTCAATATGTGAGTCATCAACACAGCCATTCTGTCCTGAAAAAAATGGCACTGACCTGAACCATGCCATAAACAGCCATCGATCCTCAGTGATGATGCCTGGCAACAGAAACCACCCCAAAACAGATGTGAACTGAGTCCCAACAGCACAGTCAATCCTGAATTCTCCCACCTTGGAGAAGATGGTTTAAGCTACCCAGTTAAGTCTTTCCCCAGCCTTCTGCAAACAGAAGGGAAAGACTCAAGCTGAAAATATCAGGGCAAGGAATTTGAGTTTTGCCACTGTAAATGGCATTAAGCAGTATAAGAAATCTGGGATCTATGCTCAGAATTACATTGTGGACTTATTCCAAACTCAGCAGTTTAGGATATAATTTCTCTAGGCATTGTAGACAAATATAAATTAAATGTTCTTATTCTATATGATGAGATTGTACTAAATATTAAAAAAGTAGGTGTGAAAACCTGCACTTTATTGAAAAAAGAAACATGTATATGCTGAACGACAGGAAACTGTAAAGAACTAACATTAAAACAGAGACCCACAAGCAAATATGACAGAAAGTAGCATTTGAAGTTCTGTTTTAATTGAAAATATTTTTTAAAAATTAAATATAAAATATGTGTTCTTCATCCCTCCCTTCTAATCTCAATTCTATAGTAAAAAAATTATAAAAGGCTCTTTTCTTCTTTTCAGCTGTTCTATAAAATCAGGTTCTTCATCAGAAATGCTGTGCCTGCTTTTCTTTTCTTAATTCAACCAGAACATTTCGTGTTAGGAACCACTTTCTTTTACTGAAAAATATTTATTTTCTTTTTGTATATTATGTGATCGAAAATATTTTGGGTTTTTTCAGTTTCAGAAATATATTCTTTGCTGTTTTGTAGGATCTTGAACAGAAAAGAAATCAAGCCATCCTACACATTAGCTATTCTTGTCAGGATTTCACTCAGAGCTATAATCATCTGTGAAGCATCACGCATCCCTGGTTGTAAATATACATAAATGACCAATCAAACAAAACAATGACAGTGGAGGTTTTTCAACTGCCTGAATCGCAGTATGTTTGCTTCCAAAATGTTAGAGCCATCTTCTACTGCTGGGAGAAATTAACAGAGCAAATTACTGATACGGAACATAATCCTGTCTGCGTTGAAATCATTCAAATTGTTTTGAATGGTCCTGATTTGAAGCTGCTTTGAAATCATCCACAAAGTCAAAGCAGGTTGTATATCTTCATGCACAGGAGATGTTTTCAGGACAGCAGTGCCCACTGTGACCACCTTGCCCTGGTAGAACCATAAAATCATGAAGGTTGGAAAAGACCTCCAATACTGAGCCCAACATCTGACCAAACATCAACCTGTCAAATAAACCATAGTTCTAAGTGCTGTGTCCAGTCATTTCTTGAACTCTTCAGGGATGACTCCACCACCTCCCTGGGCAGTCTATTCCAGTGAAACCATTCAGTGAAGAAATTCTTCCTGTTGTCCAGCTTGAATGTCCTCTGGCACCACTTGAAGCCATTTCTGCTGGGAGAGGACACTGACCCCCACTTGGCTACACCCTCCTTTCAGGGAGTTGTAGGGAATGACAAGGTCTCCCCTGAGCCTCCTTTTCTCCAGGCTGAACACCCACAGCTCCCTCCACCACCTAAAGTGAAGTTTTCAGAAAAACTTCTGCTCTGGGTTTCATCTCAACTAAATGAAAGTGTCTGCCAAGGGTCAGTCCCAAGTGCACCTTCCTCCTCTCCTCCACTCAACTAACAATTATGTGAATTTCCTTTGGAAAACCTCATATTTATCTCACAAAATATAATATAAAAGCAAGTTAAATGAAATTGCACAAATTATATATCACAGGAGTAATATGGGTTGAGTTTGCAGCTTGATACAGGGCTCAGCTTTGAATGTGGTGTTGCAGACACTCTACAAGCTGTTATTGATGGATTTTGGATTCAGCTGGATAGGTGATTCTTTATATGAACCTTTTGTTAACACTACATCAAATATTATCTATATATCTCCTCCGTTTAATCAATCTTCTTGGTCTGAGTAATGAATTATGTCAATGCTCCCTGGAGGATTTTCCCAAATGGAGCAATTCAGGAAAGGTCTGACAAGCAGGAAAAATCTTGGTTCTACTGAAGCCTGGAAAATTATAATTTTTTTCATTGGGACTATAGTTTCCCTTCTAGACACTCTCAGTTCAGATATTAGCTCATTATGTGACTTTGGACCGACCTCTCTGAGTCTCAGATCCCACATCTGTAAAAGAAAATAACCCTTTCAGTCAAGCATTTATATTGAATTTACAGAGGATTTAGTTGATCCTCACAAAGCACCATTCTGCAGTTGTTTCTCTCATGTTCTCCTATTCCCTGACATATATTTGCACCCAACTTCCCACGAAAACAGTTACCTTTTCCCTGCATTTTACATGCAGCTGTGCAGTGACTCACAGCCTTAACCTAAGGCGATGAAATTCTCCATGTTTCCTTCCAGCTGTTGTCTCAGCTGTCCATTCACTTTACTGCATATGCCATAATCTATGGTATTATCCAATTCACAACCATTTTTCTCCACAGTCTGATGCTGGGTGGTTTGCTCACAGATTTCAGTGGGACAACAATGGAAATCAATGAGAAAGGAAACCAACTTGCCAGACATCTGTAGGACAGACTTGATTTTTTGCACCTCTGAGCTGAAATTACTGGGGCTGACACTGGAAAAAGAACTTCACAGTGAAAAAAGCCTTCGACTGTTCTCAACAGATCTTGGTTTTGTTGTCACTTAGAATGGCTTTCATCATGTACGATCAGTGCTTTGAACGGAACAGTTTTAGCAACATCACGCAATGCCACAAAACCCTTCTGGTATCTGACATTGCTGGATGCCACGATGCACTTAATGCATTTACTTACACTTTTGGAGAAGGTCTTCCCTTCTTCCAGGCTATACTGCCTGGAAACAGAGGCCGTTCACTGCCATCATGGTTAGACTTTCACGTGGCATCTACTGGTCAACCGTATTAAGAACCACCATGCAAAGCACAATATAATCCTTTGCATCTTACTAAAGTGAGGCAAATTGTGATTGAAAGAAGTTTAGAAAGACCATATTCCTGCAATTCTTATAGATGTTTCTATGAACTGGAAACCCAACCAAGGGTACCACCTTCTAACCTTCAATCTGAAGTGAACTCAATTTAAGAGCAAAATTTGCTCCCCATTGAAGTTATACTCCAGGCACCAACTTTTTGGATGAGACTCCAGCTAAAACCAAGACATGCAAAAGCATCTGAGTCCACGTGCAGTCAGGGTCTAACCTCCCACTGGTGTCAGTGACACTGCTCAGTTTCCCTTCAGCCAGATGCCAAAAACTCAGTTTGGTTGCCCATGTGTAGATGAGTTTGCAATGTCCTAGAAGGCACCCACCTGGCCTCCACCTGATTCTCCAGAAGAGTATGGAGCACGGATCTCAAGTCACATCTTCCAAATAAGCTTGAACAACTTGAGACATCCTAGGATAACTCAAACCACAAAGGTTGCCTACCTGTGGGCAACTCAATCAAGTCCCTCAATTAAATTCTATGGGAGCTTCCTAAATATCCACTGATGAGAATGAAATCTTAGATACCCAGTGCACAGATCAACAAGTACAATCCTAAACTGAATACCACTTTTCCACATGCTGCTTTTCTACCGCGCAGATATTAAATATTTCTTGTCTCAAAGTATAGTCAAATAATGTAGAAATATTAGTACGTTTAACAGGCCTCCTCTCTTGCTCAGTTTATTCCTTGCCATCCTGGAACATTTCAGCTAGAAGGTGCAACTCTAGGTATGAGTCCAAATGGTGGTTTATCTTCCTGAGGTCTACTTTTTCCACCTCCAGAAGTTTAAAGTTATCATAAACCTACAGTGGGCATTTAGTTTGCTCTCTGAACAGACAGAAAATTTGCAATGCATTTGAGAATGAAGGAAGTAAGAATGGAAGTTTTCTGCACTTTGAAGGCATGGCTACTTCTGCAGTGATAAATTAAACATACAGCAGACCTTTCTCTGTCACCATGTCCATAAGAAGATGGTTTACTTTCTGAAACAGTGTGACCATATCCAGCTGCCTGTTACAGACAGTCATTAGCCTTGCTAACCTTTAAACTGACTCAGAAATATTCTGAGAGGTGACGCCATAACCCAGGCCAAAGAAAGTGCCAGTATCTGAGAACACTTACTTGCTCCAGTTCCTTTAGTGGTGTGGAAGAAGTTTGGATACTCCAGTACATCTTATAATGTGTTAGCCAATTTGTTCTATATCTTGTTCACACACTGCAAACACACACACGTGCAGACACAAGCCTTTAGGCCTGACACGACCAAAATCATTAGCCCTACAAATATAGTTATGTTTTGTGTTATTTTGGGCTAGTTGAGAACCTGATCACTGTTCAGATTACATGCCATGACTAAAACTGGAACTTGGGTGAGGGAAATGTCCAAGCAGCCAATTCCCTTTTTTTCTTGCCTTTGCTTATTACCACCCAGTGTCTAGCTTGGACACAGCCACATACCTCCTCTTTCCCATCATTGGAGGCAATGGAAAGTCATGTAGAAAGAGAATAAAAACTGAGTTAACACTGGTAACATTCCTCTCCTGGAGATGAACACCACGTAGGGTGGGCTGTTGGAAAATGGCATGTGTTCTCACCTCCACAACCAAGTTTCCCAGTCCAACATACCAGTAATGAAGATGGACTGACAGCGACATCTCTGATAGTGACTGATGAAGACGTGCATGCATTTTTGATGAAGTTTCCTCCAGGCAGTTCCAGAGCCTGCCTTTCTGTTCTTGTCAGACCTGCACAGTCACTTTGTGCCAGCCCAAGGGGCAGCAATGAGACCATGCTGCTTTCTGTGTCACATTTTTGCTGTTGGGTTTTTATCTCAGTATTGCCCAGACTTTTTTTTTTTCCAGATCAGGTCTTCTTCCACAACTGAAAACTGCACCTCAACCACAGAGTCTTTCACATCACTTGTGCAGCTTCATTATGTGAGTATTTGCTTCCATCCTCCCATTTGTCCCATTCAATGACAAGCTCTCAGAGTACATCCAAGGGCTGATTTCCAGTGTTTGAGTTTTGGAAAGATTTCTACTGCAGATGCTGCTTATTAAGTAGTTTACCAAGTCATTACCCCTTAGGATGTATCTTCTTGCTTACACTGGAACCATTAGGGAGTAGGAGGGATCTCTCAGAATTTGGTTAATTAATCCAGCTGCAAACAGTAATTAGATTTTATCATAATCAACTAATTAATTCTTCCAACTCAGTAGTCAGTGTAATGAGGAAACAAAACCAGCTCTTGCAAAACATGAACCTCGGCTTAGAAAATAAAGGAGCAAAGGCCATTTAAACCAATTAAAGGAGAGTATGTATACTGAGCTACTCAGAGGGAAGGTGGTAGTGAGATACATGACACAGTTAATCTGGTATTTTTCCTTTTCAGAATTGCTTTGGAATTATTTCTAACTACAGTCAAATGTCTTCCACACTTTCCCAGTTATGTGCTGAGACTATCTTGTCCCCTCTTTTTCAACTCCTCTTGAATAACTGTCTTGGAAGTTGTGTGGGTTTTTGTTGGTTGTTTTTTTTTTTTAATTCTCAAAATAATTATATTAAACCAGCCCATAGGAGGAGGAAGATGTTGTGTTGTGAATATGTCAGTGCCTTCTCCTTGCAGAAGAGCTTTACTGGAATGTCAGCAGGAGCACAATGTTTTACTGATGCATTTACCAGCACACTGTCAGGCAGACACCGAGCTGTCCCACTGGCTGGTTCCAGTGCCAGTGACCAGAGAAAATGACATCAGCATCACTCCTCACCAGAGTTCACTGAGACCAGGTTGGGCAGGACCATGCAAAGGCTTGTTTGGCAATTTACACTTGTTCCCTTAGGGCTAATTGAGGCATTTTCCAGTGTGGACACGTCTAAAAGGAGTGAACGGATTTAATCGTGTCAGCGTGGGAGGTCACACTCAGCAGAGGAACCACTGCAGCTGTGGCTGTGTTAACATTTGTATGTTGACTCACACAACCAGAACCACCATTCACAGTGCTCGTGGCCCCTCTCCAAAAGTGGCTGTATTGGCACTGTGCAGGAGAAGCAAATTCCCCCCCTCCACACATGCTATGTTTAGGAACTATAAAAATTGGGCTTTTAAGTGTATTAGACAGGGAAGGTTACTGAAGGTAAATAGACTAGCAGGGCTCAACAGAGTTTCCCACAAAATCCTCATGGACTAAAGGGTGATGTATGGCCTAGATAAGTAGACACTGAGGTAGACTGAAAAGCAAGTGGAATGCTGGGCACAAAAGTTTTGATCAGTGGCATGGAATCCAGCTGGAAGCCAGACAACAACATTTTATGCCAGGAATCAATATCAGGGAAAATACACTTTAACATGCCTGTTAATGACATGGGTGGAGGGGCAGAGTGGACCCACAGCGAAGTTTGCAGATGACACAGAACTGGTAGGAGTGGTTGTTACACCAGATGGTTGTGCTACTATTGAGAGGAACCTCGACAATCTGCAGGAATGGAACAACACAAACCTAAGGAATTTTTTGCACATGGGAGGATTAACTCCACACACCAGTACAGGCTGGAGGGTGACCTCCAGAAAACAACTCTGTGAAGAGTGACCTTGGAATCCCGGTAGACAACAAGCTGACCACAATCCTGACAACATCATGCCCTTGTGGCAGTGACGGTCAACAGCATGGTGGGCTGTGCTAGGAAGAACATTGTCAGCAGACCAAGGGAAAAGATTTTGCCCCTCTACAGATCCTTCAACCTATGAAAAAGCAGAGGAAAGTGTTAATAGGACTACAAGCCATTGCCCTTCCCACCAGCATCATCCAGTGTGCCATACATCCTCCAGTCGATGCCATAGGCTCTATAACTCCCACAGCTCAGGTCAAGATTGTGGAATCCAGGGAGGGAGCATTGCTGATGCAACTGCCATGAGAACTATTTAAGGGTAAGCCAATCCCAAAGGTTTCTGGAGAAAAGTGGTGTTCTAGGCCAATACCATCAAATGAAAAGATACTTCTCTAAGAGGCAGGGGAAATATTTGGAAGCTTTTGGAGTCACAACTTCTTACTCTGCAGTCACTGCACATCAGACTCATGCATTCAGTCATTAACAGTGTTCAGCTAATGAGAAATAACTCTTTAAGCTGAGGTGACTGAAGTTCTTGCACATGTCCACACATTGCCCAGCTACCTCCACACTAATCAGGTTCTACCCTGGGGAGTGACACAGCTGGTATTAAAAAGCATTTTATCTCTATGAGACAGAAAATCTATTTAAATATTTCCACGCAACACTCATTTACCCAGTGTGTCCTTGTATGCCCTTTAATTAACTCAGTGAATTTCTGAGCGACATCAAACCCTACCCACTTGTCTTGTCCTCCCTGCGGTTCTGTCCCAGCCTCCTGGTCATCTCTTGGTGTCTTTGAGGTCTGCACATCTGCAGGTCTTCAGCTCTGTGCTGGGCTTTCCTCACCTATTGCACTGCGTGTTCAGCTCCTGTTTGCCAGGGTGGGTTCAATAGGAGTCCAAAGGAAAAACACACTATTTTTGTCCCTGACAGTCCACCTGACAGACTATTTTCAAGAAACACAACAAGCTCAGACATATAAAACTGACGTTGTCTGTCTCAATACACTAAAGAAAACACTGCTGTCTCTGTCTCCCCAAACATAACCTCAGATTTGCCTGCCTCTGAAATCTCTGATAAGTTTTTGCCAAGTAATGTATGGCATTACTGCCATTTCAACATGTGAAAAATCCAAGGGATCACTGCTGGTGAAGCCAGCAGGCAGTGTCCTGTGCCCTGACCTTCTTCTGTTTCACACATAGATGGCACTCATCCAAACTCCCTTTCTCACTACCAGATACATCAGTCCAAGCCAGGTTTATCATATCTCTGCCCCTTTTTGTGTGCTTTAGTCACCTGTGTCAGGCTGTGAGCTCAGTGACTGAAGTCCAGAGATCTGCATCCTTCTGCATCCCCCCATCCTGAAAATGGGGTGGCTCCTGGCAGCTGGTGGTTGCATCTCACATCACTGCAGCAAGATTTATCTCCACTTGTCTGTCAGAGTCCTACATCATCTGTCAGCTGTGCTGGTGGCTAAAGGGACAGAAGCAGAAAAGCAATAAAGAAATAGCTTCCTATAATTCTTAACTCTTTTACATTTGAGAATAAGATGAGAGAATGGCTCGGTTTTGCTCTCCCTCTGGGAAAGGGCTGTAAGTCAGCCAGTGAAGC
Organism: Grallaria varia; assembly: GCA_013396735.1. NCBI lineage: Eukaryota > Metazoa > Chordata > Aves > Passeriformes > Formicariidae > Grallaria > Grallaria varia. The sequence continues at coordinate 102,492 of VWZG01000433.1, read as the reverse complement.
TGTGCAGGAGAAAATGGAAGCGTTGCCTTAAACAGCAGCACTGCTGTGAATATTGGTAACAAATGGAACTATTCAGCAGGCACTGTGTGAGACTGTGCAGGGAGAGAGGAGACAGAGCAGGTTATAAGGGATATGTAATCATGCGTGATGTTTATAGATGAGGGACGTTTAGATGGATCCAGTGGTGATGGATGAATTACAAAAGAAGGGAGGGAGGGAGGGAGGAGGAGTGGCGTGCATTACAAAGCAGCAGAAGGACTTTAAATGGTGAAAATATGGCACCGAGGAACCATAAGAAGGTAGAAATGGGGTTGGGAAGGAGAAGGTCGTTTGTAGCCTCCTCTAGCTGTCCATCTAGGCATTGGTAGCAATAATTTCACACTGAATTATCAAAAATTTGGGCTGGCAGGACATCAAGAAATCATGTAGTAGCCTAATTCCCTGTCCCAAGGTCATTCTTTCCAGATGTTCACCCACCCCAGTTATAAAACTTTCTGGGACAGAGTCCACATTTAACTAAGGCAATTTATTTCAGCATTTTTTAACTATTACTCTCAGAATTTTCTTTCCTAATATCTAATCCAATAACTCCCCTGTTTCATTAATACTATTTACTTTATGACTCACTCATGAGGAACATGAAAGCAGGTCAGGAGAGCAAGAGAATAACTATTCCCTCCCTTCTTTCAGCTTCTGTACTGCATCATGGAATGGTTTTTGTCGGAAGGGATTTAAAAGCCATTTATTTTCAATCCTCTGCCATGGTCAGGGACACCTTCCACTAGACCAGATTACTCAAAGCCCCCTCCAACCTGGCCTTGAACACTCCCAGGCACGGGAGAGCCACAGCCTTTCTGGGCAACTTGTTCCTGGGCCTCATCACCCTCACAGTAAAGAATTCCTTCCTAATATCTAATCTAAACTTGCCCTCCTTCAGCTGAAGGCCATTTCCCCTTGTCCTGTCACTACATGCCATTGTGAAAAGTCCCTCTCCAGCCTTTATGTAAGCCCCCTTGATGGTGCCGGAATGCTGCTATAATGTCTCCTATAGCATAGTTAGCATATTTTTCCTATGCTGGAACATACCTTTTCTATCGCTTTTTCATCCTAAATCATGGTGAAGAATCCTCTTGTTTGACATTTGGAAAGTGACCCCCTCCTCCACATTGCTCTTCCGCTAATGTTGGAATTCCTGAGGGCTTCCTGTGGATCATACTCACTGCCACTCACTAAAGCCTTTGCCATGTTTACTACCTGGGTAAATTCTGCTCAATTTTAGGCTTTCTTGCGCCTCAGTTTCTGTCTGCATTATGCAGGCAATGATTATTCATGTCCTATCACTGCTTGTCCTTGGCAAATGTTCTTCTCCAGCCTTCCTGTAAAGCCCCCTTTAGGTACCAGAAGGTGCTATAAGAACCCCCTGGAACCTTCTCTTCTCCAGGCTGAACAAGCCCAGCTCTCAGCCTGTCTCCACAGCAGAGGAGCTCCAACCCTCTGAGCATCTCTGTGACCTCCTCTGGACTCATCCCAACAGGTCCATGTCTTTCTTGTCGTGGTGGCCCTTGTAGGACAGCACCAGAAGCTTTAGCCCAGCTTCCTCCACAGCTCTCTGTACATAAAAATGGATCCTTTCTCCCTGCAGTGCTCACAGGGCATAATTCTTTTGCACCGGGGTGTGTCACAGGACAAAGGTTTATGCTTGGCCATAAGTATGTGAGACACCTGGCACAGTGGGGTTCAATTTGGCAGAGGCACCACCAGAGAGCAAATGGTTGTTACTAAAAAAATCTCCCTCCTAGACAGGCTTGTTTGCTGCTCTGCACTGAAGCACATTCATCAGTTTGTGGTTCGGGTCCCAATTCCCCTCCCTCTTGACTTTCTCCTTTGTTTTACCGTTTTATTCTTTCCTCGATAAATCAGGAGACTTTCCCATCGCATTGCACTCAGCCTTTATCAAGAGGCTTTATAAATAATAGTAATGACCACGCAAAAGATGCAATTCAGTTAAGAGTGTAATGACTACAGGGATTAGCACTGCTGTATATATTTTATGGGCGTAATATGTCGTTTTCGTTCTGTTGCTGTAATGAAAATAACAAATTAACAGAAGCATTATGCAAATTATACATTAAAAGTGTCATGTTTATTAATCTATCTTGGCAAAAGAGAAGCTACAGCAAGAGCAGTGTTAACTGCTTAATAACCACGTTATAAAACAGAGAACAAGCTCAATTCAGCACAGTCTGGCTTGGCTTTGGGGTCATTTTCAGTGACTTCAGTGGCAATGTTTGTATGCTCAGGGCAAAATATATGCTTAAATACATTTCCGGAGAACAAGATGTCAGTAGAAATTTCAGTTCAAGGGCATTTCTTTATCTCAATTAACTATCTTTATAAAAAAATCCCCTCAAAAACATCCTACTCTTTGCAACTGCAAAATAGTCCTGTAACAGCTTTTACATTAGAGTCATGCTGCTAATTCAGGAGCTGCTACGAATATTTATCCAAGCACCAACTCTATTATGTTTTCTGCAGAAGACAGTTCTGCCTTGTTCTCTTTGACATTAAGGGACATTGGGAATTTCTTTTCCAGCATATCCTGAACTTAATTTTGCCACTAACCTTGAGGCAGTTTATTGAAAATCCAGAGGTGATTGTTTTCTTATAGCCTTCAGTGATTAACACTTAGTGGTAAGAGTTTCTTTGCCCTTGTGTAAAGAACTTTTTACTCACAGGACGAACAAAGATTAATAATAATCAGGAGATTCGCACTTTGATTTCGTTTATTCAACAGTAAGTCATAGAATACAGTTATGAGATTGCCATAATATGCCACATTATTGGCATTCATCAGAATCTAAAGACACAAGGAAATTAATTTTCTGAATGAGATTCAGATTGAAAAAAATGATAGAGCTTGGAGCTGTATATTTTTTTGCAAGATAAACAATCTCTTCAGTTTGGATTTACAAACAAAGAGCAGGGATGTGCTGGGAAACCACAGGCCTACAGTGATTAAAAGGTTCAATGGCTTGTCCAAAACAGTGAAGCCAGGATGAGTATCCACATTTCAAGGCTTTCACTGCTTAAATCACATCACCTTTACACACTCATGGTGTGTAAATTCCGTATCTGCTGGAGTCTCCGTTTGGTGTCAGTGGGGACCTACGAGTGGTCTGTACACACCCAAGGAGAGCAGCTGCTCTGAGCTCAAAGCCTAATTTTAAAAAAAGAATAATAAACATAACTAAAAAGAAAAAGGGGGAGAAGAAAATAGCCATCCGACAAGTTCAAGCACAAGCCAAACTAATCCGAACCTGAAAGAGAAGTGTTTATTTTGCAGTTAACTGTATTGGAATAAATATGTGAAGTCATTTTCACAGGAGTTTGAAACCCAATAACAATAAACATGAAGCTGATAGAGACTTGAGAATTCCATTCTGTGGAAATTATGACATCTTCAGAATAGATTTGTTGTACTGAAATGAAACAAAACCAATTTTTGACATTTCTCACAAAATTTAATTGCCTGAAACATTCTTTAATTGTTTCAGCTCAATCAAGGCGTTTCATTTTGTTTTGATGCATTGGAATATTTCTAGTTCATTTCACTACTGAAACTCAACCTATATATGGAAAAACACTCTTTTTTAAATCAGGGTTTGGTTATGTTTCTTAAATGAAAAATGTAAAATGAAATGAACCTTCACTGACTGTTCTAAACAGGCAATTAGCATTCTAACTGTACTGGTAATTAGAAGTTAGTCTGGTTGTTGCTGGTAGTCTGATCTCTCAGTGACCAGTAACTGGTAATTACAGAACATGAGCAATATTTCCTTATCAGAAATCTGTGTGGGCACTTTATCTTGATGATTAGTTTCGGCTCATGTAACATAGTCAGGAGGCCACATGGATCAGGAGCCCAAGTCCCACGTAGGTCTCAAAAAATTCAGGAAATAGGTCCATGCAATAAGAGTCTGTTAAAGCCATGAACTGGTAAGAGGAGTCCAACAGGACTGGGTGAGAAAACAACCAGGAATAGCAATGCTCAACCTTTTCTAAAAGGAGAAACTGAGCTGATAAATTATTTCTACGATGATCAATTTTTCATGCCTTAAGAATAAAATATTGTCAAAATCACCACTTCTCAAAAAACTTTGACATTTTGCAGCAATAGTTGCACCTAGAAGAATATTCCATGTGTGAATTTGAAAGAGTTTTGTTGTCCAAGAGTGGGGTTCAGCTCCACTTTTCAGTACTTAAATGATGCTGTTTACATAGTGGACCAGTGGACTGCATGTGCACCAGTCATGGAAGCAATTAAATTCTTCCTGAAATGGGCGCATGTGATCATAGGATCATAGAATAGTTTGGGGTGGAATGGACCTTTAAAGGTCATCTAGTCCATGATGAAAGCCATGAGGATGGGTTACACTGCACTCTATATACTTGCCAGGTAACTAGAACAAGGGTTCCTTCTTTTTAAGTACCTTTTAAAATATACAAACAAAATTAAAGATTGAGTCCCCTGTGGAATCCCCCAAAGCCCATATGGACACTGGCTTTGAAGATCCCAAAGAGAATACTCCTATTGAGTGTGTCTGCAAGCCAGGACCAAGAAATGGGGAGGAAGATGTGCCAAACCTTCTTAGTACTTACTGTTGGTCTTAAGTTCAAGATTTAAAAAAAGGGAAAGGAAGAGAGAGGGGAGAAAAATAGTGATCAGTTGTAGTGGTTTGGGAAACCTGGAATTCAAGGGAGGAAAACAGGAACGGATCTTCTTTATCAAAGAGGAAGAAATAAAGGAGACAGTGAATACACCACTCTGCACTCTGACTGAGGTGAAAAACATGGTTTTGAACTGAAATAAAGGAGTTTAGGCCTGGAACTTGGTGAAAAAATAAATAAAAGCGAAAAACCCTCCTTCCAAAAACAGCCACCTTTCTAATAGGAGCACAAAGGAAGTCTGGGCTGGACAGCGTAGGGATGGGACATTCCCTATTCATGTCCAAATATGTTGTGTGTTCTCAAAGAGAGTGCAAACATCCATCATGGAATAATACAGAGTAACTGGTGCTGTGCATTTTCTGAGTCCCTTCCAGCTCTGTTTTGTCTCAGTCTGGAAGACAGAGGAAGGGAAGGGCACCAGAACATGCTTATTTTATAGAGGCTAGTCTTGATTAAGAGGCAAACAGGTAAAGGTCTTTCTTAGAAAGATCCTCACCCGAGTTCTTTTGGATACTCTGATTCCCTGGGTGGTTCATTACATCCCTGGGATTTTTCACGTGGGATCCTGGGGGCAACGTGGGAAGAGCCCTTCATTCCCACCAGCCTTTTGTGTTACCAGTGCCTCCCACAAAGCTTCGTTTGATGATCTCTGGGAAGGGGGGGAAGAAAGAAATCCAGTGCTGATGGGTCTCAGCTTGCCAACTTCATTGCTGAACCAATGCATTATTCATGTGTTTGTGACAGAGAGGAGTGAGTTTAATGTGCAGAAATGAGCTTGGAGAACTATGGGGTTATTGCCGGGGATGGGACACGCTCTGCTGTGGCTGTGCAGAAATTTGTGCTGGTTGTTGCTGCTGTGCCAATACTCCTGTGCAAAATGCAATCCCACCGTGTAAAGTCCATTAGTGCCTCTTGCTTGGATTGTTTTTTGGTTTGCAGATCCTGTTATCACTTCACATTAGTGGTATTTACCAGTTTCTATTGGAAAATCTTTATGAGCTGAAAAACTGTTATCCAATCTCACTTCAAAACCCTCTGGTAAAGCAAATATGGAATCATAGAATGATTTGAATTGGGAGGGACTTAAAGATAGTTTCATTCTAACCACCCTGCTGTGGGCAAGGATACCTTCCACTAGACCACCTTGCTCAGAGCCCCATCCAGCCTGGCTTTGAGCACTTCCAGGTGTGGGGCAGCAGCAGCTTCTCTGGCAATATTTCACATTGCCCCTTAAGTTGTTTGAATCAAAATGAGCCACAATGGGCTAAGGATTTCATTTTAACTGACACTGAAAAGAAAGACATATATTTTTGATACCCCTTTTGCGTCTTCACGCAGTCATCTGGACGCCGAGAGAAGGACTTTGTAGGAAACACCCTTCCCATCTTCCAGTCTCTAGGCATGCAAGGGTTGAGATGGACCCTCTCAAGAAGAGCCTGAGTTTTGTTCACAGGGGGATGTGCCTGAAATCACCGACCTTGTGATGCCCTTATAGACTAGGAAGTTGGTTTGAATGGCTTGTGTTGGTCATGTCCAATCAGCTGGTTGTTCACAAATACTAAATTGAAACTCTGGGAACTTATGAAGACACCACCAAGTGTGGCCAACTTATGCTTTTTCAAAAATGACATAATGCATCAGACTAAACCCAATGACACATGTAGCATTAATGTCCAGACTAGGGACAGCAACTGTGGCTTTTCAGTAAACATTGAACTGTAGTAGAATGGAACAAGTAAAACAATTCTCCACTTGTCCAGCTTGCCATACTTTACTGTTATCTATTCCAGTTGTCTGACAGCTTTGGAAAAGAGAGTCATCTGCAACATGAAAGTAATGATGGGAGCAACTTCATGAGCCCACCCGTGATTTCACTGTGTTTTGTGTTGACTGAGAAGCTTTAATATTTTCCAGATGGACCTCATATCCTAAATGACATTGGAAAACACATGGAAAGACCTCCAAGGGCTAGCCTGAGCTTTGTCCAAACTCTGTAAATCTGTTACAAAGAGATGTGCTGAGAGATAAACTATGTGGTGAAATGTCAAGTTAAAAGGAGCAATCATCTTTTCCCATCATCGTTTCTGTACTGCCTTTCATCACATCTGCCAGAGTGCAAACAAAATAGAAGCCTATTTACACTATTTTCCCCTATATTAATATAAAACAAAGGTAATATTTCTTCATCCAGCTTAATTCTGACCTACTGCATCGACTTCCACTAAGTTTGTTTTCCAACCTCCATAATTCATAAATGGAGAGCCAGAAGATGCTGCCATTGTTTTACAGGATATTTTCTTATTCTGCAAGTAGTGCCACTGAAGTAATTTATTTCCTGTGGAATAAGTGGCGTTTAGTCTAATTTTCAATTCTCTCCAATATATTTCTCCATGCTGTAGCTGTAAAGGCTAACAAGAACTTTGATTGTGCAAATCAGAATATATTAGGGTGGTATGTTAAGATTATTTTCCTGTCCTTTTGTTCCAATGGCTCTAGTGCAAGAAGGAGCATTTCCAATCATACAAAGTTCACAATATGATTTAATGACACAAAATGAACCTTTGCAGGAAAAACAGAAAGAGCTCAGTCCCTTTAGCTCAGCAAAAAGAAAGTTAAAGAGTCTATAATGAGATTATAAATTTCTATGAAGGGATGAAGTACTGTATAACAGGGGCTTTCAGCTTAGCAGAACACTGAGTAAGAATTTTAAAATGCTTGTACCAGGTACCCAAAGGATCGTTTGTTTTCCCGTATGTTGGAAAAGTATCTTTCAAATAGTTAGGAGGCTAATGTTGGCAAGTGCAGAGGGAAATGAAGTCAAGACTTTAATTTCAAGGGTAGCGAAGCACCAAAACTTACTAAACTTGCAGTGGATTCTCCACTGCTGTGCTGGGGGAAAGGGGTTTCCTTAGATTTTAAGGTATTGTTCAAATGATAATGAATTCCAGGAAAAGCCCTGTTTTCTCTTCTGTGGGAACTCAAATAAAGTAAATTCAGTCATTCCTCTGACTCTGTCCTGTGTGAATTTGTTGCTGGTGTAAATTCCAGATGGGTCAGGATCTTTCAGCCTTTGCACTGCTGTGTCTTCCAGCAATCCAAATTCAAGAAGGGAGGGAGGAAAAAGTCACATGAGATGTTTGGATATTGCTGAACAAACACAGTTTTTCCTTCCTCCAGAGACAAGCAAATGAAAACAAACGAACCAAAACAGATGGCACAGAATCACAGAATCATTAAGGTTGAAAAAGACCTCTAAGATCATCCAGTCCAACCATTAACCCAGCGTTGCCAGGTCCACCACCAAACCACCACACTTACAAGGTTTTTTGAACATTTCCAACATGGTATAACATTTATAACTAGGACTGATAAAACAGAGAAAACAAATGCCAGCAGAGAATTCATGTTCCCCAAACTGCAAGAACCACCTACTTCATCTCCTGCCCATGCAGGGTCACTCTCAAGAGCATAGCGCTTGACTTATTCAGGGGTGGTATATTTATTGCCAAGCATGTTTTATCAAGTGCAGAGATTTCTCAGCAAATTAATATAATCACTTCAAATTACAACTGCCTCATACCCATTAATTTGTTCAGTATTTGTCATAATAATATTAATCCTGATGAGCTAATGTATAGTATTAAGATGGTCACCATTTTTATGCTATTCTTGTTGCTGCTCAGTGCTCAGTAAACTCAACCTTTGCTATCAAAGGACATTTGTAAATAAACAATCTCATGCTTATAAAGCTCCTTGAACACCACATCAAGCATTAAATGAGGTTGTTATTAAGGTGAGTTCCAAAAATTCTGGTGATAAAGTTGAGAAACTCCAGGCTGCATCGAGATGAAAGCAGAATTTAATGAATGTTACTGTGCCTTAGTGAGTCCACTGTTATTATACCCACAAAAGGGACAGCAAGAACAAGCCCACTGAGCATTGCTGATGTGCTCAGAAGTACAGGAAAGTCACACTCGTAATCATTATCCCTGCATACATCCAGCTTTCAGAGAAGCCTAGAACTTCCCTCCACCACATTCCCCCAGGAAACAGGGGATTAACATCCTCATTGGAAAGATGGAGAAGAAGTTGGAAGCTGAATGACTGCATGGTATGACAGACCTGCTGAGGGTGGCAAGGCCCTCTGGAGATTGTCTAATCCCACCATCTGCTCCAAGCAGGGTCAGTTGGAGGAGGGTGCTCAGGACCATGGCCTGACATTGCACTTGAATGTCACATGGATCAAAACTCCAAAGCTCTCTGAGTAACAAGCATCACTGTTTCCATCACCGTTTCCATCACCTGCCCTGTGAATAATGTTTTTCCTTATATTTATGGTAATTTCCTGTATTTCACTTTATGCCTGTTTATTCTGGTCCTGGTCACTGGACACCACAGAAGATAGTCTGACTATATCTCCTTTACTCCCCCACAGTGGGTGTTTAAACACACTGATGAGATGTTGTCCTTCTGTGTGGCCAGGACACATTGATGGCTCACCTGTTGTCTGCCAGGACCCCCAGGTCTTCCTCTGCAAAGTGATTTCCAGCCAGCCCCCAGCTCGTGCTGGTCTGTGGGGTTGTTCCTCCTCCCTGGGTGCAGCCCTTCTGCCCCTTCTCTTCCCTTCCTGAATAGGAGGATGGACAATTCCTGACCTTGGGGGAGGTGACCCTTGTAAGCCATTCAGTGGCTACTCCATTCATTTGCAATCAGTAGGTATGTCCACAATGGAAGGGGCAGACAGGACACTGTGTCTGCATGGGGAGGTGACCAGAAGGAAGGCTGGACACATGCAAAAGGTGTCCATTTGCATTTAGCACTACAATACACCTGACAGGACACGTCAACAAATTCATTAACAAAAGCTGCTTGTGTCTGGCCAGCTCAGAGCTCAGCATAACAAGATGTGTCTTGACACCTGTGGTGTGGTGTCTTGACATCTGTAGCGTGGTTTTCTGTCAGGGAAAAACAGGATCTAGATGCTTTTCCCCATATTCAAACTGCAGCAGATTCTACAAGGTGGTGTCCCTTCTCTGTTACTCTGAAGGGTAAAGGTGGTGTGTAGGAAGAGAGTTCAAGCCTTCATTCCTCAGTGCCTGAGCTGCTACATTTATTCCATCTCCAGAGCAGTTGCTGGGTCTGGAAAGTCTCCAAACCAGGAAAAGCCATAAAAAGGTCACTAGAAGTTCTTCTAACATGGATTTTACTGTTTTTCAAGCTTGAAAATCAGAACATTAACTTTTATCCAGGTCACGACATCGACCTTCGCTCAAGTCCTAGCATTGAGTTAAGTTGTGTCCCACCAAAAATTCTGCAGGTCCAGTCTTAGATCCTAAAATTCAAAATAATGGGCAGCCTTGCAGATCTCGCTGCCTCGCTGGGCCAGGCACAGGCAGCAAACCCTCCTTTCACCAGCCCAGCACAAGGAGCCCACATTGCAAACCCTGTAAGGGCAGATCTCCCAAAACCTCAAAGATGTCTCTGGTTAAGATGCTTCCATTGCTGCAAGATAAAATGAGTATGAAAATCATGGCTTTTTCTTCATGCTCTGAGGATCTAACATTAACTAAGTTCTGTTCTTAGACCAATTGCTTCCTGCTTGACATTTATCTGTAGTTTTGGCTCTAAAAGTCTATTTGCACCGTCTGTTCTGTTTTCCTGGAGGGAAATTACCATCTGTATTTGCCATTGTTTGATGATTAGCTACAAGTAGTATCACAAGCTGCTTTTTCAGGTGTTTGCTCTGGAGAAAGATTCACCTGTTTTAGTGATTTTACTTATTATAGATTTTAATTCTAATTAATCCAAAACTTTCTGTTCTGAAGAGCCTCTTTTCTCCCAGTGGCAATGGTTTCCAGCCGTGATATTATACAGTTATGGGGTACAACTATCAGGAGTGACTGGGAAAAACACGTTGAGGTCCATTGAGCTGGCAAAAGCCAAAGCCCAGACCACGACTCCCTGTTTGCAAAAGACACGGTTCATTATCCTTGCCTCATATTTGTTAACTGCTCTTGGCACTACAAAAACATCAAAAATACATATGGAAAGAAACTATAGGACATTTCCATGCTGAGGAAACAGTATTTTAAAACCATATTTCACTGCAACACTTATGCAAGTAATTTTAGTGTCTCTGCAGAAGAAGGGGAAACAAAGACGTGCTTGGTGAAAGAAGGCTCTGCTCAAGAGCAATGGCTTGGAAAATTAATTAAAAAAAAATTGAAAGCATCAAAATAATACTGGCCCAAATTTCTCTGTTCCTTTTCTGGCACAATACCCTTCCCTATTAAGGGATTCTTTTTGGATGAAGCAGCTAAAATGTGATATAACACTCTTTATCCACAGAACACACAAAAAATTGCCAGTCAAGGTCTCCCTTCAAATAGTGAGAATTCTGTTTTGGTGGCATAGGAAAAAGAAAAAAAGTGGAAAACAGCTTTGTCAAATTGCCTCTGCACTGCGTTAGTAAAGCAGGAGCATCCTGGATGTGCTAAGTATGATCTCCAGTAAATACTGGTTGTGTCTTCCCTCGCCCCATTGCGCCCCAACCCTTTGTGCCATTTGAGACACTTTGGTGAGTGAGACACCCACACAGGGCTGAGAGCTGGGGCAGGAAATCTACTGGTGATGCAAAACCTTCTGCAGAAGCACCTGGAAGCCACGAGACACACCCATAAACACCTCCAGTGGTGCGGGACACTTTACATGGAGCTTGTAATAATAATTTACAGTCAATCAAGAATAGTCATAATGGAAAAATGGGACTGCACTGGCCATTTATGTATTAATAGAGAAAATATGGGCCTTTAGTTTACCTTGGGTTTTTTTTTTTTTTAGGTTTGCATCCTTCCCTACAAACTGAAAGGACATGAGTCAAAATAATCAGAGGCATCAGGAATAATCAGAGGCATCAGGAATAATCAGAGGCATCAGGAATCCCCACCTTGACAGCAAAAACTCACAGTGTCAAAACTGTCACTGTTATAACACTTCTCTGTACAGAAAAGGAGACCACAGCAAGACTAAATGAGAATATTAAACCCAAAAAATATAGGTAAACACATTAAAAAATATTAAAAAATAAGAACACTACATGAGGGTTTATGTCACCTAATTATGGAGGTTTTTTTATATCCAAATCCTGTCAGTCTAGGGAAGAACATGTCACCCCCATGGTTTCTATTTCTCTACAAGAAGTTATTAATCTGTTCAGACTACTCCAGACTGTAATTATCACACTTCACTGTGAAACTAAAGCTTGAAATTTTTTGATATTTGGTATTATTTACTGAAGCTGTCCCTGACTCAATAGCAATCTCATAATAAAAACTGTAATCAATATCTTATTATGGGAAAGTTTTTTTTGAGATAAAATTGCTTTTATGCCACAGAAACCTATACATTTTCTTGTTTTAGAGATCCTTTTGTCTCTGGATATCTACTCCCTTTTCATTTAATCTCAAAGCAAAAACCAGATCCAATGACTTATTTTTAAAGGAAGCAAAACAAGTGGAATTTTTAGCAGAAGAGGAATGTCTGTACGGTGGCACCCAAGAGACCTGAATGCCCTTGTCTGGCTGTAACATGAGAGGTCTGACACTGAAGGCATTTCAAGCTGTGGTCACCCCTTTCCCTTCAGCAAAGGCTCTGCCATGTCTTCTACAGGAATAAAATGGGTAAGTTTTCTTGCTGCTCAGCTATAACTGAGGAAAGAGGAGCAGGCACAAGAAACAAACTGTGGACTAATATTGAACTTTTGTGTATGTTGATTACTGTAAACAATACTGAAGACAGGGAAAGCCCATAACCCCAGTGAAAAACCCTTATAAAGTCTGAAACATTCAAAATTCAGAGCAGACCTCTTGCTATCAACCTGACTTTCCTCAGTCATTATCTTCAATTAGCATTTAAAAAAAAATCCTTTTTTTCTTCCTTATTCTGTTTGACTTGTAAAGAAAGAACTGCAACGTGCAACCAGAATGAATGACCAATATTTAGGAGTAAACCTGTAGCAAAGAAAAAGCCAGTAAGTTTTATTATTATAATTGATGGGCAGTAAGTTCACAGTAAGGATACTTCAAATTCATTAAAGAAGCCTTTATCACAATCTTCATTAAAAAAAAAAAAAGATGTGCAACTCAAAAGAGTCAACAAATTATGTTCAGACTATTATGAAATGTGTTAAAATAATAGAAATTAAATTGGGAAGCTTCCAGCAGCAATATAAGACTGAATTGAAGTGTGATGGATGAGTTAGGAGATATGAAACTCATTGGAATAAATGAGGTAAAAGGACGAAATGACAAAAAACTGTTTAGAACCATGAATATGTTTGATGGAAAAAGGAAATGGGAAAAGAAGCAGACTGAAATTGCAGAGCAGGAGTCATCTTTACTGCCACGTTGCTGCTCTCTCAATTTGATGCTCAAGTTCACACGGTCTGTAAGTCACTGTGTGCTGCAGGTCTTCTCTACAGCACACGTGTATGGCCAGAGAAATAAAAGGCAGAGAAATCAAAAGCAAAGAAATCAGTGTTCATATTGTGTCTCCTGTGTCTCTTTTTATGGACAAGACTGGGCTAGACCTGGTTTCCACCAGCCTCCTGTTTCTAACTCACTACACAACTCACTGCACCCACGAGCACTGAGGAAGCCAAATTCGCCGTGGCACAGCGCCCATGGGTTATATGGCACAGTGCTCATGGGTTACATGGCACAGCTCTCATGGGTTACATGCCACAGCGCTCATGGGTTACATGGCACGAGCTCATCTTGATCCTGCATCAAAATTTCCTTCCTCTACAGAGGCTTTTCCAAGGTTTCCCACATCACCAGCTGAGCAGACCAATAAATCCAGCGCCCCTCTTTTATTTCCTATTCCACTGCCAAGCTGAAGTGGTCAGAGGCAAAACCCTTCCCTGCTGTTCCCTCTCCAAACCCACAACTCAATCAGTTATTGCTGTAAGGGGTTTACAATCTGCGTAAGACTTTTATAAATCTGCTCTTTTTCACAGGGGTAGATGATATTTATAGTGTGTTTAGGAGCTTTGGGGGAGAAGGGACCAAAAATTTATGATAACCTTCCCATCCTGCTGTGTCCAGGACATTTTCAGTGCCTGGAAATGCTCAGCACTTTGGAGGAAGGCACTCTGAAGGGATCTCAGTGCACCAGCCAACATTTGCTTCACGTTCCGTTAATATTCAAACAACAAATCTGTCAGCAGATTAATTGGCACTGCCACTTTCCAGCAGTTTTATGGGTACTTTAAACCACTAGCAGTCAATTCCTAAAAGGAAGCATGTAGCATTTAAATTCGTGTGCATATGAGATAATGGCAATATTAAGCATCCTGAAGAAAAGTCAGAATGGTTATCATGCTGTTCTTGTGCTGAATTCCCAATGCTTCCTGCCTTCTCTAGAGGGGTGTTGACAGAAAGAGGTCATCAAAAATATTTAGAAGTTACTTGGGCACTTTTTCCCATGGCAGAGAAGACATTGAAATCAAGGGCTAGACATGAGCTGGAATGAGCAAGGCCGGAGAGAAGATTTTAGGTAATATAAGAAGCCATTTCATAGAATCATTGAATCATTGGGTCATAAAGGTTGGAAATGACCTCTGAGATCATCGAGTCCAACTGTTAATCCTGCACTGCCAAGGCCATCACTAAACCATGTCCCCAAGTGCCACATCCTCACGTCCTTTGAACACTTCCAGGGACAGTGATTCCACAGCTTCCCTGGGCAGCCCGTTCCAATGTTTAACCACCCTTTCAGTGAAGGAATTTTTCCTAATATCCAACTGAAATGTCCCCTGGCACAACTCGAGGCCATTTCCTCTTGTCCTGTCTCATGTTACCTTGGAAAAGAGACCAACTCCCACGTGGCTACACCATCCTTTCAGGGAGCCATAGAGAGCAAGAAGGTTCCCCCTGAACCATCTTTTCTCCTGGCTGAGTCCCCCAACCCCATCAGCTGCTCCTCACCAGACTTGTGCTCTGGACCCTTCCCCAGCTCTGTTCCCTTCTCTGGACAAGCTCCAGCCCCTCAATGTCTTTCTGGTCATGAAGGGCCCAAAACTGAAACCAGAATTCAAGGTGTGGCCTCACCAGTGCCCAGCACAGGGGGACAACCACTGCCCTGGTCCTGCTGGCCACACTATTGCTGGTACAGCCCAGGATGCCATTGGCCTCCTTGGCCATCTGGACACATGCTGGCTCATATCCAACAGCTGTTGACCAGCATCTGGAATACATGCGAGCTGCATGAAATTGCAAGAAATTAATTGCAGTGCTCTACCCTGTCCATGTCACCATCACTGGAAGGGGGATTCATTTCAACTAACTTACCATCCCAAACTTGGGCATCTCTTGCAATCAGTTGATCAGGCTCATTCAGGAGCCAGTGGTGACAAAAACTTCACAGAAAAAAAGGTATTCCTTGGATTCCTACTTTATGATGCAATGGATCATTCCTTGGAGACTCCCCTATCCCTTTTCCACTCACCTGTTGAGGGAACCTGGACACTTAGATTTCAACTGATGCTTAAAGGCTGAAGTTAGGTGGGGGAAATCTTACCTCTGATATAATGGCACCACTCAAACCCCACTTCCTTAGATACACGATGGCTTTCCCAGCTCTATTTTGTCAGGCACATCGCAGTTAATTATGGGAAGAATTCAGTGAAATGGGCGTGGATTAATGCATGGGCTTGCTCACACATGTGATCTGGGAAAATTTTGCAAGAGTGATAAATACTACAGGGCATAATTCCATGGCTCCACTTCACTAGCCAAGCATGTACCAGTTTCAGGAGCAGTGATACAACCTTATTGGCTCTGCAGAGAGATAAAATCCACAAACGCGTGGGAAAGAGAGGAAAATGGGCACAGAGAAAGAGACTGCAGTCTCTAATTGATCCTTTGCAAAATGCATTTACTTGGTTCTCATTCCCTGGTGAATTCATTAGCTCACACTTAGCACCATTGTTTGGTCAAACACTCAGGGAGGAAATAAATTGAAGCAATTTATTCTAGTACTGTTGTATTTCTGCCTTTGGACTACACAGCCCACGATAACAAAGTTACGCTTTGGAAGAGAAATAGTTCCCTTCCTCCAGTGTTTTTTTTGGAAGAAACTCACACAAATATATGCGTGTGTGTTTGTGCACAAGCATGGCAATGTAAGGGACATAACAATTTCATGGTGTCACTACTCCACTGGAAACTGCTTCAGGACAAAATAAAATCATGACAATCAAAGTTTTCTGCCAATCCTCTGAAGTTTTCTGCTGGAGCCTTTCTCATTGGCACTGCAAATGAGATGGGGTTAATCGAGCCCTCTTGTGCTCCATCACATTTCTTCCTCAGCCAAAGGGTGAGTAAATGTGAATATAACTGCATTTCATGTTTATAAAGATTCACAGCTCTTAATTTTACTTTTAATTTTAAACAATCAAGTAATCCTTGTGTTCATTCAGCAGCTGTTCAGAGCCTCTTTGGTGAAGCAGGTACCTGCCCATTTGGGAGCCAACACCATATTTCTGCAACATATAAACAAAAAGGGGTTTAATATTTACCACGAAGGAAACTTTTTAAAGTTTACCTAGTTACCCTATCAAGCCATCGTTCCTTATTTAATGAGTGTTTTCTGGCTGCATCTTAGGTCTGTTTCTTCACTGTGGATTTCTGTAATTAACACTTAACGCGATTATTTGGCATTACACCTGGTGTCTCAACTGAAAAATTAATTTATAAAAAAAAAGAAATAAAGACAGATTTTGAGATATTTGCTTCTTACTTTTGTTTCCCTTGCTGGTCTGTTATTTCACACACTCCTTTCTCCTGTAGTACAACGTTCCAAATGCCAGTAGCTTTAGTTGAATGTTTGAACTTCAGAAACGGGGAAATTTTTGAACTTCCAAAAGAGTCTTTGATCCTCTAGGAGCTCATTAAAGTTCCTCCTGAATACGACACTGTATTTCTGCAATCACTTTGCCAATTAATGCTAATGTCACTTGTTAGTAAATGTGTGAGGTGCCATGACCTGGTTATTTAGAATAACAGGCTGTTACTGGGTTTGACAAAGGAGTTACTTCAACAGAGCTTTGATAAGTATCTGCTATCTGGCTGCAAATAAACTGGCTCTGCATCATGTGTAAATTATTTACTGACAAAAGACACAAATTTTCTTCTAGAGCTCCACTTGGCTAGAGAGCTGACATCATTCTCCCCCAGCCAGAGTCTTCCCAATGGAAGAGAGGGGTATTATTTCCAGGTGATATTTTTGTTGTTATTGAAGTTACCACTAAAACACACTTTCATTACATTTTTTCTTCACTCTGCACAGGGAATGAGAACAACACTGATTTGGGGAGCTCTGTCTTCAAAGGAGAGATAACAATGTTGATGAAGGGATAAAATGCCAAAGATAAACCAGGCATGGTTATAATTAACACCTTCAGCATGTCCGATCTCATTTCCTTCTAAACTGTTACAGCTCTAGGTATTAGCAGAGCTCAGCTGTGAATTTACAGCTTCAAGGCTCAAATAGACACAGCTTCTCCTAAATTGTATCAGAGCTTAAAATGCAGTTATAAATCATGTATTTAATTACATTGCAATCTCTTTGTATACACAGGACATTCCAGTTTACATAATCAATAGGAAAGAGAGAAAAAGTATCAGCGTGAACTCTGAAAGCTCAACTATAACAATTAATTTACCCAACACAAGCAGCAAAGCCAAAACAGTACTCCTCAAATTTCAGCTACAGCAATGAACTTACAGAGGAGCATTTTACCCTCAGAATACATTCCACTCAAATTTTGAAAGTCGCAGTTAAGAAAGATATGAGAGGAAATGCAGGATTTATGAAGAAGGATGAGGTGAAACAATGCCCTTAGCTCTAAACTTAGAATGAGACCCTGTTTTTTTACTGTGCTCTGCAAGCACAAAGCAAGATGATTTTTTTCCCTGGTGACCTTACAAGATTCCCTAAGGGATTGTGGAGTCTCTATCCATGGAGATGTTGGAAACCCAGCTGGACATTGTCCTTTGCAGTCTGCTTTCACTGGACCTGCTTGAGGGGGTTGTACTAATTGATCTCCAGAAGTCCATTCCCACATCAGCCATTCCGTGATTCTGTGATGTTATGAACAGCTACCCCAGCACAACACAGAAAACAGCTATCAGTACAAAATAATTTGATGGGTTATATTTTTAAGACCAAATTTCCTTTCACCACAGCAGATCTGGTGGACATCCCACACCCACCTTGTTGACGGACCAGACGTGTTCCATTAAAACATGCTCTTGGAGCTGATGATTCCATGGGTAGTTAGAAACATAGAATGGTTTCAGTTGGAAGAGAATTTAATAATCATGCAATTCCAACCCCTTTGCCATGGGCAGGGACACCTTCCACTAGACTAGATTGCTCCAAGCCCCGTCCAACCTGGCCTTGAACTCTTCCAGGGATGGGGCAGCCACAGCTTCTCTGGGCGACCTATGCCAGGGTCTCCCCACCCTCAGAGGAAAGATTTCTTTCTTAATATCTAATCTAAACCTGCCCTCCTTCAGCTTAAAGCCATTAGCAGCAGCAGTTGTAGAGCTGTTGTACAATACGATACAATACTAGCTTTTTCATGCCTAGAACTCCCAGTTTAGTTAAAAAACAGCTGATTAAGATGAACCCAATGAGGAACTTCCATGCCCATATCTGAGGAGATCATGTATAAGAGAGCATGGATCATATGAGTCATGCTCTAACAGCATCTGTCTTGCACTGACATCCAAGATAACAAACAGGAACCACATTCTAAGAGAATTAGACCAAGAAATCAATCTCAAATACACTTAAGCAGATTTTTAAGAAAGATCAGGCATATGCATGGAAGTGGTTTTTAGGTTTTGGGGGTAACTCTCAAGGGATCTTCAAAGGCAAATGTAGCAGAACTGGGCAGAGATTTTCAGAGTATTGCTTTACCAGGAAAGTAATTACTCAAGTACAAACAGGTAGGATGAAGCAAGACTGAGAAATAAAAATTAAATAACAAAAGAATTAACCTTAATTTAGTCTAATTAACCTAGAGATAAATTGATCTCTCCCACTAAATGCTACCATCACATTTTGGTTTTTTTAGGTTTACTTATGGGTCAATCCATCTTCACTTCGACTTTCTTTCTTAAGTCCTCATTACTATTCCACAGCTCAATAGCTTTTTTTTTGTTCCGCTGGACATGTTAAATGGTGGAAAAATAAAATGGATCAATACAGCAACTCAATTCATTCCTCATCTTAAATTCTAATAAAATCAATTTGCAGAAGTGTCGTATCGTTAAGCTTACATCATAATGCAGTAATTAGAAACAACTTTCATCTTGCTTATTCCTTTGAAGATTTTAATGGCAATCAATTAAACATGCCTCGCTTCTCCATTAAAGACTTTCAAAATAGGAATTGGATGAGAAGTTAAAGATAAGGTGCTGATTACACAATCATTCCTCCCACCCCCATTTCAAACATTCCCCCCAGAATGTGCAAACTCACCATTAAAAAGGGAGCATGAGATAAACCCCATTTTCATAGTAACCAGTAGTAAGTTTTCAGTCAATAGATCATGTTTTAACAGACCAGTGCGGTGCTTTGTGATTTGCATATTTACCAAGCAGATACCTCAGTGTGGCTCTCTGAGCTCAAATCTTTTTTTAGATTTGCACTCAGATACCTTTAGGAGTTTAGCTGCTTTTTTTATTCGAAGGATGTAATTTAAGATTTGCTCTGTACTGTGAACTCAAAATTTCACTGCAGGTCTTAGAGAGAAATGGATAAATTTTATATTCTGTTTCATTAATAGTAATAATTGCAGATTAGTAGTGATCCCCCTATCCTAGATGCTGTTCACAAAAAAAAAAAAAAAAAAAGAAAAATGGAAAAAGACAGCACCAGGTTCAAATTTTCTACAGTCTAGGTATAGGTGCTTCCATTAATTGTTCTCCTGAGATGGATTTATGCCCGGAAGGAACTTGCATTCAAAAAGAAGACATGCACACCCAGTCACTGGCTGAGCATCCAGTTAGCTGCCCTGGCTCTCCTTTCCTTATCTCTGAAATAAGGGAAATTCCACTTCCTTGATTGTTTGTGTTTCACCTGGAGGATCATCACCTCCCTAAGATCGTGCTCTATGATGAACCTGCCACCGGCTGCCGCAAGAGAGGAGCCCCGAAGAGGAGATACAAGGACTCTCTAAAACAGTACCTCAGCCTTGGCCATATTGACTACCATCAATGGTCCACTCTGGCCTCCAGTCGGGAGGCGTGGAGACACACCATCCATAACGCTGCTGATTCCTTTGAGAATGCACGCAGAATCAGTCTGGAGGAGAAAAGACAACGCAGAAAGAACCGTGCCTCGTCAACACCGCCTATGGAGACTTTCTGCTGTGCCTTTTGCAACCGGACTTGCCCATCTCGCATCGGCCTCTTCAGCCATCAGCGCGCTTGCAGCAAGCGTGGGCAGAGCCCTGCCCAAATCTTCATTCACAAAGCCAAGCCATGATGTGTTTCACCTTAATAAACTCCAGCAGCATCTTTCCAGCACTGGGATGTCAGCAGTGCCCATGCAGTTCCTGGAGGTGTCCCTGCAGGGCTGGATGGACCATGCACCTTCCCACCATCCTCCCCATGTTATCACCCCACAACACCTGAAACAGCACTTGCGGGGGGGTTACAGGTTTGCTAATTTCTTCACATCTTGTATATTAATACTTACAAAGCAAATTATGGAATAATAGATCATAGCATGGTTTGGATTGGAAGGGACCTTAAATGTCATCAAGCTTCAACCTCCCTGCCATTGAAAGAGACACCTTCCACTAGACCACATTGCTCAGAGCCCCATCCAACCCAGCCTTGAACACTTCCAGGGATGGGACATCCACAACTTCCCTGGGCAACCTGTGCCAGGGCCTCACCACCCTCCCAGTAAAGATATTTTTTCCTGATTTCCAATCTAAACTTACTCTCTTTCAGTTTGAAGCCATTCCTCCTCATCCTGTCACTCCATGTTCTTGTCAAAAGTCCCTCTCCATCTTTCTGTAGTCTCCACTCCTCAAAGGCAGATCAGAGATATTGCCATTGAGATAATCATAGCACAATAGATGCTTTGGATCAACTCCAAGCCCCGAATACCATTTATTCTCCAAGCCTCTACATTGTCTCTCATTATTTTTATTCATTCATTTAACTATATGGCCTTCCTACAGTCAAAGAAAAGACTAACATTTAAGTTAAAGACTCTTCCAAGAATTGAACAACTTGTTCTTTAGTCAATGTCATCAGAATTTTATAGATAAAACTATTTCTGGATGTGTCAGTGAAAGAGACCTCATTGTGCCAACATTTGCAGTCAGCCTGAGTATTGATGAAAATATGAAATGGTATAATTAGAGTTCACTGTTATAATTAGAGTTCATCACTCTTTAGTTCATTAGAAGTTAGCGCTTTGTTGAAAATGTAAAATCAACTTTTGTCTAAAAACTTTAAAAATTCTTTCTTGAACATCTTATGAAATATTAGTATGTGAAAGAAATTCTATGCTTAAGTTTTCCTGAACTTTCTTACACTTCGAACAGATAGTGAAGAAAGAGTTAGGAAACTCTTTTAAGAGGGATGTAATGCAGTCATAGCAGAAGAAGAAGGAAGAACAAGAGCAAAGGAAAAAAGGGCAAAACTGAAAATGGAGAAGAGGAAAAATTTATTTTTAAAAAGGTAGCACCTTCAGAGAAAGCAGATTAAAAATTGTTGGTTTGCAACATTTCTGAATAAAATTACATTGTTCAGTCAAGAGCTTGTGTGATTTGTACTCATCTCATCAGAAGGTCTAAAGGTCTACACCTTTATGTGTAAAAATACCTTTAGGTGTTTTTAGAGTGAATGGGAAAAAACAGCCCCTCTTACAGTATAATTCAGATGTTACAATCGGTCAGATGGGTAATGGCCGTTCCTTCTCAGTGCCTGCAGGGTGAGCCTGGTGTTCCCAACACCGAGCAATGCAGGCACCACCTGAGGGAGGGGGAATTAATCCCACCTCTGGGTTCTCAGCCCTGTCAGGGTCATGGGAAAACTCATTCAGAGACAAAAGAGGTGTAGGGCCAAACACCCAAGAACCTACAGACTTTGGCAGAACTGAGGCAAGATATCCACAACAGGAGCAGGTGGAAGCTGTGGCAGGATGAGACAGTGGATTAGTTGGCTCTGTGAAAATCGTAGAATGGGTTGGGTTGGAAGGGACCTTAAAGTCCATCTGGTTCAAAACTCCCTGCCCTGGGCATGGGCTTCCCACTAGACCAGGTTGCTCCAAGGCCCATCCAACCCAGCCATGGACACTTGCAGGGATGGGGCACCAGCAATTTCTCTGGGCAATGCAGAGGTTTTCATGGCTGCGTGATGGTATAACTGGAACCATCTTCAGGCCATTCTTCAGGCACTCGTATGAGCAATAACTTAACCTGGACTTCATGTTGATTTTATCAATGCCTCTACTTTTCACATCAAAAGATCAAACGGTTAAAAAAAAAATCACCTTTTACATTTGCTTAAGTGGCTTTTGCACTCAGGAAAACACTGTGCTTTTACTACATCAATTTGCTCCAGACATCTGCAGGTTTAAAGGAAAGCATGTTGCAGAAGGGTGATGTAAATACCTGACAAACTAATTTCACATCAATGAACTTGACTTTGAACAAGTGTTCTTGTGACATTGATGGAGAGAGATTGCACTCAGCAGGAAGGCAGTGAAATGCAGGTCACAGGTGACTCTTTTAGAACCAAGCTGTAAGCCAGAAGCCTAAGTATTCACCAGTGGAAGATATTGGAATATCTACTGATGGAAGAATCAGTAGTATCAGAATTGAGCCATTTTCAACACAGAAAATGCGATACACACTTTCAGCCTCCTGGATATTTCAGAGAGCCCCAGCAGCTGCCTCCTCTTGGCCACTGTGAGTGCTGCTTCTGTGTTAAATAAAGATACAGTGGCACCAGTAATTGCAGTGTTTTAAACCAGAGATCTGAGAGAACACCCACACACCTCTAAAGAGAGCAGCACTGCTTTAAAAATTATCAACCCACAGCAAGTCCACCGCTGGGTTTGTGTTTTCAAGGCAGAGAACAGATAAGTGTTTGCTCAGAAACTTTTGGGGGAAAAAAAAAATTAGACTAAACTTGGTTCTATTAACGCTGGTAAAGGACCTGCCCTTAGGGACAGCTGTCACAGGATGTGACAGCCACCAGATCCTGGAGAAACTATTTGTTGGCAGAGGTGGGATCACAGTTCAGGTGTTGCGTGTACAGACCCCAACCTCACAAACAGCTCTCTGGTTGAGCAATAAATCCCATTTAAACTTGTCCAGAGCACTGAGCTGGGCATGAAATCCCTCATGAAACAACTTTCTTAAAAGCCCTTTCCACAACTCCGCCTTGCTAATGCTTTTTTTGGCACAGCACAAATCCTCAGCCATGCGAGAAGGGTTGAGACAGCCCAGCTATTCCATGACTATCCAGAGCTTCATGAATCTATTCAGGAAGTACAACAGTTGATTTATGGGGGTTCACGCCCCGATAACGGGGGGCTGTCCCTCCTTTACATTGCAGGGAGTTGCCCTTCCCCTGTAGTCCCCCCAAAGGCCCCCAGGGTGCCCCACAGAGAGACACGCAGAGACCACCGGAGAGGGAGCAGAGAGAGAGTTTATTACATGGGCAGAGGTATTTATACCTTCCCGATGGATCGTAAAAGAGCCAATAGAAAATGAGGAATAACAACCAATAGGAAAGGGTTAACTAAGGGCCAATAGGAAACTTTAAACACACTTCAAGGATCCATTCTTTCAGACTCATCCAATAGAAAACTAGGAATAACAACCAATAGGAAAGGGTTAACTAAGGGCCAATAGGAAACTTTAAACACACTTCAAGGATACATTCTTTCAGACCTAGCTAGGGAGATAAGGGTTGTCTCAAGGGATTTTGGGAAGAAGACACAGTGACTTAGGAAAAAAACACAGAAACTCCATCTTAAACAATAGAGACAACTTCAGTTTTTAAGGTATTCAGGTTAGCTTTTCTTCCTTCTTCACCAGCCCATTTCTCATCAGACTTTTTCCATTTCTGATATTGTTTGTTCACTGCCACAAGGAAGTGCAATCCAAGTGACTGTGATGGCACCAGGAGTCATTGCAGACAGCAGGAGAGAAGGCAAGACAGGGCTGATTCAAAATATTAAGCCAAAAACACCTGAGCGATGCTTACCTTTCAAACACCCACCATGGGACGTCCACCAAAATCAGCATTCATGCCAACATCCCCGGACAATTCTGTAACGGGGCTCCTGAGCTACTGGCTGTCCTTTCGCTGTGCTCTGGAGAGAAATCAAGCATGAAGGAAAGATCATTCAAAACTTAAAAGAAATCCCACTGTTTGTGGTTGTGAGCTTTATATTCCAGTGGAGCATCCCAGTACTCCGCCAGCCTGGGCCATTCCCAACCAGGTATCTGAGATTGCACTAATAAAGAAGTGTAACATGTTATCAACCATCCGTTAGCACCACAAGGCACCTCAAATTTCAAAACAGAAGTTTCACAGATGATTAATTGTCTAACGCCTAAAAGTCCCTCAGGTGTCATTTTGCACTATTAACATTAAGGAATGTGGTAGTCTCTGATAGGAAGATGAATTTTCATCTATGTAATGACCTGGCAAAAGTCTTAATTAAGAAATAAAAATGGTCTTTTAGACTGATTTTATTTTTAGGTAAACATACCCACCTTATCCACTTGCAGCCACAGCCTGAATCTGGTCTTTTTGAAGAAGTCAAAATGCAGAAAAATCAGAGCAACTCAAAAAGACAAAAAGAAAAAGGGAGTATGTTGCTTGAAAGGGAAACATGAAACCTTTAAAGCATTTAATTTTACAAATAAATTAGGAAAAGAAAGCACAAGCCTACAGAAATAGTTCAAATATTAACAGGGAAGCTGCAAAATTTCCATCATCATCAATTTTTAAGGAAAGGAGGACTGGCATGGTTTAAACCCAAGTCAATACCCTCTTGAGCAAATGCTTTTACCAGAAATCTTTAATAGCCCAGTATTTTCTACAGCATTCTCACCCTCTTCAGTTCTTCTACGCCAATTAAAAAAGCTGAAGCTGCACAGCAGCAATTTTGCACACCTGATTTTTAGCAGGACGAGGGGTTTCTCCATGTCAGACCTGCAGGAACCAGCAGAGGATGTTTCCTGTGGCTCCACTTGTTGTAGAGAGCATCGCCCAAGTCCAGCAAGCTGTTCTGCGCCATAACTTAGCCCTTGGGTCATCCAAACTTTGTCTTCCATAACAGTGAACTTGTGGGTAAGATGCCACAGTGTCACTTTCATACAGGGAAAGGACTTGCATGCAGGTTGAAAAATGAGATTTTTGCTCTGCTGTCCCTGTAAGAGTCTGGGTATAAAGATCAGGTTTGGTTTTATTTCTTTTTTGAAACAGTGCATATAATGTTTTTTGGGTTATTTTCTGTACATGGAGGAATTCTTGTGTCAGGGAATGGCTTAAATAACAATCAGACAGAGAGCACCAAACTTTAAAAATGTTCAGTATCCTGAATACCTTTAATTTATGTCTCCCATACTGCTATTCATCAAGGAGCAACTCTTCTGCTGCCCCTTCCCCACCCCATAAGCTATGCTGTAATTAAGAAGGGGCTTTTTAGGTCACCTGGTTGTCCAGGTTCCCTGGATGAGATCCTGACCTGAAAAAATTACTCCCAAAAATAGGTGTGCAGTGGGTTTCAAGAGGTTAATCATGTCCTGAAACTAAATGCAAATACTGTGTTCAAGCTCCTCATTCTTATCAGTGGTGGCCTGTACACATCCCACCTCACTTTTAATATAGTCTATTGTTGGGAAACTTCTTGCAGAAAATGGACATGTGAGCGACCTCAGTGCTTTAGATGCAGTGATGCTGCCAGGCCTTTAAGACTGCAGTGAGAAGCTGCTTGTAAGAAGCCTCTGTGGAGATCAGCAGTGAAGAGGAATGTAAACTTACAGAAACTGCAGCAGAAGAACTGAAAAACAACGGCACAGAGAGAAGTCACAAGGACTTTATTTTACACCAATAGAGTTGCATGTTACTCGCATTAACCAGTCACAGGGTGGTTTGCAGTGTGTGTGCAGTGTGTGTGCTATCTGGGTTATTTAAGGGGTGTTTTCACAACAATAAACGGCATTACCTTGATCATATTGGTCAGTTCGTGGTGTCCATAAGTTTCCCTCGCAATAGTCTATTAGAAATTAAACTGTTTTAAGAAACAGTTCATTAATATTAGTATTAATCTTATTTCTTCATTTTTAAGAAATCATGTTTTGGTATAATTTTTGTGCTTATGAAGCCTGGGTAGACCTGCACAAGGATTTGGCTGTGGCTGCGCAGAACAAATGGCTCTGTTTGCCCCCTGGGAGTCAGTTTTCCTCCTTTGCTCTCACACCTTCTCCTCTCTCGCTGGTTTCAGACGCCCTTTCAAGTTTCTCACCCGCAGTCTGAGCGCTCTGCCCTTTTCCATTCACACGGATGCTCACCAAACAGAGCTCCCACCCTTTCATGCGAATCCCTGGGGCTGCAGCAATGCAAATTCATCGCGCAAGGCTCCAGAGCTCCCCTCCTGCTGGGCAGCTTTGCTCTTGCCCACTATGCCATTAGCATTCATAATTTCCAGGAGTGGGTCAGCACAGCGGGAAAAGCTCAGGAATGAGAAACAGGCACAGGAAAAAAAATCTCCGCGGTGTGGAGGGGGCAACCTGCAGCCCAGGGCAGTGAGCATCTCACCTGGGAGCTCTGCTCACCCATCATCAAACCCAGGTTTGCCTCCAGAGCCTGGTCTCCAAAGCTCAGACAGGATGATGGGTCCACCCTCTGTGGCAGCGCCCATTTCTTCTAGGGAAAAAAAATATAGCTGAGAAAGAAAGTCCCAGGAGTAAGAAGTGGTCCTTGGAGGTGTTTAAAAGGTGTGTCATGTGGCACCTGGGGACATGGTTTAGTAATGGGCTTGGCAGTGCTGGGTTAGCACTTGAACTTGATGATATTAGAGGTCTTTTTCCAAACTAAATTACTCTGTTATTCTCTGGTCCACTTTCTTCACAAAGAAAACATCTGTGAAGTCTCTGTCCCTGTGGCTGTAGCGTGTCTTAGAGCCTGATGGCAAACAGGACTTCAGGAGAGTCTGTAGTTTCCCCAAAACTGCAAGACCTTAAGAAAAATGGGATTAAAGAATGATTGTGCAGGTTCTGCTCCTGACCCATCTTTCCTGGTGTCTCTGTGCTGGTGTGTGCGCCCCCGTGGACAGCACACAGGGCTTGCAGACTAAGATGGGAAGCCGTTACTGAGCTCTTTCATAATTATTTTTACTCCACTCAAAGCATTCAGATTAGGGAAAATATAGATTTTTGTCAACGTCTACTTCCCAAACCCAAACAGCCCCAGGAACTTCACTGTTTCCCAAGATGACAGGAAAAATAAGAGACATCTCATTGTGCACGAGTCTGTTCCACTGTGCATTTCAATTACTCTTGTAGCTGAAAACATCTCATCACGCATTTACTAAAGAATCAACATTTCCTCTTACCCAACTCCAAATTTCCCTTTCCTATCCCTACTCAGTGCAGCTGGCAGAAATATTCTTGGTTTTTTGGGGGTTTTTTTCCACAAGATCTGATATTGATTTGAATAAAATGCCTGTCTGAGGAAAAGCTGAATTCAGAGAGTGAAAATCAGTACCAGCCAGGAATTATGTCCCTTTTCTACTGCAGATGGAAACATGCAGAGAAGGAGATTGAAACAGTGAAGGGATCAGGAGAATGAAGTTTGTATTTTTTTGTAGTGCAGAGACTAAAGCCTTGAGCAGTTGCCAGACACATTCAATCTCACCTTTCTAACCACCTTTGCCAGAAAAATAAAAAGTTCTACTTAAATTAGAGAGGTGTAATTATACCAAACTCTGCAGAGGTAAATGAGACTCAGTGATGCATGAGGGTCTTAGAAGAAGAAAATAGGGTAGACTCTGTGGTTTCCATGGAATTAGTCTTCCTGTCAATCAATTTGATCTGAAAAGCTGGGCTGAGCGTTTTTTCTGGATTTTATTATTATAGCATCAGGAAATTGCAGCGACTTGAGAGGCCATCCACAAACCAAAACCACTTTTACAATCCTTAGGCATTTTTGCAACCTTTCAACAAAATTTAGGGATTCAAAATGCCTGCCTTTTGGTGCACTACACATTTTCAGAATTTTGTTGTAAATGCCACCAGTTGATTAAATGAGCAGCTTTTATTTATTTTTGTCTCCAGTCTCTGTCAGAAGTCCTGGCTTTTTACCACTATCACTACCTACAGTTCCTTTGAGAGTTAATAGGCTGAAAAGTGAAGGCATTTTCTACCCAACTAGCAGTTCATGGTCCAGAGGGCGATGAAACACTAATGGATCCCTGGAGGAGCAGGGTGTGAGGGATTGTGCTGTACCACAGCAAGCAAAGGAAAACCCCATAAAGGATAGGGAAACCTTAAAATCACCAAATTCATGTGTAACAGTAAAAGGCTGTTGAAGGCAGGACACTGGAGACAGGGACTGGGGGAGGAGGTAAAGAAAGCTGAAGGAGTGGAAAAGTCACTTTTCTGAGCACTCACCTCTTGTCCATGTTGTCATTTTCTTTAAATAAATCTGTACGTACACAAAAAGATCCCTGAATTACTTATTTGGGTTAAGAGGGGGCTCTGATCTCTGTGCATTTGCAAGCACAGGCACATGGATTAGCCATTTTGTTCCAGGCATTTTGGGGGCATCAGAAGGAGGTGAGGAAACACTACGAGGAGGTCCTGGCAGCAGAAGATCCCTTAATCTTTCTCTGGACAGACCCATAACACATGTTGTATAGCACTGTTTGTGGGAAGTGTCTAGGAAAGTCAAGGGCAAAATCTCTGCCTCTCAGATTTCTTGGGAGCTGGAAGTCAATTGAAATAACCTTCCAGTGCTAGTTTACATACTTTCAGGAATGCAGAAATTGCTGAATTTGTGAGAGCTGGAGCACCTGCAGGAGCCCGGAGAGACTTGGAATCTCAGCAAACACAAACACGGGTCAACCTTCTGAACTCACCTCTGGGATTTGCCCCTGAAGAACAGCCTGGGAAGGGTGGCAAGTCATTTATACTCTGTGGTTTCCTCTGCCAGCTGGGACTGAGAGAGAAAACTAGCTGGTGTGCTAGAAGTATGCCAGGCATCTCCCCAGGCAGTCCTCATAAAATCTCACATGCAAGTCAGGACAGACTCTCTCTACGTGTTACCAACAACTTGTCCCTTTCCTTGTCTCCTTGTCTGCAGGTGGCCAGGCTCAGGCAGATAATTTGGGCTCTCCTCTGTCTGTCCCCAATGCTTTATGCATCACAAGCTTTGCCTGGTCTTTGAAGCTGCTGCCTTTAAGCAAGAGCTGTTGTTTTTCAAGCTCTCTTGTGTCTATGAGCTCTCTGTAGCCTCACAGCTCCCAGACTCCCCTGAACCCTTGTAACAAAAGCAAATACCCTGTGGCTTTCATCCATAGCATTCTGCAAAGGAAAGTAAATGTGTTGCATAAAACCAGACTTTTTTGGTCCCTGGAAACCTGAAAAGGGGAAAAAATGTCTAATTAAGAGTGAAGTGAAGTTATTTTAATTCATTTTTTTCACTTGATGAAGTCCATGGGAAATAGAAACTACAGAAATGCAAAGTGAGCAGCCTGGGATAGTGGAAAGTTCCCCTGCCCATGGCAGGGGGATTGGAACTGGATGATCTTTAAGGTCCTTTCCAGCCCAAACCATTCTATGATTCTATGAAAGTTCTGTCGTGGCTGAATGTGACACTGTCAGGAAAACAAAGACGTGAGACACAGGTCTGAGTTACTGCAGCTCCACAAGCTGTAGGTCGCTCATGGACAAACAAATGAAGGCAGTTGATGCAATTCTTCTCACTTGCAGTACGGCAAAAGAAGGTTCTGGGAGCGATAACTGCATAGACAAAGCAGGGTGATCTCACTTTGCCACTTCCTGAGAGAGCCTTCAGGATGACCACCTTAACAAACTAATTCAACTACTAAAACAATGAAATTTGGTCCCATTGTGACTTCCTAAAGTCATAGAAGAGAAGGTAACAACTTTAAAACGATAACAGGAGCCCACTGTCTACATTCTTCTTCTCTTGAGAGTCAAGGTGGTAAACAACTGAAAAATTTGCTGCAAAAGACCTGCCTGGATGCTGCTGGTACTCCAGATCCTCTTCACCCAAGCTGTTTTATTTTCCTGACAAACTGCAAATGCTTTCTGCCTTTCTCAGAGCCCTAATGCATCTCATATTTGTAGCAGCAGAGTTTCCATGGGATAGGTCCATTTGGTCGGCAGCAGAGCTCAGATGGAAGATTGTTTTAGATTAATAGAGCCTGTCACTTCGAAAGTAACAGCTGTTACTCACAAAATTGGACATTTTCCAGCTAACCACTGCTCTGAACAGAAGAGTAAATAGAGACCATTTAGTAGAGGTGAGAGACTCGGTGCTGCTGGAGAGTCGGGACTGTCACAGGTGACAGCTGTCCTCGGAGTGGGGAGTAGGGTCAGGCAGCACAAGTGTCCTCCCATCTGCTTCCCCTTCAACGCTAATTGTCAGCCTTATGCTTTGCATTGGCCGACGCCTCAGGTACATCAAGCCTTGACGTCTCGCGTCTGAAACGCGCCCACGGAAATAAGAGCAGAGATTTTTGCAAGATGTTTGCAAGCTGTTTATCCAAGCAGTCCAGGCAACAGAGGAGCTCACCCAGGGGAAGGTGTAAACCCTCACTAGAAGGGTTTTCAAAAATAGCTTAAACGAGCTCATATGACAGCTCTGTTTGTTAATGATTCCATGGAACAAGGAGGCTGCTTCGATATTCCTCTGTATCTTGCGACGCACTGAGCTGCTAAAAGTTGCTGAGCTCACCTCCTAAAACATGTAGGTACATTGAAATGGCTAATAAATCCATGGCTCAGTCTTACTCTTATGTGGGTAGCGTACATTTAAAGATCACATAAAATCATAGAATCCTTGAGCCATAGAATGGAATGGGTTGGAAGGGACTTTGAAGATCACTTAGTTCCAAACCCCCTGCCATGAGTAGGGACAGCTTCCAGTAAACCAGGTTGTCCCAGGCCCCATCCAGCCTGGCCTGGAACACTTCCAGGTAAGGGGCATGCACATCATCATCATCATCATCACAATAATAAATAACCTTCCACTATCAACATGAGGGTCTAGAACTGACCTGAAGTGAAAGACATTACTCACTTCAGACCATTTTGTAGCAGTCACTGCAGCAACACAACTCTGGAAACACTCCCCAGAAAAGTCCAGAGATGGAAGGTGATGACAGTGTCCTTGTTCCAGCACAAGCAATGAATCTGTGGCAGAAATTGCCAGCTGAGGAGCTATGCCCAGGGTCCCAGGATCATCTCATTCCAACCACTCTGCCATTGGCAGGGACACCTTCACCTAGATCAGTTTGCTCAGAGCCCCATCCACCCTGGCTTTGAACACTTCCAGGGATGGGGAGTAAAAAAATCTCTTGGCAGCCTATGCCAGTGCCTCACCATTCCCACAGTAAAGAATTTTTTCCTAATATCTAACCTAATATTTAATCTAAACCTCCCTCTTTCAGCTTAAGCCCTTTTCCCCCTGATCTCTCACTACATGCCTTTGTCAAAAGTCCCTCTCCAGCCTCCTTGTAAGCCCCCTGTAGGTATTTCCTATCACCCAAAATAGCAGTTCATTCTACAGAGCCCATCCTTGAACAAAAAGCTTGTCCTACACTGGATTTTCAAAACACCGAGGACTAGCATGTCCTGCTAAGGGTTGCACATAAGAAGAAAAATCCATGAGCTTCATTTTAGAAGGACACAGTAGTCTCAAGCAATGTTCATGTCTGAGTTTTATTTTAAAAAGTACTGAATGAAAGGCAGTGTCAGTGGGGACGCTCATGCATTTCTTTCAGTTTTATTCCTCAGTCAATGCAGAGCCAAAAAAAGCGCCTCCTTATTCTCATACCTACCATATATAAACAACTCTGAGGGAATCAGGTCCAGCAAATGGATAGAATTTCATCATCTAATTTTTTGTACCTGTTCTGTTGAATAGTAAGGCATAACAGGAAAGTCTCTAAAATCAAGTGTTAACTTCAAAAGGGTTGATGGTGACAGAATTTTCTCACAGGCATGAACTGAGATAGACATCCCAGAAGGCTGCTTGCATCTGATCTTAAAGGCTCTCCTTGGCAAAAAAACGCCTTTCTCGACTCCCGTGGGGTTTGTTTGATGCCTCCCAGCAGAGGTCAGAGCTGATGTGTGAAGGCTGCACCCACATCACATACCCAGAGAGAGGGTATTCCACGCTGCCCCAGCTCATGTGCCTGAGCACTGCTCTCTCTCAGAGCAGATTCCCTTCTGCCACACAGGAAAGCCTAATTAGCTGAAACTCAGCCCCGTATGAAACACAAGGAAATTGATTCCCAGGCCTTTTTTCCTTCTCCTTTTTCAGTGCCTGAACTACCGTGCCAGTTAATTTAGAAGGGAAAATGTGCTGCGAATGAAGGGAGGAAAACAAATTATTTTCCTTTCACTTCAGATCACTTCCAATTTCTCAATTTAAACTGCATTCAGGTTGAGCATCTCAGTGCAATCTTACAGTCACAAACAGGAGAATCCTCACCAACACTCCTGCTCAATCACCACCACCTGCACAACAAGGGATCAGCTCATCACTTGCTGAGAACGTGTTGGCTTTGTGACTTTTCCAGTGACCTACAATACTCTTTAGAGGCTTTTATACCTGTCCTCCCAGGTAACTGTATGGGTGACAGAAAGCACTCCAGAGCTATGGGGAAAGCACCATTACAGGTACCGCAGGTGGAAATTCCTGCTATACTGTCCATCCCAGTGAAGGGTTCTCTCTGATCCACCATCCACAGAGCTGTTTCCTTACTCAACACACCTTGGCCAGGGCATCTGCTGCCAGGTAAAGGAAAATGAGGCAAACCCATATTGGAAAAGGCCAAGAGAGCAGGAGATACCTGCCCTTCATGCTGTCATTGCCCTGCTGTTTCCTGTGCTGGAATGGTGAGCAATGACTCCACACCAGTATCCACACAGTCATTTCACTGTGTGATGAGTGGGAAAGAGTGGGAAAAGGGAGCGGTGTGGGCAGGAAACGAGGGAGGAGGATTTGGAGAGAGGAAGAATGCTAATGTGCAGCTGGAGAGGGACGTGGTCACAATAAAACAATGATGGGGGAAATAAACAAAGAAGGGGAAAATCCAAAATGCATATGCTTATTTAACCAAAGAATCCTGATAATACTGATAATAGTGGCCCTTGTCCAGTCAGTGTCCAGCAGGAGCCCTTGAATGAAGCCCATCAGCATCACTGCCATCTGCCCTGTTCTCACTGATTGTGTCACCAGAAATATAAACCTTTTTAAAATTGCAGCCTCTGCACAGAACTGTTTTCTGTGGCCCTCACTGTTGGCTTGAGCACACAGGTGGGAGCTGTGGGGACAGAGTGGGCACTGAGCTTGCTCCATCCGTACATAATCCCAAGCTTTCATCTTTCTGCCCCTCCAACCCTTCATTCATCCATCTCTCACTCCTTCAGCCCTCCTGTGGAAAGCAATATTGACAAGGCTTGGCTGGGCATGACCTTTTGTTGTGACTTGGTGGAGGAACACATCTGACCTTAATCTCTTCAGATATTTCTCCCACTGTTGCACTTTACTCTCTGAAGGAGATGATAAGACAGAAAAAGAGTAAGAATAGGACACAGGCTTCAAATCCTCCCATAGAGCAAATTCAAAGCAGACCCAAGGAGGTTCATCATGAAGCCAGGGAGCTCTTCACCACAGGATGTTGTAGGTTCTGAGAATCTGTGAGTTTTCATGGGTATGTCCATGCCAAGAGAGCCACTGATTTCACAAAATTACACAGAAACCACTCCTGGTCAGGAAAACTCTGAACACCAAGGGGCTGGATGCCAGAATAGTAATTTGAGAAATAGATGCTTATCTTGTTCTTACACCTGGTATCTCCCTGGACCACTGCCAGGAACAGGACACTAAGCAACACAGCCAATACAGCCTTTCTTATGCCCTGTTATCCCAGGACCTATTCCATACTCTGTGCAAGCAATATCTCCTCTTCCCTCAGACCCTTCTTTTCAAACTGACCCAGTGCACAGCTTCCAACAGAATTTCAATCACTCAAAGGCTCCAGCGACTATCACACCAGCTCCACCTTAGTCCCAGTGATGCTTTAGTCTCTTCTTCCTCAGGCCACCCACCAAAAATCTCAGAGTCCCAAAGTCAAGTCTGGGAGATGGAAGGAAAGTGTAAAAGCAGGGAGACATGATTGGGGAAAGGAAGAGCAAGCTAAATAAATCCACAAAACCAACAAAACGTCTTATCTTTTGCCACTTCAAAGTCTGCACTGCTTTTTTACTCCTAGCTTACACTTTTTTTCCCAATCATCAGTGCCAACACATGCTCTCAGAAAAGATGCCTTTAAAGCTTTGTTTTCTTCCTAAAATGCTATCTTTTTTGTGAGGTGTGATGAGTACCTAAGAAATCTCGTGTAGCCCTGTCAAAGACAGAAATCTATCTAAAGAAGATGTCTTTTCTTAGGCAACAGCATGAGCTCAGTCCAAAACAGGTCTAGGATATGTAATTGCTTCCAATAACTTGGACTGTCTCAGTCTTGGCAGTTATTGACCTAAGGCATCTTGTGTAAAGGGGAGAAGGGCAACATTGACAGGCTGGCTTAGGGCATCTCATTTAACAGTGTACAAACTATTTGGGCTTTGCTTGCCCCCAGGTTTATCCCCGACTTCCTCAGACAACAGCCTCTTCAGGCAATATATGTGTTGGGATTGACCAAAAGCCACTGACACAATTCTTGTCCCAGAAGGGAGGGGAAATACACACCCAGCTACCCACTGGAGCACGGAAAATTCATCGTTACCATCCTGGATTTGCAGCATGTTCCTGCAGGCTCAGAAGAAATTGTTTGCTCTGGTGGCAAACATCACCACAGCAGCAAGTATGTCTTTTCATGCAGCATTGCTGGGCATGGCTCTTTTTTTTTTTTTCTTTGTAAAAAATGTGTCTTTAATAGTTTTCTGAGATCCTGGAAGTCCATCAGGGATGTGCATGCGTTGGGAGAGAGCAGAGGACAAGCAGCCACCCTGATTAATAGGACGATGATGAATTGTCTGCATGACCTGAGCCGTTATTTGTGCCTTTTTCATCTCCATCTGAGAGCTGCCCCAGCAGAGCAGCCACTCGGTCAGGGCACTGACAAGTCACAAGGCTCTGAAAGATGAACTTTTATGTGCAGAAACAAGGGGTTGCTTTAATTTCTCTCACATTTCAGGGCTTTGTGCTGCTTTCCTGCAGCAGGGAGAGGGAGGTGAGACCCTGCCAGGTGTCTGCTGGCTGCAGTAAGATCACACACGCAGCTCCACACTCAGAATATTTATTTAACAGGACAAGAGTGAGGGGAGACAGCACACAACGTGCAGATCAAGCATCAGCCACAGAGGTCACAGAGGATGTCACGAGCTTGACAACATGCTTAAGAGCTTCCTGGGATGCTCTGCCTGCAAAGACATTCTTGTTCTGCATCCAACTCTTTGGTCATAGTGGTCTGCTCTGGATAGATAAGAAGGACAGAGGCTTGGGCACTGATTTGCTACTGACTGGACTATTTCTATCTTAACTTGGAACAAGAGACCTACTTTCAAGGAGTTCTTTCCCAGGCAATGTATAAATAATATTTGAGGAGTAGCACAAGCCCAAGTAAGGATGTTCCATCATACATGTGCGAACTTCTATATGTCCTCCAGGCCATGGAATGGACTTTGCCTCTTATTTATCCATAAAACATTGTCATCGAAACTAAACTCTAGACACAGAAGAATTTGGTTTAGGATGACTATTATAGCCCAGTGGTATTTCACAGAGAAAATTAAGACCAAAAAAAAAAACAAAACCCACAAACAGATCTTCTTCCTCCATCAACTTAGACCTAAAGTCAAAGAGGAACCAGCAGGAATGACAGCCTGAAGCACTGCAGATATGACTCCTTCCAGCAACAGCTCTTGATGATTTACCTTCAACTGTGCCAGCTTGCCTGGGTATTTCTATGGTTTCCCATTATCCTGCCACTTGAGAAAGATGATTGGACTTAAACCCATATTCAGGACTACATTTCTGTGCAGCAGTCTCACTGTATACACAATGACACTATGGCTACAGGATGTTTGTAACCAGGGCGTACATGTTATTGCCCATCTGCAGCGCCTGTATTGAACTTACCTGTCCCACCAGCTCCCTGTCTGCAAACCTCTCATCCGGGGACAACTTTCTATCCACTCCCTCCCCTGCTGCTCTCTGCTGTTGTCCCCACCCAAGCAAAGGGTGCAGGTCTGTGCTAAGGGCAATAGGAGACAAAGGCAATAATTCCTAAAAAGTCATAGTTAGCACTATAACTCCAAAAGTTTTGGCCATGAGAGACATTTCAGCCCTTTACCCTTTCCCTATCTACATGCAGTCGTTGTCCTTGCATCCTCATCATACTCCTCAGCCTCATTCCCTGTTGGAACACCACAGCTTTTTGGTGGGTCTGATTATTATTTCTTCAGGGCCGCTCAGTCCCATTCCAGGCTCCTGCTCTCAGCATCTCCAGCTCCATGTCCTGACCCTCCATGGACCCATGAGGGTGGCTCCTACCTTGCCCTTCACACTGCTGCAGGACATCACTTTGCCATGTCCTCACCTTGGCCTCGGGATGTCGTACTCCAGCCTTGCCTCTGCTGTAGCTCTGAGTGTGACTGTCCATGTCCAGCACCTTCTCCTGCAGATATCCAGTGTCAGCTCTCAGTGTTCTTTGTGCTGTATCAGCAAGCAGAGTAAAAACAACTTTGGATAACGACTGTTCACAAATTGCATCCCGTGGATTTGGCTCGTTGCTATGGCGAGACATCACTGCTTTCCAGAGAGAAAAAATATCCGACTTTTTTGGCTTTATGTTTATATTTTCATGGAAATTTTAATTTTCCCAATGAACTCCAGCCAGACTGAGCTCAGGGCTACTACAGGGCTTGGAGCTCAGGAGGGAACGTAGGTTTTGGTACACTGGCTCTGTTTCACTGCAGTGCCTGGAATTAAATTCCTGACTTCTTCGGGCTGAAGGCTCTGGAATTTGAAAAGTATAATGAACAATTGTTTATATGAATTAATTAGAGCTTTGAGATGTGGATTTCCAACATGTCAACAAAAAAAATCCACCTTGGGAAAGGGTCAGTCCTGGACTCCAGTCTTGGCTGGAGGATAGCAGTGCCTAAGGGCAGTACAAGAAGAAGACCAAGGGAATGGGAATACTCACTTTGTCAACAAAAAAAATTCTGTCTCATGATTTCTTTACCAAGGCAGAGCTTTCTTCTGAGCTGATCGATACTGTCCTGCTCTGACCTTCTTGTATGTGTGAATGTGGGATTTGCAGTACTGCTGTAAATGTGATGAGAGGAGTTATCTCATAATATACCATGAAGCCTGGTGAGGCAGGAAGTTCAATCCAGCCAAGTATTTTCGAGCTAGGGGACAGGAATTGATCACATTAAAACCAGTCCATTGGCACTTCTCTCCTTGGCCAGCTCTGTGGTTTTTTGGCTTCTTTGCCTGCATTCAGACATTTGCCTCTGCCTAACACTATGCAGAGAGCAGTTGGACTGACCACTGCTCAGTGAGATGACACACATGCATGTTCCTGCAAGGCTGGAAGGTGCATGAGTAGGAATTTTAATTTTTCAGATGGCTGTGTCCATCTAATAAATTAGACACAGGATATATTTCAGACCAGTGTTTAGTTTGGATCAAGTTTCCAAAAGAGATGCAAGCATGTAAATTAAGAATACAGTCTGGAGCTCTACAGGACATAAAGGGAAGCTTCAAAGACATGGAAACAAGTTCACAAGGAGGATTTCAGAAAGAAAAGTAAATAATGAATACCTTTTCCCTCTATGAGTAAGCAAACAGATGGGAAACTCTGTAGATGCTTCAAAAGGGAAAATCATAAGCTGTGGTCCATAAAAGCAAGCTGCAAGATCCACTCAGATGTGTCTCACTTGTTCATCAAACGGATGAAGCTGGGTGAAATCCTGCTTTGCCAGATGGAACTTCAGTTTTTCTCCCTTTCTCTTTTATCCTCTGGTGTTTCTTGTTCTTCTTGCAGGAAGAGGAGAGCAGGGTGACCTCTCCCCAGCTCCTTTCCATATCAAACCTGTAGGGTTGAGTGTGATGTAACGTGCACTGGGTTTGCCAGGCAGCGTTCATCTCATTGCTTGGGACTCCTCTGAAGTTTGGCAGATGCTGTGAGTGACCACCGTCCTTCATGGCACAAAATATCCACGAGCAGAACCTCTGCTGGCATAAATCACCAGTTTTCAGCCTCTGCCTTGGTCACTCACACTTCGAGGTGGCTCTTCAGCCCATTTCTGATGGACTGTGTCATCCTGGGAGGTGTGAGCAGCCAACTCTGCTTTCCCTCTGATCATAACTTAAAGGTGACTTTGCAGCATTCAACGGGTCCATAGTTTGGGGTATGGAAACCTCAGAGCAAAAACTTTTCCCACACATCTGAGACCTCAACAACCTCTCAACAACTAAGTAAATGAAGATTTTTCCAGAGCAAGAATTGGTCCAGCTCAGGCCTAATAGTCTAAAATGCTGGTGAAAAAGGAATATATGGTTCCTGTGTGCTCAAGATCTTGCTCACATAACTCTATTTTCCATGTTTATCAAGCACTAAATTCATGTGACTTCATGGTTTAGCCTTCATCATGCCTGGTAACTTGCCTGGCTCAGCACTTGTCTGGGGAATCATGAATTTGACCTGCCAGTCACAACATTTACACAGAAACTCCTTCTCAACCCTCAGACTCTTCTGAGACCACCCAGTAAAAGGCAACTACCAAATCTGGTAGTGTTCAGAGCAATATTATACACAAAAATCTCACGCAGGCTGAGGGTTGAACACTTCTCTTTTCCTTGGTCATTCCTTGTAGTCTTCTTAATTTCTAAGAATGCATTTCTATAAAGGGCACATCTCAGAGCAAGTTCTCAATAGAAAATGTCTCTTTAGGACCTGTAGTCATTCCATATGGTATCAGGCAGGGATAAGATTATCTCACACCTAAGAATGTGCACAATAACTATTGATTCTCATGCATAAACAAAGGAGTAAATACGACAGAGATGATTTCACTGCTTTGAAAATTCCAGGAAGGATGAAAAATAAATAAATACAAACCAGCCAGTGCGTGCTTTGCCAGATGAAATCAGCAAGGAACAATGCGTGTTTTCTGAAAGTATAAGAGCCTCTTAAATACAGTGAAAAGATTCATTTGGTTTTTAACAAGAAGGAAACAATAAAAGCACAGTTGCCTCTACTGATAGTCACTCTCTAGTCCCATGTGACTGGCAGCTTTCCCCAGTTATGTACAACAGGTTGAAAGAAAACTCAGGGAAGTAAGACAGGCAGTTTAAAAGGGGAAAAAAAATCAGCTGAGTAGCCTGAGAGCAGGAACATCAGCAACATTTGTTTTTCTGAGTGGTAGAAAGCCATCTGAGAGCCAGTAACACCAGGAAGGCAGCCACACGAAGTGCAGTACGGCAGTCATGTGTGATCACAGAATGATTTGTGTTGGAAGATCATCCAGATCCAAACCCCTTGCCATGGTCAGGGACACCTTTCACTGGACCAGCTTCCTCAAAGCCCCATCCAAACTGACCTTGAGTACTTCCAGGGATGGAGAATCCACAACTTTCTCAAACAAGCTGTTTAAGAAAGAAACAGTCTGGTTACTTTATTCATTAAACCATTCTCATACCCTTAGTCCCAAGAGCTGCTATGCCGTGTGTGGGATTTTACTGAATTCACATAGAAATACATTTCCTATGGGCAATGCAAAAATGTTAAACCACCTTGCCACAGTCATAGTGGGACAGAGACTTACCTGGGCCACAGTATCTGCTGGTGTAAACTGGCATCACAGTCAAAAAAAGTCAACAACTCGCACTCTGCAGGAGGAGATAAGCTGAGAGGTTGGTGGGGAGGTAGTCTTGCTTGAAGATGGGCCAAAATTGAGCCCAGCAATGCTGATTTGGAATCACACAGTCGTTCAGGTTGGAAAAGACCCTTAAGATCATCAAGTCCAACCATTAGCCCCTAAATGCCACATTTACACATCTTTAAATCCCTCCAGGGATAGTGACTCCACCACTTCCCTGGGCAGCCTCTTCCAGTACTTGACAAAATGCTTGATTTGATACAGATTTTCAGGACGAATGCAGTAGCTGCAAGCTCTGAGTCCAAAGCAAAAGCTTCCTAGACCTTACTTTAATTAGAGAGCATCCTCTTGACTTGGACCTTGGTCTGGTGAGCCAGGACACCACTTGTCTTCCAGGAGGAACATTTATCTTCCAAGACGCACTGTGAGTGGGCAGTACCCACTTTCACTCAACTCCAGGCAGATCTCACAGAAGGATCTCACAGACCTACAGCCACGGGGAGAGTGAAAAGCACTGCACAACACTGATGTACACATCTTTGCTGCCCGGGACGTCCAGAAAGACCAGCCATTGAACTTGGTTGACGGATACAAGATGTTCTCATGCCCTGCCACAGGAACATGGGCCTGGAGAGGGATAATCACATTTAGGTAATTTCTCTTTGGGGCAGTGGTGCCCCACCACCTGCCTGTGTAGGATTCTTCCCCAGAAATTTATTTCCCCCTTGCCTGGCAGTTTCAGCCAAGCAGCCTGAATGAATGCATTTGCTCATCACATAAATTCCTGAAAGACAAGGTTATGCAAATATTTAATTTCCACAACAGGAGGCTTTGACCTCAGGGCAACCTCTGTGGCCATGTCATCTCTGCTAAAAGGCTTCCAAATGCGTTCAGACCTGGGAGAATAAGAGTTGTATAAAAGGGTTAAGGGTTGTGCTGAAATAGTGTTGAAAGGTATCACGGTGATTGCTCTGACTCAATATGAAAGGAGTCTTCTTATACAGCTCCAGTTTGGTCCATGGGGTGGTTTCATTCCAGCTCCCTCAGGATTAAAAGTTCCAGTTCTTTCTCCAATGCTCTAACACGCAGCTGCTCCAAGGCAGGGGGGTATCTGGTTCTCGATACACAGATGTACAAGGGAGCCAACTATACTCATGCAATCAGACTCCTTGAAAGTCTGAGAGAATTGGGATGGGTCAGCCCCAAAAAGAGAAGGCTCTGGGGACACCTTAGAGCACTTCCCACTGTCTAAAAGGATCCTACAAGAAATCAACTTGTTACAAGGGCATGCAGTGACAGGACAAGGAGTAATGATGTTAAACTGAAAGGCAGCAAGTTTAGATCAGCTGTTAGGAAAAAGTTCTTTACTGTGAGGGTAGTGAGGCACTGAAAGGCTCAGAGAAGCTGTGGATGCTCCATGCCTGGGACAGTTCGAGGCCAGGTTGGATGGAGCTTTGAGCAACCTGGTCTAGTTGAAAGTGTTCCTGCTCATAGCAGGAGGGTTGAAAGAAGAGGATTCTGGGCATAACTCCTCAGTTGAGAATTTCTGCCATAAATTCATTGCTCGTGCTGGAATAAAAGCACTGTCCTCACCTCTCGTCTCTGGGCTTTTTTTGGGAATGTTTCCAGAGTTGTGCTGCTGTGATGTGACTGCTAGAAAATGGACCTAAATGTCTAATGTCTTTTTACAGCAGGTGAGTTGTAGATTTAAATATTAAACCACGTATTAAATACTAATGGGAACAAAAGTGGTGAGCAAAACCTAGTACAGTTTGAGAACAGTTATTTGGCTCAGGGCCAGCACACAGTGACAATTTTCTGGCATTAGGGCCTTCCTCTGGCAGAGCTGTGATCTTTACATTTAATGGCTTTTGAAGGATTTTTTTTCCCCCTTGCTTTTAATTTAGTCACGGCTGTTTTGCTCCACCCAGACCTCTGGCATTCTCACTCACTTGTGGCAAGAAATTAAAAATATTCATTAAAAAACTGCATGAAGAAATGAAAGAAAAATATTGTTTAATGTGCAAACATTGAGTTCTCTTCCTCTGTCCCTTTTCCCACCTAATTTACTGTAGTTTTCCGGTTTTCACCCTGACAAAGAATCCTTCTGTATCCCTCACTGTACAGGATGCATCCTTAGGCTGCTACCCTTGGGGACAGGCTCTCACAGACATTTGGACACATTCAGCTTTCCTCTCCGGCTCTGGTTTCCCTGTTTCCTGTTAAGGTGACAGCCTTGCTCTTCCCTCTTCATTAAAACAGGCAATTGGAGAGGCAAATACTTCTCTGCATGTGTTAACTCCAGCACTTAACTGGCTAAACAACAGCTTGTTGCCTCGGGAAAGGGCAATTCCTCCATCTTTCACAGCTGTGTGCATCATCCAGTGTGAAGGTCATCTCCTGCCCATCCCTGTGTCTGATATATCCTGATTTATACCTGGACCTGCACGTTTCTGTACAAGCACACTGGTTACAAACAGCCACGTAGCCTGCAAGTATTGCCCATTACGGCGCGTGAGGTTTAGCAATGATTTCTGAACAACCTGGGACAAGAGTGGGTCGTGGTTGACCTAAAAATGTTTTTCCCTGTGAAACTTTTGTCGCCCTTGCTGTCCCTCCCTGCACCTTCCGCACCGCATCCTCCTTTTTAGAAGTGTGCACGCAGCTGCCAGAATTAATAATGACAAAATTAAAGTCACAAAGGGCCTCAAGAAATCCTCTTGTCCAAACTCCTGGTCAAAAAGGGGCTTTGAGATTAGATCTGATAACTGGAGTCTTGTCCTACAAATCTCATTAATATCTCCAAGGATGGAAACTCTGCAGGTTTTCTGGGTAACCTGTTTCAGGGCCTGAATTAGCTCTGATAGCAAGGAAATCTTGGCTGTAGAAATTCACTTCAGACTTATCTAACCATTGGATTATCACAGCCTGGAACAAATTTAGGATGAGTACCTGTCAGCTTGGACCTAATTAGCATTGTATCTCTGTTCTTTGTGTCTCATTATCAACAACTCAAACTAGTTCCCCTCAAGAGTTCTGCCTCCAGGGACTGTGACTGCTTTCAAATTGATTGCCCATGGTCACTTCTTGTTCAGATCCAATTTCAGATCATTTACTTTGGTTTCATGGGCAACATTCTGGAATTTGCCTCTTCCAGCCTTTCTGCCCATTGATGCAAACTTTTTCTTGGCAACTTAGAAAACAAAAGTCAATGGATCAAACCAGCCACCTGAAGACACTTCCCACAATTCTTTCTATCTGGAAAAACTGGGAACAAGGGAGAAAGTTTTGATACCTTCTTGGTTTTTTGGTTTTTTTTTTTAAATCCTTCTTTATCAAGACTTGAAAAATATCCTGTTTTCAGGTTTCCAGATGGCCCCAGCTCTATGATTATTTACTGTGTGGACATGAGGAGGCTGGTTGGCAATAAACAAAGGTCCACAAATTTTCAAAGGAATTCAAACCACTTGTTGAAAACCTAATTAAGTATCATACAGACTAGTTGCATGCTACAGTGATTGCAAATGCTTTGTGTCTCGAGTGCTATCTTAGCACAGACATCAACTTTATAATTTTAATTTCCTTACACTCACCCTCTCTTCAGTTCCGCCCGGGTGATTTATTTGGGCTTTTCAAGTGGTATAAATTAGCATAAATTGAAATGTCAATATCAGGCAAGAGAAAAAAAAAAAAACAACAGCCAAAAAAAAAAATAATAATTGCTGTTGGGAAAACTATGTGCCTTCTTTCAGTTTCCTGAAGCATCCTTATTTTTAAATGAGGAAGCATATCCACTTCAAAGTGCTTTGACCTCAAGTAGTTTAGTTAGTCTTGTAAGGCAGAAGAAAGTGCAGGTCATGCCTTAGAAGACCCTATGGGGTTGTCACTCTCTTTTTCCCATTCTTACAGCGCAGGAGTGGATAAATCTTATGACTTATATGGTTAGGGTGTATAACAACATATGGCAAAGAGCTTTGCTGGGTGATGGGTGCCCTGGGCGCAGGTGATGGGCTGTGACTGAGCAGGGAACCTCATGTCAGCAGCTGAGAAACCACTTTGCAACACCTGTGTGACGTTCTTAGCCTTGTTTAAGATTTGATCAATCACAGGGTCAACTAAGAATGAGACATCACCCCAGCTTAGCAGCCCTGAAACCCACCTGCTGTCATCCAAGCCCTTGTTCCTCTCTCCCATTACCTGAAGGGAAGTTGTAGAGGGTGTAGAGGTCTCCTCTCCCAGGTAACAAGCCATAGGACAAGAAGAAACAGCTTCAAGTTTCACCAGGGCAGATTTAGATGGGATATTAGGAAAAATTGGTGAAATGGTGGTCAGGCATTAGAACAGGCTGGTCAGGGAAGTGGGGGAATCGCCGTCCCTGGAAATGTTGAAAAAACAGGTAGATGTGGTGCTTGGGGCCATGGTTTAGGGGTGGTTAGGTTTAGGTGATTAACTCAATGATCACAGAGGTCTTTTCCAGCCTTATCAATTCTATGATTCTTAGTCTCATCCCATAGGAAAGACGGACAATATCTCTCTGTTAGAGGCTTTGGCAGAAGAAATTCATGCAGGAAAAAGGACTGACTGCTTTTTTCATTTCATACAGAGGATGTTAAGATGGTATCACACTGGGCAGGAGCAGAATATAAGAAANCCTCAAGTAGTTTAGTTAGTCTTGTAAGGCAGAAGAAAGTGCAGGTCATGCCTTAGAAGACCCTATGGGGTTGCCACTCTCTTTTTCCCATTCTTACAGCGCAGGAGTGGATAAATCTTATGACTTATATGGTTAGGGTGTATAACAACATATGGCAAAGAGCTTTGCTGGGTGATGGGTGCCCTGGGCGCAGGTGATGGGCTGTGACTGAGCAGGGAACCTCATGTCAGCAGCTGAGAAACCACTTTGCAACACCTGTGTGACGTTCTTAGCCTTGTTTAAGATTTGATCAATCACAGGGTCAACTAAGAATGAGACATCACCCCAGCTTAGCAGCCCTGAAACCCACCTGCTGTCATCCAAGCCCTTGTTCCTCTCTCCCATTACCTGAAG
This sequence comes from Grallaria varia, assembly GCA_013396735.1. Classification (NCBI taxonomy): domain Eukaryota; kingdom Metazoa; phylum Chordata; class Aves; order Passeriformes; family Formicariidae; genus Grallaria; species Grallaria varia. The sequence continues at coordinate 57,517 of VWZG01000433.1, read as the reverse complement.
GGAAGTTGTAGAGGGTGTAGAGGTCTCCTCTCCCAGGTAACAAGCCATAGGACAAGAAGAAACAGCTTCAAGTTTCACCAGGGCAGATTTAGATGGGATATTAGGAAAAATTGGTGAAATGGTGGTCAGGCATTAGAACAGGCTGGTCAGGGAAGTGGGGGAATCGCCGTCCCTGGAAATGTTGAAAAAACAGGTAGATGTGGTGCTTGGGGCCATGGTTTAGGGGTGGTTAGGTTTAGGTGATTAACTCAATGATCACAGAGGTCTTTTCCAGCCTTATCAATTCTATGATTCTTAGTCTCATCCCATAGGAAAGACGGACAATATCTCTCTGTTAGAGGCTTTGGCAGAAGAAATTCATGCAGGAAAAAGGACTGACTGCTTTTTTCATTTCATACAGAGGATGTTAAGATGGTATCACACTGGGCAGGAGCAGAATATAAGAAATTACCTCTCTTATGAGCAACTCATTGCTTTGAGAACAGACAAGAGTTTAGACACGGAAGAAACCCAAGTGAAAAAGATGATCCTTAACACAGTGAACTTTCCAGCTGAGGTGACAGGGATTAGATGTAGAGATGACGGTGATGTGCTAGATGACACTGTTTTATAGGAGGTTTTTTAAAAGCCAAGGACTAGTAAGGCAGTGCCATTTCTACTTCATCTAGTCCATTCTCCAGTCTTTAGGAAATCCTTCATTTATCATCTCCATCTGTGGCATGAAATCCAATCTAGAAACAATCACTTGAGAAGTCATGAGCACAAGGCTGAGAAGCAAAAGAGCTTTTTCTGTAACTGTACCTGTATGGGAAGGAGGATGTCTGTCTTTCTTCACTCTTCACCAAATATCCAAGCATCATTTGACCAAAAGTTCTAAAAGAGAGCCCAATGTCACAACATACGGTGGTGGGTTGTATTAATGAACTACGTGACTAGAAGCAGCCAGGAAACAAATGGAGTGCCTGCAATCAATCACTTCAAATCAGCTGCAAAGTTTTGCACATGGTTTTTGCAGCCTGGGTGCTGTAGCCACTGATTTTTCATACAATTGTAACTGCCTCACCCTGATCTCATGGTCTTCCTGCCCACCACTGGTTCTGCCCAGTTCCCATGGTCACAGACCATAAACTCCTGGCGCCCTTGCACGCAGAGGGTGTAAACATTCATATTTGATTCTATGCAGCCAGGTTTTCCACTCTTGCTGTTCTCCCACGCAGAAAGGAGGAGCAGATTTCCAGAGGCAGCAGGAATCCAACCTTTCAGAGCTGGGAGCTCCATTATTTCTCCACTAGAGGTACATTATAGCTCCTCGAGGCTCATTACTTCCCTCGCCTTCAAGAAAATCGGAGACCTTGAAGGGATCAGTAAGTACATTATTACTCTTGTTCCATTACATTCTTGCTTGATTCCAAGCCATCTGAGGGAATCTGTTCCTTGCCTTCAGCATTCACAGCCAGGCTCTGAGGTGGTGCCAGTCACCCCTCCCTGCACGAGGGGCTCTGCCTGCGAGGGTAGTCAGAACACATCGTTATCTTAAAGGCAGCAATGGATGTCTCAGGGATGAGGCCCAAGGGCAGTAAAACTGCTGAATGTTCCTTCTGATGACCTCTGAGCTCTCCATTCTCTCAGCTGTAGAACTGCAGCAGCGTTTAGGGTAAGAGAGACTTCGTTGCTTGGTAGTTGCTTTGTTCAGGACAAAGTTCCCCCTCCAGCTCTTCTTAGAAAGAGGATTCCCATTTCTTAATGCAAACCGTTGGACATCTTCGTGTCTGTGCCCTATTTTTTTGCCACAATAAAAGTCTAGAGCCAGCTGTGTTAGTTTATGTGCCTGTACAAATAAAACTCAAAAGAGGAAACCTGTTCATTTTCCAAACTTAGTGTGCAAAGGGGAAGATCATCTTCCCAAACTACTTTTCTGCATGTTGGTGGCACTAAGCCCAAAGACCACGTTCTCATCTCTGTTACACTGGCATCAACCTGCTCCTTTTCCATCATTGCCCATCTAACTTCCAGTTTCCAGATGCAATACTAACACCTTTTGCAATCCCTCCTGCCATTAGTGCAGGCACTTGAGGCAAGAGATGTGACAAGACTTAGCTCCCTTTTTATTTTAGAAAGAGAATTTTGATGATGACCTGCAACCCTTTGCCCTGCCAGAAGCTTTCTGATAAAGGAATTTTCTTAATCATACAAAGACCTAGATATTAATTTCTATCCGAAAGTCACCAAAGTTTGAAATGAAAATTAGATGGTTATTTTAACAGAGCACAATTAATTATTGGAGTGTTTTATGACGGGATGGAGGAAAAATCTCCACTGTCTGACCCCCTTAATCAAAGTTTTATGTAATTCCTTAAAAAGCTGTGATAAATCATTAAGCAGCAATCTGAATGAGATTACAAAATCACGTGGAACATCCACCCAAGACATCTTTTTCCACACTCTGAGCCTCTGAATCTGTTTATTCTTTAGGCAGAACCCACAGTCAAAGCACTAACCCATCACACTGTCTGAGCTTTACAAATAAGTGAATCCTCACAAGATTTAGCTTAAAACAAATTTCTTTATATGGTGTCAGTGCCAATCTTGAGGTTTTTACCAAGACTTCTACAGGCAGGGGTGTGTTTTTGCCTTAAGGAAAAATCCAGACATCAGCAGGAGGTAGCCAAGCTGTAGTGAAGAAAGGGACAAACACTGCAAGGGCAACATTGTCTCCTCCGGTTCATTCTGCTGTAGGGCTTTTCTTATTGTGGATTTTCTAGCTGTGAAGACACCGGTGTTTCATTTCAGCATCTCAAGGAGAAATAGCCTAAAATTCTGTTTGCTGCATGGACAAAGAGAGAAGTCCCTCTTAAAGCAAAGAAATCTTTAGAGGGATTTTCTAAAGCATCCTTAAAAATTGGGGTAAAACCGCTGTTGACTTTCAAAGAGTTACTTTCTCTCCCTGTTCCGATGCATTTACCCAAGATATGATCTTCAGAGAAATGGAATCAATCTTTACCTCCTGGCATCATACAGGGGTTTATAGCCCAGGCTCTGAGACAGTGGAAATGTCCTTGATCTTTCCTGCTTTCTTCCTGAAGAATGTCCCCATTCCCTAGGTTTTTGGTATTAAAAGTATTCACTTTGTGGGAAGATGTTGGGAAATGTTTGAAAGTGGAAGGATCTAGACTGAATACTCTTATCCCATTTTTGCACCAGCTTTCCATTGCATGGCTGGACCAGCTGCAGTGACTTTAGTGGATCATTACTGACCTATGTTAAACAAAGGTCTAAAAAGGCCAAACCAATGCCACGGTAGACTTAAACTTCAAATAAAGTGGCAATTCATAGTGAAACTTCAGTGTTTCTTCCCCAGAGGAGGGTGGAAACCTGGTTTTCTGGCTGACACATTGCCCAGCCATCAGCACTGGAGAAGACAACTCCAGAGATGCTGGCAGGTAGTGCCCATCAGGAATGCTGCTGGCACAGTGCTGGCAGGCAAACTCCAAACAGTTTGCTGAATGGAAAGGAAAAAAAAAACACGCTATAACCTTCCCCAGGATGTTGCAAATGACACAGATCAGCAATCTCAGTAGCAGGTGTGTTTTTCTCAGCATTTTCTCCACCACTTCTCCTTACAAGCCCAGTATTTCCTGCTGTATTTCTTTGTTCCCAGGGACTCGTTGCTGCCTGTCAGACAGAGGGATGTTTCAAGCTGTATCCTGCCCTGCTGCAGGAAAAAGCCTGATGCTGCTTTTGGCTAACCTACATTTCCTTTGAGACGTGTATTCCCAGGTGTTCAGTTCAGTAACTACTTGGCTTTCTGGATGGTCTTATGTTTTTACAAATAGCAAAAATTATCTTTTAATGGAGACTGAATAAGGAGAAAGCTGCTCTTGACTGCCTGAGAATTGCAGCCTTTAACGAACAGTGAAAATTTAGAGATGCTGCTTTGAAGGAATGACTTGGAAAGGGGCCTATCTTCCCTCTGCACAGCAAAGACCCGTCCCAGCGTAGGAGCAACTCTCAATAAATGTGCTAATTAATCAACTTTCTTTAGGAAGATATCAGAGAGAATCGTTCCCAGACAATTCAGCCGGACAAAAGTTTCTGAGTCACAAGAATCAGATGTGATTGACTGGATTAAAGAAGCGAAGGGGCACAGACACAGATGGTTCCTGCAGACTTCCCCTTCCCATTTCAAAATGCTGCCCTAAAATACCTCACCGGGGCAAATTTGTTTGATGGGGAGAGATTTACAGTAGCACTTTCCCACAGCACAGCCCCATTTCATTCCAAATTAGCTCCGGTTCTGAGCAGAAATAAAAACTAAATTACATTTATTAAATCCCTTGATCCCACCTTCAAGGACTGCCAGTAACAGCATTTTCATAAAAGGAAATGTCTCTCTCAGGCTCCAGATCTTTCCATTTCTGTTGTAATTTAAAGCGGGGGCATAATTTCTTCAGAAAAGATTTCTGCCAATGGCTGACACCCGTGTTAGGCATGGTTAATGTTTAATAAAATGTTAAACACACCGTCCTGTATTTCATAGTCTTCAAACACTAGACACCAGAAGAGTGTCATATGAGTGAGATTTCAGCTTCACAGAATGGTTTGGGTTGGAAGGAGTCTTGAAGATCATCTGGTTCCAACCACCCTGCCATGGGCAAGGACACCTTCCACTGGACCAGTTTGGGCACAGCCCCATCCAAGCTGGGCTCTTGCCAACTGGTCGTTGTTCCAGAGACTGTGAGATTCAAAACTGCTTTGTGACTTGGGGGGATTTTTAGATGGATTCCCAGCAGAGCAGAGGTGATGTTGGAGGAGATGAAGGGGAGTATAAGGACAGGCCCTTGAGAAAACGGTTCTCTGATACACCCTCTCATCATCTGATTTGGTGACTTCACTGATTTTTAGGAACTTCCCTACTTGAGGACAGGACCTAAGGCACTGTTGACATGGTCCTTATGTTTAATAACAGAAAATCCAAGAGTCTAATTACTGATGCCACTAGCACAGGAGTCCTGTTGGAAGAAGTGTATAAAAGTGGAAGGATGAGGCACGGGAAAGGTGTTTTACTCCTCCTTGTTCTCTGCTCTGGACAAAAATATAATTATTAGTCTCTCATTTCGTCAGTTCTTAACTTTCCATGACAACCACATCTACGTTATGAACAGTCAGAAAATAAGCCCAAATCTGTTTTTTTGCCCTTGAGCAGATGAAACCAATGTGCTTCCTCATCTTTTGCAAGTGGGAACAGGACTCTCAGTGACCACCCCACTGTAGCTCCTGTTGTCCTCCAAGAGGAGGGAGGAGTGTGATATTGCAGTCACTGTGACTTATTCACCTCCCAGTGAAACAGCTTCCAGGAATTGTGCTCAGTAGTAGTTACAAAGCTCTAGGAGAATCTCTGATTCATTCAAGTTGCTAACATCCCACCTACCCACTGAAAAAAATATACAAATCTGATGAGACCAACTCCTATCAGTGCTTTTCATTCATTCCTGGCATCACAAATGCTGGTTCTGCTTCTGGACTCCCATCATCATCTTTAAAGTCCTTAGAAAAATGAAAGGGACCTCCTCAGCAAGCTCATTTTTCTACTGCAGAGCTGCAACAGCTGTGCTTAACAAAGATCTAAGGGTTGAGACTTTGCCAGGATGATGGATGGTTATTGGACTCAATAATTCCCTGAAAGTAGCTGCATGATGCAATTCATGTCTAGCAACGGCAGTGCATTTACCAGCAGCGATGGCAAGAGACCTAGACTCCAAATTTATCTGGGAAAAGGTCTGTTGCCACAGATAAATTAATTCAGGTTATCCAAAGAAAGTGAAGGAAGAGGACCAGACTGAACAACAGCCCTTCATCCTCCATGTACTCCCACAACACTGGAATGATGAAGGAAAGGATTATTAACAGCACATACCAAAGCAGAAAACCTGTATCCAGTTCTTAATTTTTACCTATTTTAAAATTTAATCTCACTAGAATATGATGACCTCCAAATCAAGAGGAGTGTTTCCGTTTTGGACTCTGGCACAGGAATGTGCACAGACTCTTATGTAAGAACATGCATACACAGGCTCGCAGACAAGGAAGGAAGGATATGATCCAGCTGCGGGAATTTTTGTTTGTTCTTTTGTGAAAAGACTTCCAAATCTTCTGCAGGCCTCCTCCAAAGCAGTCTGGGCTGTTAGGCAGTGCCCAGGCTCACACAGTGTGGCACTGGTTTAGCTGGGACTGCAGAAGAAGAGTGCAGCAGCTGCTGTGGATCCAGAGGGAAAGGCCCTTGGATCATTTATCTCTGAAGATGAAGTGCCTTGTGTTCACTGCACACAAGGGAATAGCAAGAGTGTTATTATATCACCATGGCCTTCACCTGGTTATTATTCGACTAAGAAAGAAAAAGAGAAAAAAAATATAGATTTTAGAAGTTCGGGGGTATTAGATGAAACCTTAGATTTATAGTCTCCCTCTTTTCATTTACCTGCTTTAATCTTCAGGTATAAAGAGACTACTTTGAAACAACTTAGGATGTTTTTATGGGAAGATCACAGAATTGTTGAGTTTAGCACAGAAAACACCTGCTCCAATGCCCTGATCAAAACAGGGTCAGCCAGAGCAGTTTGCTTAGCTGAGTTTTGAGTATCTCCAAGGAAGGAGGCACACAACACATCTGGGAAAGCTGTTCCACTGTTTGACTGCCCTCCAAATAAAATGAAAAAGGGAAAAATAATTTTACAAGTTTTCTTATGTTTAGATGAAGTCACAGAACTGTTTGGGTTGGAAGGAATCTGAAAGATCATTTCACTCCAACCCCCAGCCATGGGCAGGGGTACCTTCCACTAGACCAGGTTGCTCCAACCTGGTCTTGGACACTTCCATGGATGGGGCAGCCACAGCTCCTCTGGGCAACTTGTTCCAGTGCTTCACCACCCTCACAGGGAAGAATCTGTTCCTAATAGCCCATCTAAACCTGCCCTCCTTCAGCCTAAGGCCCTTTCCCCTTCTCCTATCACTACACGCCCTTGTGAACATCTCAGCTGGGAAGGGACCCACAAGGATCATCAAGTCCAATGGCTTACCCAGCCTTGTAGAGTCTGTGGTTAGCATGGAGAAGATGGAAAGGAGGACACTGAAGGAGAATTGAGTCAGGCACCTTGCAGAGTGTCTGCAGGAACAGAGTGAAGTAGCTGACAGGGTTCAGGGGAGGACCAGGAGCTGGAAGAGCTGCTGGTGGTCAGAGTGACAGTAAGATAAATTCAAAATATGTGTAAAGTACCAGGGCTTACCCATTAAGGACTTCCTCCATGAGTAATGGCAGCAGACATGAGCTTGCTGCTGCCTAATGGCTTTACAGCAGAACTTCTTTCCCCAGGATGTCAGCTTATCTCACAAAGCCTGAGGAGCCTTTACCTCTTGACTCACCTGTCTTGCCTCCAGCACTGAGAAAAAAACAGTCCAAGTTCAGTAAAGATCCAGCATCCCCTCTGAAAAACAAGAAGATAAATTCTCAAAAGGGTGTGATGGAACTTTAAACTCTCAAAATACACAGTACCATTGCCAGGACTGTCAGATTAAATGCTTTTTGTAGCAGTCAGTTGGCTGAACACTTTGTTGTAGCCCTCCCCCCTTTCTTTTTTTTTTTTTTTTAATAAATCTCCATTTTTGTATACATATACAATATTCTTCTAGACTGCCAGATTATCTCCAGGTAGCTGCACATCATTGGTTCACATGTTTTTTCTCACCAGCAACTCAACTCTCTGATGTTTGGGGCCCCTTCCAAACTTGCCTCTCTTCAGGCTGAGTTAAAAAGGCTCTGCCATTTAGACATGGAGGATTCCCTTTTTTTTTTTCCTGAGCATCTCTATGACTTTTTTTTTTTTGTTTTCTTCACAAGTTCAACACTTCCAAAAGAATCTGAAATAATCCAAAGTGTAATATACAAAACAAGGTAGGCAAGGCACAATGTGTCTTGCTGGGAATCTCAGCTGAACTTTTTGTGCCAGGGGGTTTTTGCACAGAATCTGCTGCTGCTGAAGAGTCCTGGGTTTGGTGGCTGCAGATGCTGCAGATTTGGGAAAAGCTCCGTGTTTGACACAGCTGAAAACAGGTTCTTCACGGAAACTAGATTCTCTAGGCATTGACAGCTGAGGTTTAACAGCAAAATGCATTTTGTAACTTTTCTCCGTGTGGTAACTTTGGAGTTATTACTTTGGAGAAATAATGACAGAAAGCCCTGGGTTTGTGTCCATTTTCTTGAAGACAAATTAAAGGAATTTTTTTAATAAAAGGAGCAAATTTCTGATCATCTCTTTTATGACCATCTTCCTAATTGTAGGGCCATCATCTGGTCTTTAATAATCACAAATAATTTTGAAGAGACTACCTGGCAGAAAAGCATCTTGCATTCTTCCTATGGTTTTAATTAACAGACAGAGCTAAGACACCCGGAGATCATTTATTCATGTTCCTCAGATGAACGAAAACACTGACTGACACAACAATATTTGTCTTCTTTTGGATCCCTGGTTCAAAATTATAGCAAAATACACCAAAACACAATGTGAGGGTACGAGATATTCGTTATTGCAATTACACATGGCAGCCACATTAATTAGTCATCTCAGCATAGACGGTGGAGAGGTGAGATTATACATTTAAATTGCTTGGGTCACAACAGTAACAAAGTCAGAATATAAGCCAGAAAGATTTGTGGGAAAAAGATAATATTTTAACTATCTCTATTTTGGAAACGTTCATCAATTGTGAAATGCCATAGGAGTTAAGAAAACATTTTATCTGCTAAAACTGATTGAGTGTTATTTCTCTGTAGAGAGGAAATTCCTGCCTGTTTCTATTTTTTGTTTCTTCAGAAAAATTTTGTCTCTAGAGACTATACCAGGATTCAAGCCCTCTTGAACCATTGCTACCAGCCATAAGCTTGAATATTTTGCTTTGTTTGTTAAGGAATAAATTTGTTATTTTGTCTCAGTTAGTCAAATTAACTTTGCTTTCTGCGCTGTTCCGCAAGCCCAGAAGAAAACAAAGTAACTCATCTATTAGAGAAAAAGCATCAGAACTGGAAACTGGATTTTGCTGGGGTTTAACAAGATATTTTCTTGCTTTTGCAAAAAGAAAAGGAATACAACTAATTTACCTACACCCTGCATTTTGGATTCCAGAAACCTCAGTTTATGAACAGTTCGGGAGTGTTTGCCTTCATCATGGATCTAGGAGGAACAGCCTAACCTGCCACAGTTTGATTCCTTTTTCCTGTCCTCATCCATCACCTCTTCACAGCTCAAAAGTTTTGAATTTTTTAAATTGTGTTTTTTGGAAGATGTGAACGACTGGGTTTCCCTTTCTGGGTATCCACCACAAACATGGCTTTTGAGAACTTAGCCAAGGAAACAGGAGTATTAGGGCTTGTGGAAATTTTGCCCTCCTCTGCCTTCCAAGTCCCTGCTTTTCTTATAGAATAACAGAATCATTAAAGTTGGGAACAACCTCTATGACCATCCAGTCCAACTGTTAACCCAGCACTGCCAGGTCCACCACTAAACCCTGTCCCCAAGTGACACATCCAAGGATGGTTATTCCACAACTTCTCTGGGCAGTCTGTTCAATTGACTGACCACTGACCAGCCTTTCAGTGAAGACATTTCTGCCAACACCCAATCTAAACCTCCCCTGGTACAACTCGAGGCCGTGTCCTCTCATCCTGTCACTTGTTCCTTGGGAGAAGAGACCAACTGCCCCCTGGCTACACCCTCCTTTCAGAGGGCAGTGAGGTCTCCTCTGAGCCTCCTTTTCTCCAGGCTGAGCCCCCCCAGCTGCTCCTCATCAGCCTCGTGCTCCAGACCCTTCCCCAGCTCCATTGCCCTTCTCTGGAAACACAAAGGTGTCTTTCTACACCTCCTCTCCTTCACCACAGCCAAAGAAGGGTGAGTGTCCCCACACACCACCTGTGATATCGCCACAGCTCTGCTGCCTCTTTTACTGTGGAAAAAAAGGGTTTCTGGTACCAGTGAGAGAGGGCTCAGATCTTTGGAAGTTCCTCAGGATAAATTCAAATCTCTTGTTCCTTTGGTGGGTAGCAAGTCCAGCACTCCAGAGCTTTCCATCACAAACCTCCATCCTGTTGCCCAGTGCTCCTCTTGTTCCTCTTCTCCCACAGTAGGAACAGCTCTTGCTAAGTTCTGCCTCTCGCTAAGAGGCCTTGTGTCACTTTTAATGCCATAAATGGCACAGAAAGACACTTGGAGACACTATCAAAACTAATAAACAACTGGCCACAGTTGGGAAAGACTACAGAGGGGACGTCATGATGAGTCCTGCCACGTTTCCCAATGCTGGAAAGGAAGGGGTCTTGTTAGCAATTCACTTTGTAGATTTATGCAACCTTAAGAGAACAGAGAAATAGTCAAGAATCAGCTATTTCAGCTTGTATCTTTTGCTGTTGGGGGGGAATTTGCTGGCGACAATGTTATTATTTTGGTTAAAATAAAAAAAAATCCCAAACATGAGTGTAGAAATTATTTATAAAATAATCTGTCCTACTCCTTGCTTCTTGAAGATGCTGGCAGACTCTTTCTCCCTAAGTGAAGGGAAAGCTGCAGAGAGATCATTTTTTGCAGGAAATGCAGCTCTATTCAATGCCAGTACAAACTGCTGCTGAGTTCCTCCTGCTCTCCATCTTGAAACATTTCACCTGTTGTGTAGAAATTAATTATAAAATAATCAGTCCTACCTCTTGCTTCTTGAAGATGCTGAAAAACTCTCCCTAAGTGAAGGAAAAGCTGCAGAGAGATCATTTTTTGCAGGAAATGCAGCTCTATTCAATGCCAGTACAAACAGCTGCAGGAGTTTCTCCTGCTCTCCATCCTGAAACATTTCACCTGTTCATCGAATGGCTTTTTGGAGCAACGGGGCTGATTTGTCCTGGTCACAGAGTGACAAGGGTTTATCCCACCTTCGCTCTCCAGGAGGCTCATTTTCCCTCTCCAGATCTAGTTGCTGTGTCACACAAAGCCCTTATCTGCTGGAACCCAGAGAACAGAAGGCCATCAGGGGAAACTCTCAGTAACCTCCAGGACCACAGCAGCTTGCATTTAGATTTAGCTGCTTTTTCTAGGAAAAAGTGCTCAAATTTCTCAAGGCAAAAGACAGAGTAACTACCAAGAAGCTGCACAGCAAGGAGACATAATGATGAGTGAAATTCCCCTGCCTCCAAAGGGCTTAATTTTAGGTAGTCTCCATCCCATGTGAGAAGACAAAAGGGAGTAAGAGACAGGAATGCAATAAAGGGTGTGATATGGAAGTTCCCAGGCACCCACAGTCACAAATCTTAACCCCAAAAGTCAATGTGTAAATTGAACCTCTCCATGTGTGCAGGGTCACCACAGGAGCTGAACAAGTGGGAATGTGAGGATGAGTTTGATTTTCTTTTTCTTTTTTTTTTTTTCCAAGTGTTTTGCTGCACACACAAAACATGCAGACTCTGACTATGCCACAGGCTGGACTTGAAAGAATTTAACTGATGGGGCAGAAATTTCAAACAGTTTTGGGCTCGTTTGGCTATGGTTGGAGGAGAACGCACACAAATAGTTCTCTTAATTTTGTGTTAGGGTTGAAAGAAAAAAAGACACTGAACACTTAGTTTCCTGCGTTAACAATTTCTCTTTTGCCATTCCATAAAAGTAAGCAGACTCCTGTGATTCCATCTTGGAGATATCCAGAGGGATGGTGCCCCGTGAATTGACTCCTGAGACAACTTTGAACCCTTTCAGTAGGAATTTCTTATGAAATACGTATCTCAAGAGCTTGGTTTATAGTTTCTTTCAGTGGTAAGGCTGGATCAGGGGTTAACATTCTCCTAAGGTAATATTCTTAAAATCCTCTATAAAACATCAAACTCTCACGATGCAGATGATTACGTTGGTCTGAAAGACCCAGAATTTAGTTGTCTCTTTTAAGAAGTTTTATTCCTTATCACACCTAATCTAAATTTTTTTTTCCCCTTCCATAAATTCACAGTCATAAAAATCCTCTCACTCTCCCTAATTTCCTATGGTTGGTCCAGATAAAGGCTACTTTACAAAACGCTCTGTGCCTGTGTATTTACATACAGCTTAACATAATGAGCCAGTAATCTTATTTGAGGCCTCCAATTAGTATTGAAATATAGATTGTTATTAATAACGATATCGCTTACATGTTACTGGTGCTGAAATGCCAATCCTTCCCTCCCTGCTTGCAAATGTAGCAGCAGGGTATGTTAGCTGAATTTCAAATGAGTGTCAGGAAAACAACATCAGCCACAACAGAAACTCTCTGCTTTCTTTACTAATCGTGTTTCTCCTCTGAGTGAATTCTTGTGGTGGAGATTCCTAAACTAAAAAAAAAAATAAATATTAGGAAGATATTATATGTGGGAAACTTCAGATTGGGACTTCAGCTGAACTGAGCTGACATAAGTCAGGCAAGTGGGACTCCACCAAGCCTAAAATAAATCAGAGAATAACTTTGGAGTCTCATCATCTTCACTGATAACTGATGGAAAGGCTGTTCCTGAAGGTCCTTGATCCCAAGATTCAGAATATGCAGCTTAGCTGGGAAAGCTGCCATGACTCCCTTCCCAAAGTTGTCCGGCTCTGTTGGCCACAAAGATGCCACTCTTCAGGTTTGCCATCTTTACAGTAAGTTTGGAACATTTGTTAGACAACAATTACCCACCTGTAAACAACATTTCATGGAAACGGAGACATTGTGCTGGAACATGTTGATTTCGGTGAAACATCTGACAGGAAATTTGGATTGTTTTGACTTCCACATTTTACTCTGGCATTGAAATGCTTTGTTTTGGTAAAAGCAGAGAGGGTTTGTTTTGACTTTCTTGCTCTGTTTTATTTCACCCTAATTTTATATTATGAGCCTTCCAATGCTGTGTTTATATATTTGCCTATTATAGAAACAGTTCCTTCAGCCATCTGAAAATACCCTGAGATGAAAGAAAATGAGTATATTTCATCTTTTCTCTGAGTAGTATTGATTACTTCACAGCATAATATTTGTACAATCGCTGACATTTTGGATGGCTGCTTTTTTTTTTTCTTCTCATTTCACTAAAGTTCCATTTTGTCACAAAAGCAATTTTCAAAATGGCAGCTTTTCCCTCAAACGAGAACATTTATTTACCATCAAAACTAATGTGCTAACCAACAGTGTCAAATCACATGCAGCTGCCAGGACAATTAATTTGCCCACTGCCTTGCCAGGCTGCCCTTTTTCCTGCTGATTTACAGCCCCTCTCTGTACAACCTTCCCCTCGCACTGGAATAAGTTTTCTGGTCTCCTCCCTGGGGAAAAAAAGGTATTATTTCAGGTGCAATGGTCTAGTGGAAGGTGTCCCTGCACATGGAAGGATGTTGGAACAAGATGATGTTTTAGGTCCTTTCCAACCCAAACCACTCTGCGACTCCAGGATTCTCTCCGGTGTTCTCAAAGGGCAGTTTGTGACTCCTGGATCAATGCAATGGAAAACCACGGCAGCAATCAGGTTAATTTTCATGGTAATCCTTGCAAAGGGGAGCAGAAAATCTAGGAATACCTCCAGAGAGTTGAGCGCCTTGGCTCTGAGCGGCATCCCTGCGAGGTTAATGGATGGTGGTGGTGTATCTCCACCCATCTTAGCCCCAGAGTGTCATCTCACATTAGCTTCTGATCCAAGCAAATCCCAAAAATTAGAGCCAGGGACGAGCTGTGCAGTCAGCACGGTGGGAACGGGACCTTTGCTGAAGATTTCCCTTTGGTACCTGATTCCTGGAAGTCAGGAGAGACAGTCTAAGTCTCCACCTGGAAGCTGAATAACTAAAACACTAAGCTCAAAGCCAGGTCTGTGCATGACACTGTCCCGTGTTATATCCCACGTGAACATGGCCCTGGGAACCCCCCTGCCCTGCCCCAGTGCAATAACCCCCCCTGCTATTCTGCACAGCCCAGCTGGTGCTTTCTAATGCTGCAGGGTGTGATTTCAGGCTGCTCTGATATCTGTTTGATATTTCCTTTCAGATTTATAACCATTTCCCTCCACTTAAACCTCAATATTCCTCATACCCACCATGCATGAGAACTCTGATGTTTTATTCAGGGGCTGTTTTTCCTGGCCGTGCTTCTGCCAAATTAAATACCAGCAGCATAACGATGCTGTTGCACAGCTTCACTTTTAATTCTCTGACAAGGTTTTTATTGCTCCAGATTTTGACTAACATATTCGTATTTCTCGATGCTTTCCCCGTTCTCGCTTCTATTTCCACCGCTGTACTGCTGTTATCTGTTATTACCAGGTTGCCACGGTAACTGCGTTCCTCCACTCTCCTTATTTGTTCCACGCCAATTGTTATACGGACCGTGTCTGTTCCCGTCCTTGCCAACATCTTGGTCCTTTTTTTTTTCTTTTGTGGGTGTGTTGAAATTCCGCCCTTATCTTCTCCCCTTTGGAAGCTTTTGGGCTGCACATGGCGGGGGCGAGAAAGATGAGTGGTACCTCCTCCGAGTTCTCACTGAAGATACTGCTGTTTCCTGGGGCAGTTGGCTCTCACCCATCATTCTTAGCAAGGTTTCCACCCCTCTGACCGCCCAAGGGGCGAGGATTCTCCCTCTTCAGCCTGGTGCTCTCCACCGAGCTGCTCTGAGCCTCACCTCCAGCAAACTGCCCCCAGCAGCAACTCCTTCTGGTCTGCCCTAAGTGGGCAATCCCAAATCCCTCTCGACGCCAAGGCACCCGTCCTGAAAATGTTAAATGAACTCCCGCACGCTCGGCGAGGGGACCGCATTCTCTCTCGCTCGCTCTTTCTCCCAATCTCTATGTTTTGCTGCCCTCTCCTGCTCAGCCAGGAAACCTCTCCAACCTCTCCAACCCATCCAACCTCTCCAACCTCTCCAACCCCTCCAACCTCTCCAACCCCTCCAACCTCTCCAACCTCTCCAACCTCTCCAACCCCTCCAACCTCTCCAACCTCTCCAACCCCTCCAACCCCTCTAACCCCTCCAACCTCTCCAACCCCTCCAACCCCTCCAAACTCTCCAACCTCTCCAACCTCTCCAACCGGGGGCTGCAGAGACCCCCTGGAAATTTACAGGCTCCCTTCATACGTACGACAGGGCTTGCCAGAGCAGAGCATCCCTGATGGGAGCAAAGTGGTGCAGAGCATTAGTGGGGACCAGGATTGACACTTTCCAAGTTCTGGGGGACAAAAACCCAGCCATAGAGCAAATTGTCTGCAGGAGAAGCAGTGATACAATGCTTCTACAGCTCGATTCAAGCACTAAAAGGGGGCATTTTCTGATACCTCTCTTGCCCTTAGGGTGATGAGGATGCTTCTCTTCCCTTTTTTGCCTGTCTTGCCCTTTTTCCTTAATTCTCAGGAGCTCAGGGTTGTGGTGGTGGGAGGAGGGCAGGGAAGTGCCAGCATTGCAGTCACCGCTGCAGTGGAGCTTCTGAGCTCACACTTTTGGGGCTCCCAACTGGCCCGCCCAATATGCTCCACTCCATCAGTGGCACAGTCGGGGACCGTGACCACCTAAAATGGCAAAGGGCAGTGATCCCACTCCCTTCGTGCAGCCAGGGAAGCACCTCACTGCCAATGTATCTGCCTCGGTAACGTCATTGCCCCTAAAAAAAAATGGGGTTTATTCTCCATTTCTGGCATCGCTGCAGCAATTTCACGGTTCTTTTGCTGACCTGTTGATTAACGACCTTGCTGTGCTGCAGGACAAAAACCTTCTTGGGGCTGAAACAGAAACCCCTCCCAAAGGTCATGAACTGTTGCAGTGCTGCCCAGGCATCAGGATGGAGCTGCTTTCTCCTGTTAAAAACTGTCAGAGGAAAGAGGAGATTGGGGCTGATTTTAGTGCATTCATTCACTTTATCCCTGAAGGGAATGCAAATGATTTCCTCTGACTCCTCGTGATCAGATGTTGGGACATCTCATGGTAATGGAATCAACTAAGCCATAGAATAACTGAATCATAGAATAGTTTGGGTTAGGAGGGACCTTTAAAGGTCACCTAGTCAGACCCTCCTGCCATGATCAGGGACATCTTCAACTCGATCAGGTTGACCAGAGCTCTGCCCAACCTGACCTTGAAAGTTTCCAGGGATGGGGCAGCCACCACCTCTCTTCTCTTCCTTCACCGCTGTCAATGGCCAGTTGTACACGTTACTGGATCCATGCCTTGCTTTAGACATCGAGCTGTTTTCCCCACCTAAAAACAGATTGGCAAAAATTTATACATGGCTATGTGTGTTTTACATTCACAGCTTCCTTGTGTTTGTCATAATTTTTTTCTCTATGAAGCTACGGTAAAAATGCCAAGAAAGGTATCATTGACAGCTAAATATTTACTTTAACTACATGGAGAATTTAATTACAATAAGAATTTAATTACAAGAAGGCTGGAAAGGGACTTTTCACAAGGTTTTGCAGAGACGGGACAAGGAGTAATGCCCTTAAGCTCAAGGAGAGTAGACTTAGATCAGATATTAGGAAGAAATTCTTTACTGTGAGGGCTGTGAGGCACTGGCACCGGTTGCCCAGAGAAGCTGTAGATGCTCCATCGCTGGAGGTGTTCAGGATGGGGTTGGATGGGGCTCTGAATAACCTGGTTTAGTGGAAGGTGTCCCTGCCCATGGCAGAGGGGTTGGAATGAAGATGATCTTTAAGGTCCCTTCCAACCCAGGCCATTCTGTGGTTCTACAATACTTTGAAATAATCCCTACGTGACTATCACAGCCATCAGGTGATGCTTGCAAGCAGAGAAGGGAGACTAAGGTCAGGGTGGTGCTATAGATGCTGCACAAACATGGACATCAGCATAAATGGGACAATAAAAAAGCCATGGAGAAAAAAATCTGAAAGAAGATGGAACTTGACAAGTCAACTAACACAGTATTTATTGGTTTTTGATAGAAGAATTTATTGAGCAAGAAAGAATGACACCAGCCAATACAGGGTGAAAATAAGCACATTGTAAGAGCTGGGTTAAAACTCCATCCAAGCATAAGTGGAGGAATATAAAGCACTAAGAGGGATATACCCAGGACAGGGATGGTGGACATGTTACCCACATGCTCCATGCTCAGGGAAGTGCTGCAGGTGAACTGAAGCAGTCAGGACCTTGAAGAGGATGTTGTAGAACCTGTCACCGGGCTGCAAGCAGGGAAACACTGACTCCTCTGAACAACCAACTTACCCCAAATCTTTCCCAAGAATGTAGTCACTTATAATGCTGTCAACATCTGGAGCTGAGGAACTCCGGGGGGAAAGGAAGAGGAAAAAAAATCTGCATCAGGCAGAAATGACTGGGAAACCTACCCAAAAACCAGTTTTATTTTAAATTCAATTACTAACATTTACACTGAATTCTTGAGCCACAGGAGGGTGAAATCAACTGTGCCTGTAAAAGCAAAATAGGTCACATTATTAGACAGCACTTTTAAAATCAGTTTTGATGTTCACTTAATTATATCCCTTTGGCTGAGTCAGAAAAACAGAATCTTGCCTTATTATTACCATTTCACATTGTTTTGAAGGTCTTTGATTTGGTTCAGTGGATTATATTAATGGGACCTGTCAAACAATAGGATAATCTTCATCTCAGTGAAAAAGTTATCGCTCCCAAAGGCACGTTTTTTGATAAATGACTCTTTCATGTAGACACAAGGCATTGAGTCGTGTTCAAAATATAATGGCTTACATGATTAACACAGAGTTAACATGGGAAAGGTATAACGTACTTAAGAGAAATCTCTTTATTCCCAAGAAGAAAATGAAATATGGGGTAGAAAGAGTAATATTTACTGCCAGGTCTGCAGCAACTACATCCACACATGGTATAATTATTTAAATTCCACTGCCCTCCAGTAAGGCAAAGGTCCAGGGAATTTAGGACAATACATCATCTGGGGTTGCCTAAAAATGCAACTCTATTGGAAGAAAATTCCTGGATAAGTTTATCCAAATTATAACCAGAATGAGCAATTTCTTCCAACACAGTTAGAACTTGAGTGTAAAATCAATCAAATCAGTGACAGCAGAAAGGTATGTTTGTCAAAGCAGTATTACCAGCAAGGAAGTATATTACAGCAAAAGTGCAGAAAACTGCACTTGTTTTGCTCAGAAAAGCTATAATTTGGCAAAGAACTTCAGCATGTGCCTAAATTATGAAGTATATTACACATGATGGAAATCAAGCAGTGAGGTTGTTATTCCCCAGAATGGTGTAACTGAAATTCCTCCATTTGGCAATTAACAGAGCATGGGAAAAACACTCCAGAAATCCAAGAATAAATATATCCAGAGAAGTAGTAGTACAAGTCTGATTGGTACAGGACTTTTGGCTATGATGCCCAAACCTCACAGAGCTTGTACAACTGCATCCATTACTGATTCACCTGTGATTGAACACGCTACAGATCTGCCAATAAACCAGAGTGCCTCAGGCCTTTTTGGAAACCCATTCTACATGAGAAACATGAAAATCCTGACTTCTGTTATTTACGATTAAAAGCAGAATCTCTGGAGCTTTGTCAAGGCTGAGAAACGTGCACGCTTCAGGGCATGTGGCAACCTCCAGCTAATAGAGGTCAGGAGGAACAACAGCTCCACGCTGGCAGATTGTCCCATGGCAGCATCTCAAGGTGTGTGCTGTGGGCTCTTGCAAAGGACAATTACCTGACCCTGTCTGTAATTCCTCTGTTTCTGGCTACCAGGGACATCTCCACGAGGATCTCAAAGGATATTGGTAATGGGACATCTCTGGGATGGTTCTTGCTTCTTCCCCAGCTAAATGAAGCCCACCCACAGGCTTGAGTGTCTCTGTGTAAGGCATGTCCAACCTGTCCAAGGTATGTTCCAACCTGTCCAAGGTATGTCCAGCCTGAAAGAGGTTGTAGCAAGGTGGGGATCAGCCTCTTCTCACAGCAACCAGCGACAGGACAAGAGGATGTAGACTCAAGCTGCAGCAGGGGAGGTTCAGGTTGGCCATCAGGAAGAATTTCTTCACTGAAAGAGTAGTTAAGCATTAGGAGGGGCTGCCACGGTTGGTGGTGGAGTCACCATCCCTGGAGGTGTTCAAGAAACAACTGGACACGACTCTTAGTGCTGTGGTTTGGTTGCCATGGTGGTGATCATTCAAAGGCAGGGCTCAATGATCCTGGAGGTCTTTTCCAACCTGAATGATTCATGTCAGCTTTCAGGTTTGACCTGAAGGGTGGCAGGAAATGTAGTTGTACACTGGGAACTGCAACTAGAACTGGAAATAAAGCGAGGACAACGTAATGAGGGGGGATGTTCAAGGAGAAGTGAAGAAAGGAGATTTCGTAGGTATAATGACACCCTTTATCTTCTCAAGTCAGTCGTGGAGCAGCCTTGTGACTGTGAAGAGTGCTAAGCAGAGACCTCTGGCTCAGGTCTCACCGGTTATGTCCCTACCATAGTATAACTTTGTTTCCCAGTTATCTCCAGGGCCTTAGTTCCTGATTATCCTCAGACACGTAAACATCAGTTCAATCCCAGGCTATTTTGCAATAAATGAGTCTTGTAGAAAACAACCCCTGCTTTGTCATGGAGAGTTTTTACCCTAAAACTCTTGCCCAGTGAGCAACGTGGATGAGGTTTCGTAAAGTTCATCTCTCCTTGCCTTCCAGTGTGTCCAAAGGGGGTCCCAGCTGGTTTTGCATCTCCGCAGCACAGAGCCCAGTGCAGTGTCAAAGCAGTAGGTCTGATCTGGAGGAGCCAAGTCCTGGTCACTGTGGAGGAATAGCGGGCATAAGCAATATGGGGAGTAGGGAAAGGGATGAAAGAATGATTGAGAAAACACAGGAGACAACGTGATGAAAACCCCACACCTCGTAAGTTCTCTGTGTTCATCGTGTTATTCCTACTCAGCAGTGTTTCCCACCGTAAAACACCCAGTTCCCAGTTACAACTCAGCACTGCAGTCCCTTTCCCCAGAGTGCTGACCTCCTGTCTCACCTGCAGAAATGATGGCCAAATACAGCAAAGCTGAACCCTGCAGGGCCAAAATTTCTCCTGGAGTGGTTACAGCTATGGTGCGCTCCAATCTGTCCCAGGAGAGCTGCGTGGAGCTTTGGCAGAGGAAATCTGGGCCCAGTCCTCGAGAGTTCGTGAACCTTTCAGTAAAACCAGCCCTCGTTCCAAAAAATCCTGGGCTGACATCCAAGAAAAACTCCAGCTCCAAGAACAGCCTGCCTTGCCAATAGCTCTTCTTCTGCATCCATCCACCCAGCTCGCACCAAGAAATGCTCGGTGCTCTTTTCCCCTGTAATTGCACGCCCAGCAGCGGTGAGGGATCATGCTAGCAGGGGAACAAGCGAGAACAGAGAGGCCAGGTGGCTGCTAAAAGCAGCTCCAAGGATCCTTTCTGCTCTCTAGCAACTGGTTTAATGAGTGGATATTAGTTCACACCAAATTACAGCTGTGTTCCTGTGGAATTATACACTCCATCCACATCTGCTCTTGCACTGAATATCGAGGAAGAGGGAAGGAGAAGCTGTTAGGCTTTTCCTCCCATTCTGCAAGCATTTGGGTGTTTGACTTTATGTATCTGTCAACCTGCTCTGGGAAAATGACTTTCAAACACGTGGCATGAACCCAGGGATCTGCAAATAGAGAAAGGGATTTGATGGTGTGTGCCCTTGCAGACAGTAGTTTTGTAGGGGCATTGTTAGGACAGGCCTGGCCACCCCACAGCTGCCAGGCTTCATTTGCTCCCCACACAGCCCAGAAAAGGCTCTCATGTACATTCCTGGACCTGCAGCATCCCTGGGTGTCTGAGCCCTCAGTCGCCATAGGAGGGACAACCCAAACTCTCTGGGTGGCTGCTGGGACTCTGCTGTGCAACCCAGCCAATGCCACCCTGATGTCATCAAGTCACAGAATATCCTGACTTGGAAGGGACCCACAAGGATCATCCAAGTCCAGATCCTGGCCCTGCCCAGGACACCCCCAACAATCCCACCTTGTGACTGAGAGTGTTTTCCAAACCCTTCTTGAACTCCGGCAGGCTTGGGGCCGTGTTCACTTCCATGTCTCCCTGCTGTGTCCTGTCCTGCCTGTGGACCACACTTGGAGCACTTCCAACTCCCCAGACATGTGTGAAATATCCACATTTTTCAGTTCTCAGCCATACGGAGAGTCTGGCATGCTGCAGGTAGGAGCAGAGATGTCTCTGCCCTGGAATGACAGTGTGCACCCAATGTCTGGAGACTCCATCCAGCTCCTTTTTTCAGGAAGAGGTGAGATACACTCAGGAGACTTAGTCATTCATCTTGAAACAGCAAAGGGCAGAGTGCTCCGTGCCAGGGTTGGAAATCTTTTCAACCACAGGGCGCTCAGCTGAGCAGCTCAGGGGTTTACAAAGCCCTGGTACATCAGAGAAACCACCATGTGGGCTTTTTTAGGTTTAGTCAGACAGGGCTGGGCAGGGCTAGGCAAGCGGGCTGCTGAGTTTGCACTGCATTCCTGGCTATCACATGTTCAGGGAGCAGGTGTAACTCTGCCCCTGACAGAGGTACTGAGTGGGGAGGATAGCGGTGCAACACCTTAGCACCACACCGCTATAGAGCCTGCACCACTGACAGTGATGTTCTTTTCAATCGAGAAAAAACAGGGTGAAACTCTACCACTGCCACCGCCAGGAATTTCCAATCATCCACGCAGAGAAGCCTGTTATTGTGGCTTTGCAAATTATAAAGGAAGGAAAAATCCTGCTGCTGGTTTGACAAGCAGTGCCAGCCCTCTGAGGAGCGGGTTCAGGTCTTTCTGCCACCTCCCATTCCCTCCACGGCCCTGAGAAGGCTCTTTGATCTCTCTGTGTCCTTCAGATCGGCCTCCATAACACCAAGCCAATGCTCCTGACCCCGAGGGCAGTTGTAAGGAGAAAGGTCTTCACTTATCTCTGGTCCCACGCAGAAGGAACCAAGAGGGAGCTTAAGGAGAGGAGTGGGGTGTTATGTTCTGCTCTGCTGCTTAATTGAATAAGCTGCTATTTGCAAGTAATTGGGGGGAAACACTTAAGTATCTGTTAATGGGGTGAAAGAGGAGAATTCTCCTAATTTACGTCTCATTGTCGAGGAGATCAACATGCTTTTCTCTTTCTTATCAAATTGCTGTGAATGCTGGCCAAACTGTGCAACACCAATCTCCTGGGCATGGAGAGACAACATTCGTGCTTAGCGCTGGTACAAATGATTAATGAGGCTTTTCTTAATGGTGATGCTTTTTAGCTACTGTTATCACCTAATGCCTAAGCTAAAGCCTGGAAGTTTCACCTGCTTGTCTCATGAAAAAAAAAACTTTTCTCCCTTCAGTCTTCCATCCAGTCCAACTTACAAACTCCAGTTTTGCTGCAGATTTATCCAGTAGTGGAACTGGGAGAGGTTTAAACCTCTTTACAGCCAAAATAGTGGACAGCCCAGGGCTCACTGAGCTCTCCTGCACATCAACAGGCTTCACATCAGGATCTCCCCTCGAGCAGGGACATCTCTCAAGGTTACTCCTTAAGGTTGAGAGAATCCTTATTGTGTCAGACACTTGATAAATGAATTTGGAATAAGTGCACTGAAATGTTGACATCTTAGCTAAGTGATATAAAGGATGGATTGAGCACATATAGTCCTTTAGATATGAAACACTGACCAAGTCTGGAGCTAAGTTTGGATCCAGACACACCTAAACACCCCTCTGAGATGGAGTTTAGAATGCAAGGGTGTCCTTTCTGAACTTCATGACTCAATGGGAGGGTGCCCCTGACAGTTTTGTCTGCTCCCATCCTCTATGCCATGATTAATCAAGTGCACCTCGCTGTCGAATCTTGTTAAACCGGTGGAACACTGACCATCAAACTTCTTTAAATTGGATTTTTATCAATAAAAATGTTGCTACTTCTCTGTTGCAAGTGAAGGGCATCACTCCACCCGTGACAGCCAGATCTGTCCAAGTCTACATTGGAGGTTGTCAGACCGACTGTAGCCCAGACTCAAAACAGACACAGATTACAGAAAGCCAAGCTCAAACACCTTCCCACGGGCTGCACTTGCCTTCACATACTCCTCAACCCGTGTCATCTGTACCCCAGCATTCATGTGTGCAATTCAAACCCTTTGGGGTTGGATCCACACATGCTGGATTAGCTACGGGAGCAGACCTTTGATGACTGCAGTATGGTTTTGGATGAGGATCCATCAAATCCAAGCTGGAATGAAAGAAAACCTAGAACCTTCCCAATCACCTGAGTTCACAGGCAGCACTCAGATTTAGGATATCCACATGTCCTATCTGACTCTCATTACAGCTTCAGCCTCACACAGCTCTCCTGTATGGTCTCTGTTCTCTCTACCACCCCTCTTCAAACAATTTGGGCACCATGGGCTGTGTCAAATTGCACTAGAAGTTGACCAAAATCAACTCCTTTCCCTGGTAAGTTGTGTCAGCTGAGCCTGGAGAATGATTCACTCTAACACAGGTGCCTTTGAGCTATTGATCCAGGGAAAAGTCAGTCACTCATAAGTCATGTCCTATTTGTATCTGGCCCATAAAGATCTTTGGATGCCACCAGGCATGTCAGACATCACTGGGCACCTTCATTTGGTAAATGAATCCCATCTTTGTGCACTAGTGAAAAACAACTTAAAATGCTTTCAGAAAGAAAACATACCCAGTGTCAATGTGAATGATCTCATGAGGTACAATGCAGCTGGTGAATAAATCCATCCTTTTGGGTCAGTTTTTCTTTCTTTTATCTGAGAAAAATTTCCTCCCTGACATTTTAAACCTGTGAGTCTGCATTAAATAGCAGCATCTCACTTAACTAATTTTACACTTATATTGCCTCTCTCACTTTTGCTGCATTGGATACTCGCTGTGTTCCTTGCCAGTAAGCCATCCAGAGAAGCAGAACCACATAAATGATCAGGAAAAAAACCCAAAAGCCAGTCAGTAATAACCTCAGTGGTAATTTCATGATGAGAAATTCACTAGCATCTTTATTTGTGCCTGGGAGCTCTCGTTGTTCTTATTATGAATCCTCGAGCATGAAAAGTGAATGTGATTTCTAATTTAAATAGTTTGTATAACCTTCCACAAATGAATCTTCATGAAATGATAAAGCAAGGCTCTAATATTGTGTTTTGAAGGGCACCACATGTTTTGAATAATATTGTAGGTGCATGATTGAACAACAGACAAGAACCACTGCCCTTCACGGGATAGAGAAGGGACCCCTTGGATGTGCCTCACAGATTTTATGTAGCTACATGAAAGCAGCAGATAGAGGATCTGTGCTTCTGCAGAAGAAGCACAGGGAATGTTCCCTGAGGCATTCCAAGAGGTCATCATGGCCATGAGCTGCTGACCTACAAAGGATTGAAGGGATGCCAATGGCACTGATCACAGAATCCTAGAATATGGAATTATAGAATGGTTTGAGTTTGAAGGGACCTTAAATACCACTCAGTTCCAACCCCTTCCCATGAGCAGGGACACCTTCCACTAGACCAGGCTGCTCACAGCCTTATCCAGCCTGGCCTGGAATGCTGACAGGGGCACCTGACTTGGAAGGATCATCAAATCCAACTCAGTATTTGGTGGGATGTGCTGTGGTGTGGATCATGCCTCGTCCTGAACATCTGAAATAGAGAATGACACCCATAAACCTATAAACTTCTGCCAAAGTGGTAGCAGGGACAGTTAGACATGAGACTCTTCACTTAATGAATAAGTGGAGTTTGCTTAACTCTTGCAAGCTATTAAAAGACATTTCTTTCTCTGACATGACATATCAAACCCTGCTACAGAGCTCATGTGGACATGAGCTCATGTTGGTATCCTTTGTTCAATAACTATGGAAAGGTATTTTGAGGAAGGTTTTGAGGAACTGATCACATAGAAGATGAAGCTGATTTGGTTCTTGCAGAGAAAACTGTAGGTATTAATGAGTTATTTCACAAAGTATAGAAAAAAAAATTACAGTAAGCTGGGTTGCCAATCAAGACACCATTTCCTCTTTAACCTTGCCTCTAGCATTTAAATAGAATTATCACCCAAAGGACCAGTGTACCTTCCTTTAAAAATTAAAACAAACCCTCTGCTGTATTTTCAACGGCAAAATAAATATGCTTAAACCACCATCCTTCTGATCCTGTGGCATCACTGACATGACAGAAATAACTGCAGAGCAAGACAGTGGTGGAGAGTCAGGACCCTGGAGGTGAAGGGTTTGAGAACTCCCCTTGGGATCCAGAAGGGTGAGCAGGTCTCCAGCATATGGCTGAAGTAATTGCTCTCACTTCCTTGCTTCACGGAGCAGTTCAGGATACCCAGCATGGCCTCCTAACACAGGAGGGGAGAAGTCAGAGAATAAAAACCGTGTTTCTTTTTAATATCAGAAAAGAAGAACACGTGATTTGCACAGTCAGCATCAAATGGGCATCAGTGACATGAAAACCAGGTCATTGCCGGACCCATCTGTGTGTTATGCTGGAGGTTAAGGTGAACTTGAGGGAGTGCTGGCTGATGGACAAGGAAAAAACCACCTTGAAATCGAAGGTCTGGTATTGTTGAATTTCTCTGTCCTGGGAAAAAAAAAACCAGTTCCTGGCAGGAAGAAGTTTTTCTAATGTGCTGGTGTGTGAATTAACCCCTTCCTTTGGAAATAATTCTGTCTTATAACATAAGTGAAAAATTATCAATTCCATGGCTGGAGTGATGCCAAAATCCACTTTTTGAGAGGTAAAAAATTATCAGAAAAAAATTATTATCTCCATCATACACAGAGGGAAACTATGGCAAGGACAGGGACTACTGGGAGCTCAGTGGGGCAGGACCTGGAGCTCAATGGGACAGGACCTGGAGCTCAGGGGTTTGTGGCTGGCAGCTTTGCTGGGTGCCTGTGCATCTTTTGAGGACCAGAAGCTCAGATATGTACTAAATTTTTGAGCAAAAAGCAGAGAAACAGTTAAGAATCTTTCATCGAAATGGCTCAAAGAGGGGACAGAGCCTAGAGGTGTGAGCTTTCAAATCTGAAAAACTAAAAAATGCCGCCTACAAAAGTGCAACCTTCAAAGGTGACACCTCTAGCACTTGTCCACATTAATTTGCTTTTAAATGGCATTTTTATGGGGTCTTAGTAGGTTGTTCACTGTAGGAGGTGGGGACCAGAGAGAAGAAGAAGGGGAAATTCTGTGCTGTGAGGGTGGTGAGACACTGACACAGGTTACCCAGGGAAGCTTTGGATGCCCCATCCCTGGAAGTGTTGAAAGCCAGGCTGGAGGGGCTATGAGCAACCTGGGATAGTGGAAGTTGTCCCTGCCTGTGGCAGGGGGTTGGAATGAGATGATCTTGAATGTCCCTTCCAACTCAAACCTTTCCATGATTCCCATGGGACAGTACAGTACTACTCCACATTACAACAGTGTTATCCTCCATGCAGAGCTGTGTTTGCTGCACCCAAGAACTCCTCTCTGCTACAGTTGTGTGGTCACTCATTGTCCTTGGCCACTAGGATGCTCCCGCGAGCCAAAGCATCCAGGCTGGTGCAGCAGGGACCTACCAATAAAGAAAGACTCCAGTTCCTCTGTCTGTCCCTTCAGGCTTCATCTCTCCCCACTCAATGCCAAAGTCATCTGCCACAGTGTGCATCCATCAGTCACCCAAAGACATGACACAGGAGAAGAAGGGAAAATAGGGACACACACAGCCAGTGTGTCCCTCTCCCAGCATGTCCTCCCTTCCAGGCTGGGAGTTTCTGAGCTCTGAGTGGGTATAACCAGGCAGTGAGGCGTTGCAAAGCAATTTTCCCCTTGTGTGGGCTCGGGTGTTGGGGTTGGATGGCCATTGGGTGAGCTCAATACAGCAGCTTTTGGGTTCTCATTCCCCGTCTGCCTCTGTTTCTGCCAGGCTGCAATGTCTGTTCCACAGCTCTTTCCACAGATAAAGGAGAAGGCTGGGGGAAGTCAGAGATGAACCTTGGGCTTCTACCTCTACATCTCTAGCTCTGCCCATCTTTGATGAAAGGTTAGTGCTTGACTACACAACAGCCAATTATGTTGTTATTTCCAGTCCCTTCATCTCCATCAAAGCTGAGAAATGCCTTACTTTGCTTGCTGTTACTTTAACCCTTTCAGAATGTTCTGAAGGAGCAGTTTCTCCACCAACCCTGAGCAACATGTGCCAGGCTGCCCACCAGGGTCTCCCTTCTTTCTACTTACTCCGTCCCAGCCATGGTTGGACTGGATGCATGGCCAGCGCAAGGTTCCTACATGTTCTTAGACCTTTCCTGCTCCCATTATAGCACATTACAGCAGTTCTTATGTCCCGTCATACAGGTTCAGAACCTCTAAAGGTTGCTCTGCTCCGTTTGAAAGAGCTTTGAGGCAACAACTTCCCCAGGACCAGGAGAGTGCAGAAGGCAGTTAAACCCCTAAAACTGACCATTTACTGGGACAGTCTGGGAAAAACATCACCACACGGTTACCACAGTACATCCTCTGCCATGTTAAATATGTGGAAATATGGTACTGCACTGGAAACCACAGGGTTCCCAAAACATGGGTATAAGTAGTGTCCTCTCTACCATCTCCTACCAGCAGATTGGTGGCTCATTTAAATATTTTCAGACTGAGGAGAGAGCTGGGAAGCTAAAAGAGATTTAAAAGGCACAACAGCCCTCACCTGCTCAAATTCTCTGCTCTGAGAAGAGCAGTCTGGGAAGTCCATGGGGCTGTGGCTCGCTGATGTCAAGCAGCAGGGTGGGGATCACCCATCAGCCCCCCTGGAGCTGACAGCCCACTGCTCTGCACTGGGAGGACAGCCCATGTCTCAGAGGTCTGAGGTCCAGCTCCCATGGCTTTGATATCTCCATGCTTCCAGCCCAATGCTCAGATTTGCCCAAGCTCTGTTGATGGCAACACCAAGACACAACAACCTGGGAAGAGATGGAGATGCCCACACTGTAGAGTGAGACCAACTTTACACTTTGAGGGGTTGATCTGGAAGCCTCCCACTCTTCATCTCCAGAACAACATGTCAAACTCCTTTCCTTACATGGCAAAAATAACAATCACAGAATCACAGAATACCCTGAGGTGGAAGAAAACCACAAAGATCATTGAGTAGAACTCCTGCCCCAGCACAGGACAGCCCCATGAGCCACACCACATGCCAAGAGCCTTGTCCAAACACTGTCTTGAGCTCTGACAGGCTAGGATGCCCATATACTGTCTCTTATAGGTTGCCTAAACAGACAGCACTAGGACATCAGGAGATGCATAAGGGAGAAATTTCTCCATGAGTTACCTGAAGAAAAATATTATGTTTTTCCCTTTCACACTGGTTAAACATTTGTATATTTTTATTGGACTGTAAATCAATGTCTGGGGGTAAAAATCTGTATCAAAGATAGTTTGTGTTTTCATTGCAGAGGTTTATTTAGCAAATAAAGTTAATTTGGCTAATGAAAGGAGAAAAAGGAGAGCACACTCCCTCTTACTGAGCAATAAACTGAGGGTAGTGAGTTAATAAAACAGAAAAATAACTATGATGGTGGAAAGAGATGAGGTTTCTTTCAACCTTCATCTCAGAACAAGGCAGGGCTCTGCACTGCTGGGTGACCAGAACTCCCCCAAGGATGGTGGATATCTGCACGCTTCCCACATTTCTCCTCTTGAATGTGTCCAAAAAGCCTTGCAACCGCAGAACATCCCATGTTTGCCACTCCTCAAATCCATCCTGTAGCTGTTGTGCCTTTCCTCATCCCTTACGTGCTCTGAGCCATTACCAACAACACCTGCAAAAGGAGCAAAAGGAGCCCGTGGCTGCGGGGTTAGCAGCGAAGCCTCCTGTCTAAGAAAAAGGGCTCTGGGAAACAGGTGAAAATGGGATTCAAGCTGGCAGGCTCTGACACACACTCCCAGTGCTGGGAAACTGGAGGGGGCAATGATTTTCCTGGGGCAGGACCCCAGCCTGAGCCCCTACATAGCAGAGAGGGGCACACCAAAGGACATCCCCTACAAACAGGTCAGCCTGGACTCTGGGGGTGGATAAGTGCTCGTCATCATCATCATGGCTCGGCTTCGTGAGCGAAGATTTGGGCAGGGCTCTCCCCACGCTTGCTGCAAGCGCGCTGATGGCTAAAGAGGCCGATGCGAGATAGGCAAGTCCAGTTGCAAAAGGCACAGCAGAAAGTCTCCATAGGCGGTGTTGGCGAGGCACGGTTCTTCCTGCGTTGTCTTTTCTCCTCCAGACTGATTCTGCGTGCATTCTCAATGGAATCAGCAGCGTTCTGGATGGTGTGTCTCCACGCCTCCCGACTGGAGGCCAGAGTGGACCATTGATGGTAGTCAATATGGCCAAGGCTGAGGTATTGTTTCAGAGAGTCCTTGTATCTCCTCTTTGGGGCTCCTCTCTTGCGGCAGCCGGTGGCAAGTTCACCATAGAGCACGATCTTAGAGAGGCGGTGATCCTCCATCCTGGAGACGTGCCCTGCCCAGCACAGCTGTGTTCTCAGCAGCATGGCCTCAACACTGGTGCCTGCTGCCTGTTCAAGGACAGACACATTGGTCACGTAATCAGACCAGTGGATGTTCAGGA